>CM053772.1:127463925-127481876 GCA_028658325.1 Potorous gilbertii | reverse complement strand
GATTGTTTTTAGGTTTCATTTCAATTATCTATTTAACTGCTGTAGGAAGTAACCATAACCTGTATAATAGCTTTTTCTCAGATATATAGGAACATTATAATTAATATTGTACTTAAGAGCCTGAATTTACCACATAACTTCCTATTATCAAGTCTTCATTGCTTCAACATGTAAATTCCTTTTATCTACAATAAATTTTTTCTCACAGTTAATACTCATTAGATCACAGATCTGGCAGGAAGAGACTTCAAAGTATACTTAGTTCAACACCTTCATTTTATAGATGAGGAAATTGAGGACCAGGAGGATTGAATGATCTCCTTGGTGTCGCAGTTCGTAAGCAACAGAGCTGGAATTTTAGCCTTGATTGTCTGACGCCAAATAATGATAACGATGGTTAGCATTTAAATAGTTCTTGCTAGATGCCAAGCACTATGCCAAGCACTTTAAAAATTTTACTAATTTTTTTTCCCTTTGCTCCTCACAACAACTCTTCTAGGTCCAGTGTTTTTCAGCTCTACCATGCTGCCTTTCATTAAAGGGGAGGAGGGAGGTAGAAGCCTGACAAATGGTCATGTAGTTAGTACTTATATAGAGTATTAGGCTTTACAAAGTACTTTGCAAATATCTTATTTTATCTTACTTATTGCAACCCTTTTTGTACACATTAGTTTTATTTGCCTGTCATTTTCTCCACCATTCGTTTGTGAGCTCCTTGACAGTAGGAAGTTTTTATTGTTTTTTAAACTATCTATCTATCTATCTATCTATCTATCTATCTATCTATCTGTCATCCATTTATCTGTCTATCTATCTATGTATACATCCATTCACTTGCTTGTTAATTTTTTATTTGTTGGTTTTTTATTGTAACCCCAGTGATCGGGACAGTACGTGGTACATGGCATGGGCTTGCTTACTAAGTGTTTACTGAGCAAATGTGAATGGAAAGCGAATGCTATTATTATTATCGCCCTTTTGGCCTGATTAAGTAACTTACCAATGGTCAATTTCATGCTTCAGCCTGATTTTGATCCTTTGCCTTTCAGTCTTCAAGTGTTCTTCTTCATCCACCCTGGCAGCTAACTGCATCAATATACAACATGATCTCTACATTTTTCTTCACATTCCGTTATGTTAACAGTAACAGATTGTGGTATGATTTAGTAACAATAGGCTATTTAGTTTTTAAAGGTTTCATCTGGTGTTTTGGAGTATTTCGGATAAGTATATTAAGTCTTCCCAGTGAAATAGAGGAGACACAAGGCTAAGGCAGTTGAATGTAGGGGTTTAGCTAATTTGAGATCAATCAGTGATTTGGGGCTGAATTTAGACTACACTTGAAAGGATATCAATTTTCAAATTAAAAGACTTAGTAACTAAGATGTATTACTAAGAAAGTATCATTCAAAATTTCTGAGGCAGAAATTTCATTTCCAAATATATTACCGGGAAACAAACTGAAGGTAGTAAAGAAGAGAGAGAGAGAGAGAGAGAGAGAGAGAGACAGAGACAGAGACAGAGACAGAGACAGAGAGACAAGACAGAGAGACAAGACAGAGAGACAGAGACAGAGACAGAGACAAAACATTTTTACAAATCAAAATAACAATTTTTTACTATTGAGTTCATTATCCATCATCACCGTCCCTGTCATCATTGTTATCATCATTTTAGAGCATTGACTGAATATTCATTCATACATATACGTAGCTTTACAGAGAGACAAAGGACGAGGTATATTCCCTGAGACTATTTTAGTAATAGAAGACTTAAAGCACACAGGAAATGAAAAGGGAGTGTCCATGAGACTGAGTTTTAACCTCACTATCCCTAAATTCTAGGAATGTTATTTCATTTTTCTTATTATCCCAAATGTACAGAAATTCCAGTTCTTTAAAGTTTTAACTCAAGGAAGATTATGTGATTATAGATTTAAAGGTGGAACATACCTTAGAATCCAATGAGGCAAACCCAGTCATTTTACAAATGAAGAAAAGTGAGGCCTACAAGAGATTAAGTGACTTGTGACCAAATACAACCTGTGGGAAGATTTAAATCTAATTCCTGTTACTCTGAGTTCTGTATTCTTTCCCACTGTACCATTCTAACCCCTAAAATATAAGGATAGCAAAGTATATAGCATATTAAAAAGATGATAGAGGTATACTAGGAAAACTATTTTTCATTTAGTGTTTATAACTAAAATAATGTTCCTTCTTTATTACAAATTCTTCTTCCACAAGTTTTTCTTTTGGATTTTGCATCTTTCTGTTACATTTAGCTTCAATACCTGAAACTCCAATATACTTTACTGGAAAAGTTGAAATCAATATCAATTAAAAAAATATTGGGGCAAAACAAAATAGACTTCACATCTATTCCTATTAAGTATCAGCTATAAGTTTGTTTGGCATTCATTATTTGCACAGAGGTGTGAAAGACTATTGGACAAAGAAAAAAAAGGGAGATATCGATGACTTCTATTATTATTCAGTTTTAAAGGCTAGATTTTAATGTAACTCATATATTAAGTTCTTTTTTTGACATGCCAGAACAGTAAATTCAAGCTTGTCTAGATTCCATCTTCTCCTACATGTGACTAAGAATGAAATCTTTTATGTCTTAGACTTAGAAGTTACTCCATTAATACTAAAGTTCTTGAGTAATGAATGCTTTATGATTGCATATGTATGTATGTAGATATGTATATAGATATATGCATAGATTTCTATGTATGTGTGTATTTAATATATATTTGTTTGTGCACATATATGAATGCATTGTAGTAGTTGCAGTATTGGTAGCAGCAGTAGTAGTAATAGAGAGAGTGGTGGTGACAGAAATTAAATGTCTTTATTGTAAATTCACCTATTTACACCTAACCATGTCCCACTATTGATTTCTGAAGGGCACAAGTTTTCCTAAACATTGATAGCCTTCAAGGCTATGTTTTGCAGAGGGTTGTGACTGGCAAGAAGGATGCATACATAATTAATTGTTCTTGTACTTGAAACAAGCACCACAAAAAAAAAAATCATGACAATCAAGTTGGAAGAGGAAGGATATTTGATCACAAAACTTCCACTAAGATGCTCTTCTGGTGGGAGGGGATGGAATAAACAAGCAGTGTGTGGGTAAGAAAACATCTTCATATATATGGAAGAAGAGGTAAGATAAGTATAATACATTCTCTAGAAGCCAGAACTATGATGGATTATGTGAGTCTTTGAAGTTTCAGTGAGATAAAATTTAGTTTAATATAGTCATTGCCAAAACTTATAAAAGAATTTCTTAGTTATCATATGGAAATTTGATCAGCATGATTTCTATGTCTTCATCTAAGTCACTAGGAAAAAAAAAGAAATATTGAATATTAGACTTCCCTTTGAGCATTTCATGGTATCTTTATCCAGATTGACATTGGGCAAATGGAAGATAATGAGTCCATGATTTATCAAGAAACATCAAAACTAAGTTAAAAGAATGTAAACATGGAAGAAAATGTGAAATATCTTAGCAGAAAAGAATGACCTGAAAATAGATCAAAGAAACATAATTTAAGGATAATTGGACTTCCTGAAAACCATGCTCAAAGAAAAGAGCCCAGAAACCATACCACAAGATCTCAAGGGCAAAATGGAAATTGAAAGAATGTGTCCCTCATCCTCCAAAATAAATCCCAAAATGAAAACTCTCAGGAATATTATAGTCAAATTCCAGAGCTCCCAGGTCAAAGAGAAAATACTTCAGGCAGATATAAAAAAAATTGTTCAAGTATTCTGGAACCACAGTCAAGAATATACAATGCTTCATACCATCTATGTTAAATGGTCAGACGACTTGAAATATGATATTCTGGAAGATAAAGAAATTAGGATTGCAACCAAAAATAACCTACCCAGCAAAAGTGAGTGTAGTGCTTCAGGGGAAAATGTATATTTAATGAAATAGAAGACTATCAAGCATTCCTGGTGCTTTACCAGAGACGAATAGGAAATTTGACATTCAAACACAAGACTCAAGAGAAGCAGAAATGGAAGTTTCTAGGAAAATTGCAATGGAGTTGCTGAGTTAAATCATTTACATTCCTTTATAGACAGATGACACATGTCACTTCTATGAAATTTATTATTATTAGGGAAGTTAGAAAGATTATACATAGAGAGGGGGTATGAGTATAAGTAGATTAAATTGGACTGACCTCCAAAATAAAATAAAAAGGTGTAGAAGAAGAATACTCTGGGAAAACAGGGAAGAGAGAGGTGGAAAGGGGAAAATTTCTCTCACATGAAAGAGACATGGGAGAGATTTTACAAGCAAAAGGAAAAATGAGAGTGATGGTCAATGTTTGGACTCTCATCAGAATTGATTCAAAGCAGATACACACACACACACACACACACACACACACACACACACACACACACACGAAACAAACACTGAGCTGTGCATAGAAATGCAACTTACCCAATAGGGAAAAAGGTGGGAAAGGGGATAAATGAAAGAGGAGAATGATAAAGGCAGGGCAGATTAAGGGAAGCAATAGTAAGGGAAGCAAAATAGACTTTTGAGGAGGGAAAGGATACAAAGAGAGAGGAAGAAATGGAGGGAAAACAACAATAATCATAACTTTGAAAATAAACATGAACTCACCCATAAAATGGAAGCAGATCATATATGGATTAGCAGCAAGAATCCATAAATTTGTTGTTTACAAAAAACAGTTGAAACAGAAAAACACACAGAGTTAAATAAAGGGCTGAAGCATAATCTAATATGCTTCAATTGAAGTAAAAATGACAGCGATAGGAATAATCATCTCAGACAAAACAAAAGCTAAAATAAACCTAATTAAAAGAGATAAGCAGGGAAATTACATTGTAATATGTTAACATAGACAATGAAGTGCTATGGAAAAGTATCAGAAGTTTATGAGACCTTATTTCTCAAATATATACTGAGTATAGAACTGAATCAAATCCATAAAAAGTAAGAAGCATTCTCTAATTAATGAATGGTCAAAGCACATGCATAGGAGGTTTTCAGAAGAAATTAAATCTATCTAAAAATAAAAATTGCTCTGTCATTTTTGATTAGAGAAATGTAAATTAAAAAACCCCGAGGTTGTTTTATATCTAAGAAAAATGGCAAGTGCTGATGGTAATGAGGGGAAAATAGATATATGAATGAACTGCTGGTGGAGTAGTGAACTCTTTTCAATGATGTGGAGAACAATTTGCATGTATGTAAAAAGAGCTATAAAAACTATGCATACCCTTGAATGTAGTAGTAATACCTCTACTGTGACTAAGAGTTACAAAGACAAGGAGATAAAACTAAAGGACTTGCATGCATAAAACTATTTTAGTAACATGTTTGTGTGTGGTGGCAAAGAATGGAAAACTTAAGGGATGTTCATTAATTGGAGAGTAGAAACAATTTGTGGCATATGATTGTGATGGAGTACTGTAATGATGGAAGAAATTATGAGATGAGAGGTTTCAGAAAAGAAAACATGGCAAGACCTATATGAACTAATAAAAAATAAAATGAGAAGAATTGAGGGATCATTGTGCACACTAAAAACAATGGTGTGATGATGATCAATTGTGAAATACTTGGTTACTCTGATCAATGTAAGATAGTTCCAAAGGACTCATGATGAAAAAATAGTATCCATTCCCAGAGACAGAGCCAGTGAATCTCTGAATGTAAATAAAAGTATAATTTTGTCACTCAATTTTCTTTTTTTAAATATGGCTAATATAGAAATATGTTTTACATGATTGCATGTATAATTGATACCACGTTGTTTACCTTCTCATTGGATAGAGAAAGGTAAAAATTATAGAAGTCGACTTTTTTAAAAAAGATATTTTAAGTAAATAATATTTTTTAAAGTGAGATCAGATATAGGAAAAGATCAATTGGTTTGAAGAATAATTGATCATGTTAGGAAAAAAACTTTCAAATTTTCTCAAAATGAACAATAGGCAAAAACAACAACAATAAGCAAACAACTGCTTGTTATAGCCTAACATTTTTTATTCCTCTTTTATCTTTCTCTGTTGGCATGTCCTCTTGCAGACACTACACTACTTTTAGTTAACTGGATGGCTAATAATCATTGCACATCTTTTGAAAGGAATGGGAGGATCTAAATAAAATTCACAAACTACACAAACGTTCAATAACTTAACTAATCTCAAAAGAAAAACTTTTAATCAAAACTACCTTAAAGATTCAAAATCTGGCACAAGACCAAGGAAGATAAGACATTCAAAGTGAATTTCCTCTTTTATTCATTTACTTATTAACTTCATTTTAAGCTAGTTATTCCTTTTGGAATTAGCTGAAATATCCACGTTGAGGTCTCTCTTCCAAACAGTTACTATGTATTGCTTTGTAGATCTTGTACCCTGTTCCCCACCACACACACACTGTTTTCCTGTTGTGGTTCACTCTGACAGTATTCTATTTCCTGTTTGTATTGTCCTTTTTTAGGAATTTGCCTATGGTATGGATTGTGCAGTTTATTATTTAACTTTGCCCTCCCCATGGTCGTCTTGCCTGTCCTCTCTGCCTTGGACTTAAAAGGTGTCGTCCAACTTTTATGAGTGGCACTTGCCCCTCGGAGCTCTGATTCCCTTTCTATTGAGTATCAAATACCCGATGCAATGTTCTCATCTTCCTTTATAGAATATTGTTCTTCCTCCATGAGAGCTTCATCAGTGATACGTTCTTTCAATACTGAATGAAGAATTAAGATTTTCCCTTTTATTATTTTTATTCTAATTCCTCACTCTTTCCTCTCCCATTCTTCTGAGAGTTCTTTTCTTCTTGGGAGATTACAAGAGTTGCGTGTCGGAGCATAGGGAATTTCCTCACTTATTTTTTAACTTTTGACTTAATTATGAGACATCATACATACTCTTCTGTCCCCTTCACTCTTTTTATTTATGTTATGATTCTGTAATTTAGTCTCACAAAAACATGGTTTGACCTATATGTAGGATGCTATAAGGTTTAATCTACGATGTTTCAGGAGGGGTTTCTCTGACATCACTATTCTTTCACTTCTGTTTTCATCCTTGCCTTATGTATATTTAGGAAAAGAAAAATAAATCTTGTTTAGTCTAAGTGTTGCTTCCTTTGTTGGTGTATTTGTTTACCCTTGTATTTATTTTCTCTACAATGTCTTAAAAGGAAATATTTTATTCAAGTCTAGATCTCTTTCAAAGAATAAACATTTTTCAAAAAAAAAATCAATAACTCTCCTTTTATGTTAATGGATAGGATTTGCAGAATTGATCTCCTTCAGTTACATAAAGTCCCTCTTTGTTCTTCAGAATATGTCGTCCTACTTCCAATTGATATTTCTGATATGTACAAAAATGTCTTGTATTATTTAAATTTCCTTTCCTTTATATTTGAAGATTTTTATTCCAATCACTTGCATAACTGGTTATTTGTTATTGTAACTGGAAATTTCACCACCATGCACGTCTTGGAATTTCCACCATAATGGTGTTTTCTGGAGATGATCTTTATTAATTGGTACTTTGTTTTCTGTGTTCATATGCTCTGGGAAGTTGTTTTGTTTGGGTTTTTTTGGTATCATTTCTTGAATTGTGGTTTTCAGTATTTTTAACTTGATGTGTTCTTCTTGGAGACCCTCAAGTTGTCTTTGCGTAACTTGTTTTTGAGACCAATATGTTTTACTTGGATAGTGATCATTTTTTCTCTTAATGTTAATGTTTTTTTATTCTGTTCTTTTAGAATCTTCTCCACTTCTGTTTGACTTGCCAAAGATCCATTCTTCTCTTTCTGTGATGAGGTTTGTCACCGTGATACAAGTTTTTTTGTTTGTTTGTTTGCATGTTTTATATTTTGCCAGTCATTTCTGTAATGCAGGCTATAAATTCTGCTTGCACAATTATTTATTTTTTTCTTTTCAACCATTCAGGAACATTCTGCTAGGATCTACAGATTCCTCTGTCTTGCCAAGTGTTAATTCTTCTCCTTCACCTTGGAATATTTTTTTTTATAAATATCTGAACTCTTTTAGCTGATCAGGAATGAGAGTTCCTTTTATTATTAATATCTTCCCTGTTGGTTTACTTGTTTGTACTAAAAAATTTAAGTGAAATTTCTTTCTACTGAAATCTTAAGGTAGTTTCAGTTTCTTTCCCTTATATTCCACTTTGTTCTCTTTCTGATTTCTTTCCCTTTGTTAGAATTTTCCCTCAGGGCTGGCCATCATATACTGGTCAATTCATCTTTCATCAGTCTTTGTTTCTGATCCAAATGATTTTTAGGGGAGGATAAAATTGCCCCCTGCTAGATCCTGGACCTTTTCCATAAATTTAGTGGAGTATGACATAAATATGTGGCACCACTCCCTCTGTTTGTTCTCTATCTGAGCACTGTTGTAACACAAAGTTAACAATACACTGCACTCTCAACGTTAGAAAACTTCTGCTCTTAGTTTTTTGCAGCTTTGGAAGAAGGAGGCAAATACGGAGCTCTTTTGAGCATTAAGTTGATCTCAGTGGTAAGCTTATATGTTAGCTTTTATAGCCCTGCCAGAAAGTATTGGGTCATGAAGGAGTGCTAAGTAAGCATATTTGGAGTTAGTCATTAAGACTCTCTGTCATTAATTCGTTGGGTTTTTACCTTGTTAGTGTTATTAGTGTCCAAGACTGCTTACATATATTATTATTCTTGAAAGGCTTGAGATTTGATTGATGATAGCAAATGTCAAGTCTTCCATCGTATTGCTCATGTGAGTCATATGTTTGTATGTAAAAGGAAAAGCAAGACTATTCTTAAAGTATCAAATAGCATCAGCAAAATAAGAACAATATAATGATATTTTTCCACAAGAGAAAGCTTGATACAACATATGTATATCTCACTTAGAAAGATTGTGTTGTATTTGAGAGAAATGATTACTTCATTCCTATATTCATCACCAGTTATTAAATTAGGAGTAAGGTTTTCCCTCCTTCCTTTCTTTATTTAGAAATCTGCCCCTGGAGGCTATTCATGAAGGCTTTGAATTGCAGGACTCATAAGAAAATGAAATCTTGGGTGAAACTGACACAATTGAAAAACTCAGATCTGATTAAAGGGCAAAGAAATTTTAGTTTAAATGAATTGATGGATTCTGGCCCATTGTGTTTTACTCAGGTCTAGGTAAAAGTGGATTCCCCTTTTTGTCTAGATTATCCTAAGTGGGGTGATATGAATATACATAAATGTCTCTGACCAAGATTGATTGATCAGTGTCACGAATTCCAGACCGCATTAGAATAAGCCCAACTTTCATCATAATATTCATTTTCCGATTACTTATTTACCAATCAGCATTGGTAGACATCCTCATGTACCCCTACTCTTTCAAGAGTATATGAGCATTTCATTGACCCTTTTTATTAGCATAATTAATAAAATGATTAATTACCCAGAAATCATGTCTTTTAAATTTTTTTATACATCACATATGAGAACTTCATATAAAATGAGTGTGAAAACAAGAAGGTCAATTAAAAGGACAATGGCTCTAGAGTCAGGTGACATTAGTCTGTCCTGTAGACTCTGTTATTTCTGATAGTTTTAAGTCCTCTAGTATCACTGGGAAAATAAAAATCAATGTCAAATCCTACCTTGATTTGGTATCTGTATAAACTTGAGCAAGTCACTTAACCTCCCTAGGTTTCCATTTTCTCATCTGCAAAGTGAAATGGTTACACAAGATGAACTTTGAAGTTTCTTAAAATAAGATGACCTTTGGGGTGCTTGATCTATGGTCTTATGTTTAGTATAATGATATTGATCAATATAAACAATGTCTATGAAAAACTGAAATTGCATCAATACATTTATTGTATAGTAATGTGATATAAAGACTTTCCAAATTTAAGAATTTAAAATACAAATAAAAATGTATATACTGAGATGCATGATGATCAATTGTTACACTTGCTTTATTGAGACAGTGTTTCATCAGAGAGGTCAGTGCAGATTGAAACGTCTCCAAATCTCATCCCCTAAAATGTTTCTCGAACTCTTTCCACAAACCTTCAATAATGATTCTACCTAATGCACTGGAAGTTTTTACATACTTCTTTTAATTTCCCTGAGCTTTTAAGGTGAATCGGTTCTTCTGGCAAGTTTGGACTGTCTCAGAGAAGCTATATGTTACTAAAGAAACTGATTGTTGCATTTCTTTCAAGGCAAGAAAAAGGACTCATAGTAGGGATCCATCTTTGATGGGAGACATTTTCATACTATAGAAGTTTTAAAAAGTTCTCTGGAGAGGGAAGATGTGGGAGGGAAAAAGAGAGAGGGAGTAAGAGAGAGAGAGAAGAGAGAGAGATGGACAGAAACAGACACAGCGGGGGAGACAGACAGGGAGACAGAGAGACAGAGCGGGAGGGAGAGACAGAGCGGGAGGGAGAGACAGAGCGACAGGGAGACAGAGACAGAGAGAGAGAGAGAGAGAGAGAGAGAGAGACAGAGAGAAACAGAGACAGAGACAGAGAGAGACAGAGAGTGAGAGAGAGAATTTAGGAGTGGCATCAGCACCTGCAGCAGATGAATCTTCAGGAAACTTTTCATTAGTTTATGGCTCTAGCTTGGTTAATGAAGAGAATTCAGCCGTTTAATTCTGGCTTCTCAGATAAATCCATTGAGTGAATCTTCTCCATTTGTTTCTCTACTTTCTTTTAACATGGATGATTGACAAGGTAAATCAATTAGGGTTGCTTTAATATTTAAAATACTTTCCTACAATTTTTTTCTAAAAATGGTTTGATAAAGGTAAAATTTTATATTTTGAAGTAGAAAAACTAAGAGAGGGAAGGCAAAACAGTGAATATTTGGTTGTCTTAAGTTCATCTGACTAAGAAATTGCTATACTAGCTTGGAAATAAACAGATGTGTGGGGGCTCAACACGGTTTATAAATTATATTTTCAATTTGTATTTTTTTCTTTTAGCTTTGCAGAGAAAGAAACTGCTACTTTTATTGTGGACTAAACCCTTAGGAACTAAACTCATTATCTCTAAGTAGTTTGGCCTCTATGCCCAGGCCTTAGTGTTTCTTTATTGGAGATGGGGATTTGAGTAGATTGAGACCACAAAAATGTCTCCTGCTGGGCAAACCATGTATTCATTAAGCTGTCCATCTGTAGTCTGGTATTCTCTCTCTAAGATTATCCCCTTTTCTTGTCATATATGTCTTTTAGAAAGCAGATAAATACAAATATCAACTTTTCCTGAAAACCAGAGCTTTAGATTTAACATATCGAGGTTATGGAAAACAAAACAAAACAAAAACAAAAATAAAACTGTTCTTTCAGTGACACTTTTCTTTTCCTGTCTCTTTTTTTAAGAAACAAGCAGCTATAATAAACTCTTTCCTTCTATAGGTAGCTCTAAATGATATTCCCATATTACCGAGTTAATTCTTAAACCAATACCATTTAACTCATATAAACATGGTTTTAAGTTAAGAAATACATACAAAATTCTAAACATACAGTGGGAGAGAGAGTTAATTATACTCTTACAAATTGATTCCTTTAAATAGTAAGCTTCCCTGGTGTATTTAAGACATGTAATTTATGCAAATTTTATTTATGTTCAGTTATTTTTTTCAGAAATCATTGAGCCCCACAGATGGGCATAATTACTATAGACACTAGATGGAAATGCATTAAAATATTTTGGAATTTTTTGCTTTATAGTATAGAAGTGTATTTTCTAACAAAGTGAATTTTTATAATATAAATCCCATTATCCCATTAAGTTTAATTATGAAACTAGAATTTTCACTTCATTTTTACATGAGGAGAAGTCACCCAACAGACTATTGAAAAGGTTGATGATGACTAAACTTGACACCAAAACTCAGATGGAGTGATTTCTCCATTTTCATATAGCTTATAAGTAGAAGGAAAAACTCGGACCTTGAATTTTTTACCTCAAGTCTAATGTTCTTTGCTCTATGGCAATCACCTAACTCCTTTGGGAGGAACTCCGGTCAGCTCAACATTCTTATAAACTTCAGATTTTAAATGGATGTCTTAAAACATGTCAACCAGAACTAAACTGAGTGTTTCAAATGTGGCCTCGCACAGGTAGAGGAAAAAGGAACTATAAGCTTCATTTATTGTGCTATTATTGCCAACTAGGTGGCAAAGTGGATAGAGTCTTGGGCCTGGAGCCAGGAAGACCTGAGTTCAAATTTGTCTTCATACACTTATTAGATGTGTCGCCCTGTCACTTACCCTCTCTTTGTCTTCATTTCTTCACCTCTAAAAAGGGAATGATAACAGCATCTACCTCCCAGGGTTGTTGTGAGAATCAAGTGAAAGAATAATTAGGAAGGACTTCGCACAGTAACTGGTACATAGTAGGTGCTATATAAATATTAGTTATTGTTATAATGATGTCATGATGAGGATGCCTCAAGACAGACTAAGGATGCATTTTCTGTATTTTGGGGTGTTATGTAATATAGATAACTATGCTTTAATCTACCAAAACTCGGAGATATTTTTAACCTGAACTATGCATTGCCCCATCTTTTACTTTTGCCGTTGATTTTTTGATTTTCACAAATCTGTATCACTTTCTACTTTATAAAATGTATATAGACATAATACTGACAAAATAATTAAAAATAGTGGAACATTATAATGGAATGAAAAAGAGATTATAATTTAGACCTGAAATATTAAATAAACAATGTGTGAACATATTTAAGTT
This sequence comes from Potorous gilbertii, assembly GCA_028658325.1. Classification (NCBI taxonomy): domain Eukaryota; kingdom Metazoa; phylum Chordata; class Mammalia; order Diprotodontia; family Potoroidae; genus Potorous; species Potorous gilbertii. Next base: position 127,469,097 of record CM053772.1, on the reverse strand, counting down.
GTAATAGCTTAAAATGTCTCCAAGACTTTTGGCCAATCTTGCATGTTTGTATGAGCATGTATGTGTGTGTGTATATATACATATATATATGTACATATGTTTACACATGTATATGTATGTGCATATATCTGCAGTGCTAGGTGAAATTTAATGGCATATCTGTTTATTCAATTACCTGTTGAAGACAAGAGAATCTAAAGTCTTTGAATATTTGCAAACTGAAAATATATAATTATTCTATATTATGTAGTAAAGGATGGGTCTTCTCTAGTTTATTTTTAAAATTAATTTATTGATTTCATTGTGTAAGAGAAGCTACAGTTTTATTATTTGAGCTTTCTAAGACTGGGAAGTGAAATCCATTTGTTTTCATTTAGTCATCAAATCATGATAATCAGGTGCAGAGGTGTCTCATTCAAGTGGTTGCTTTTGAATAAGAAAATACATTTAGAACAAATTCTAAGTAATGTAGCACTATTGAGTCATTTTAGGACTAATGATGAGAAATGATCAATGTTCAAAATCATAGCTAAATTATTTTGACAGAGTGGATATGAGAGTAAATCAATGAATGTGCCAGTGCCATAAAAAATATCAATGTCAAGAGGATCATCTACAAAATTCTCTTGCCATGTTTCATTGTGGAGTCGAGGTGACCCTGAGTTTTCCAAAGCTATACTAGTGGGAAGTGATCTCTAGAAGGACTGATAATGCTGAAAAGGCTTTAAATGATGACTCACAGTGACTCCTCAGAGAGGAAATGATTAAATCGAGTGTGTTTTATTACATGGAATATCTGGTGATCTCATATGGCAGTAGTAATTAATAAGTACTTGAAAAAAAAACAGGTAAATAGTTGTAGTTTAGGTACAAATATGTGTTGCTGAGGATGAAGCGATAGAATTTGAAGATATCCTCCAAATAATATCAACATGCACTCAGATGATTTTTAATGCCAAGGCAGACAAATGTAAAGGGGAACAGAAATATAGAAGAAAATGCGGTTCAAAAAAGTATAAAAGGGAGGTCAAATATATTGATTATAAAGAATCCCCATGCCTTCAAGAAAGACAATGAAAGGACTACCAACAGAAAAAAAATGTGAACAGAAATAAAAGAAATGCCAAAAATAACACCAAACTGAAAAATAAAAGATTGTAAAAAAACATTTTCTCCATCAAAGATGTTGGAACCACCACAGAGACACTACTATCTCAGGCCCATATGTGCTTAAATAGGAGCCAGAAATAATAAAAAAAAATGAAACAAAGAAGGGGAAAATAGTTGATGATGAGCCAAATATATGTAAGAGAGATCTGTACAAGAGGGAATGAAGTCCAAGTATTTAATTTTCTTTTCTAAATCAACCAATTCCTCATTTTCTACTCAGCAGCAATATTCCAACTCAATCATATTCTGAAAGTGTGCCTATGCAAGTTTCCCCCAATATTCTGTATTCCTTCTATTTTTGGCTCCAAGAAAATTTTCATTTAAAATAATTAAAGCTATTCATTTTATATTTCAACCATGCTCTGACCTTATAATATAGCTTAAGGTCTAATATCACTGAGTTTGTGGTTTTGTTAAAGTTCCTAACGTTTTGTTGTTTCAGAGGAACACATAACATTTTTTAACTCAGGAAGATATTACTTATAAGTAATTTGTTTGAGATGGCACTGAAGAATTAGCTTAGTTTTGCAAAATTATCATTTTTTGTATATTGACTTTACCCACCCATTGACAGTAAATATTACTTCAATTGTTTAGATCTGAATTTATTTGTATACAAAATGTTTTATGTTTATGTCCATATGGTTGCTGCGTCTGTTTTGGCAGGTATATTCTCAGGCATTTTATACTGTCTAGTTGTTTTAAATGGTCTAATGATATTTAATAATATTGTTCACACACAGTACAGTTTCACCATTTTTCTCTTTTGATTCAAAAAAAATTTTCTTTTGATTCCTGATGAGATTAATAGGAGGATACAAGTGGGCTTTTGCAACTGATATTCAACAATGGACCAAATTTTTCCATTTTGCAAATATCTCAAAGATGACACAATACAAAATATCTACTAGTTTAAACTTTTTTTATTTGTTAGTTGATTAGTTATTTTTAAACATTTTATTTGGTAGAACAAAATGCTTCCTTATAGACTTTGTTTTACAACAACATGTCTTTCCTTTATCAAGACATTCAAGATTCTATGAGAGAAGTATCAGTAGAAATGAACCTAAGGGGGGAAAATTAATGAAAGGATAAAAGAGGGAGATGTGTGCTCAACTAAGGTATTTTCCACTGCTATCAAATAGATTCAAGGCAGAGTCTAGATAAAAGAGAGATTATTTTTGGAGGATAATGCCCTCCAGATGTTCATGTTTGTGTTTGATATTGTGTTGATTGCACTTAGACACAGAACATGACAGAGATTCCTGGAAGAGATCTATAACTCCTCAAAGACATTTGACCTGTCTATCCACGGAGGAAAGTTCAACTGTGTAAGTATGTCTTTGTTGTTCATATTTTAACATGTATTTGGATGGACACATTACCAATCTCCTTTAATCACATGTATGTATTGTATTGAATGACCTAGTTTTAAATGGCAGAAGAACAGGCTGAAACGCTTCAGGAAAATTATAAAATTATTTTCTTTAATTTTTTATTCAGATTTCTCATATAAACAAAGGACCACTTTCTTTTAAAAATGTCAACATTTTCTTGGGGTTTTTATATGGAAAATATACAGTGAATCACAGAACACCACTGTCTCAAGTTCCAAATGTATAACACATGAAAGTCAATGGAAAGACATGGTGGATGTGAGCAGTATTCAATGAAATATATTTAAAGAACACACTCTAAAGGAAGCATTGTGTAATCAAATTAGCATATGATAGGAAGAGAAAACAGATTGGTCACATAATAAAAGTGAGGGATGATAGGTGGAAAGCTAGAAAGCTACCCTGATACCCACCAATTTAGAGGGAAATAAGGACCTCCACTATGCTGACTGAATTCCAACTTTTTAGATCGCAGAGGATGAGTATGCATGGATAGGTTTGATTCTTCATTACTAGATAACATGAATCTCATGACTGAGATCACAGATCCATGTGACTGTTTGGATAATAAATAGGAAATGGAGACAATGCTCTAAAATAGTCTAAAGAAGCCTTCATATTACTGGTTCAACAATTCTCTGAACCAGCAGTAATGGTCTAGGTCTGTACCCCAAAGTGAATAAAAAAGAGAATGAACTCCTCTGTACAAAAATACTTACAAAAGCACTTTTTGTGGTGGCAAATAATTGGAAACCCAAATGGCCATCATTTGAGGAATGATTGCAATAGCTGTAGTATATGATTGTGATGGAATACAATGTGTTAGAAATGTGTGTTAGAAATGATGAGAGGACAGCTGCAGAAAATTCTGGGTAGATTTATGTGAATTGAGATAAAGTAAAGTGAGGAGAACGAGAAGATCATTGAACAATATAACTGCCATATTTTAATGATAATCAATTCTGAAAGACTTAGGTCATAGGATCAATAAAATGATCCATGAAAATTTCAAAAGATTTGATGGATAAATGCTATCATCTTCCATGATGAACTATGAAGGCAGATTGGAGAATTTTTAAAAACTTTTTATATTTTTCTTATCTCTTTGCTCCACAACATGAGCAATGTGGAAATACGTTTTGTATGACTTCCTATATGTAATGGGTATCATATTGTCTTCTTAGTAGATAAGGGAGGAGCTGAAAGAAGGACAATAATTTGGAACTGAAGACTCCATGCTGATGGGAGCAAATAAACCTTCCAGGTTTAAGGATGTATCTCTTCCACCAACAATGAAACGAATCCTTTTATCAAGTCCCAAATAAAAGGGTCATTTTTCCTGTGAGCTAGTATTCTCACTCTAATTTCTCCCTATCTATTAACATTCAAGATGAGACATGGAGAAGCAATTGGTAAATCTACTTTTTACAGATTAATGTAGGAGGTAATTATACTATCTGTGAACTATACAAGTCCTTATCGTCTTTTTGCTACCATTTTCTTTATTAGAACTTCTCAGATCTAAAGTTTTCAGATTCAAAGAGATTTAAATTTAAACCTTTCACTTTTCATATGGCTATTGGTAGCTTTGATTACTTCATTTGCAAACTGATCATATCTTTTGATCATTTTCCAATAGGGGAATGGCTCACATTTTTATAATTGTGACTCAGTTATCTATATGTGTGAAATGAGACCTTTATCAGAAAAAACTTGCTTCAATTTTTTCCAGTTACTATTGCTAACTATATTACCTTCCATCCTATTCCCCATATTTACTCTATTTTCTCTCTCCTTTCAACATGTCTATTCTCGAAAAAATGTTTTGCTTCTGACTACCCCCTCCCCCTATCTGCCCTCCCTTCCATTACCCTTACTTCTCCAATGCCATTTTTCCCCTACTTTCTAGTAGGGTATGATAAATTCTGTACTCAATTTCAATTACATGAGTGTGTTATTCCATCTTTGAGCCATTTCTGATGAGAGTAAGATAAACTAAATGCTCCTCACTTTTCCCTTTTTCCCCTGCACTGTAAAATTTTTTCTTACCTCTTTTATGTAAGATAATTTAATCCATTCTACCACTCTCTTTCTCTTTCTCCCACTTCTTTCCTCCTTTACCCCTAAATAATTTTTAGATATCATCCCTCCATAGTAAAATCACATGTGTGCCCTCTGTCTCTGTCTCTGTCTCTCTCTCTCTGTCTTTCTCTCTCTCACTCTCTCTCTTTCTCCTTCTCTCCATACGCACACACACACACACATACATTTATATAGATACACATATGCATATATTTACGTACACATATACGTATATATGTATACCTAAGCATATTTACACACATACATACACACAAACACACACACATATTCTTTCAAACTGCCTTAATAATGAGAAAAGCCTTAGAACTTAAAAATATCATCTTCCCAAGTAGGAATATAAAGTTTACTTTTAATATGTCCCTTATGATTTCTCTTTCCTGTTTACCTTTTCTTACTTCTCTTGAGTCTTGTATTAGAAAGTCAAATTTTCTCCTCAGCTCTGGTCTTTTCTCTAGAATCCTTGAAATTCCTCTATCCAACTGAATGTCCATTTTTCCCCCTC
>CM053772.1:127445222-127463425 GCA_028658325.1 Potorous gilbertii | reverse complement strand
ATTATAGTGTCTGAGGCTAGATTTGAACTCACATCTTCCTGAATCCAGGTCTGGTGCTTTATCCACTGAGCAACTCAGCAACATGTTTAGATGTACCTATGTATGTGCATATATAAATTATGTAAGTATATGTGAACATATGCTTACACACATATGCGTGCATATATATGTACATGTATAATTTTAACACAACTTGGTGTGGACTTTGACTATATAAGTGAGTTTCAGAACGAACCTAATCTAATGAACATGATAAAATACTGACCAAAGATGGCCTACCTGCCTCTATTTTTCCAACGATAAGGGGATCCATATATTTTTTCAAATTTTATTTTTCAATTTAATTTTTATTTATCAGCAATAAAACCCATCTTGGGTTTCAAAGAAAAACAGTTTTATATATATATATTTGTGTGTATATACATACAAAACCCCATATATGCACAAAATACATGTCTCATATGTATGATATGTGGATCCATATGCAAACATATATGTACATGCATAACACATCATATATACATACCTAGATATAAACAAACACTTAAATACACGTGCATATATGCATATTATGAATGTGTATGTTTATGTATATACACACATAGATAGTCCTTTTTTTTTGTTTCTTCAGGTTTTTTTAAATTGTTCCTGAGTGAATTAAAATAAAATATTTTTTTAAATGTTTGTTTTTTTGTCTGATAAGATGGAAGTAAGTGGGCCGACCTCCTTGGTCAGCATCTCTTTCTGCCCAGAAGATTTGGTTCATTCTAGAATTCAACTATGAAGTCATAATCTGGAACCAAGTTGTGTTTGTTTTTGTTTTTTTAAGTACTGCATTCAGTTACTGCAATTCCAATTAACAAGGTACACATTTTAATGGACTTCAGTGAATTGCACAATGACTGGCTCAGTGACATCCTTGACTGGCTATTTTCCCTGAAGTAGTATTCGTGATATACTGGCTATTAGTATGGAGATGAGCTGAAGGGAATATGACAGGCTGAATGCTCCTGTTTCATCATATTTAGTCAACCTTAGTCAACATGAAGAAGGTAAAGTAATAAGGATGGTAACTATATAAAGTGCATATCCCAAGGGAATAAGTTTTTAATGATCAATAAAAAATTATTTGCGTCAGAATCAGAAAAGCAGAAGAGACCTTGGAACGTTGAACCCTGTCAGGCTACATGCATATGAGGTCCTGGGGACACCATTAAGGCAACAGCCCTTCAATCAGAGGGCCTTTCTCTTTGTTACAGAAAAATTCTCACATTTGATGTAAATTCCTATGGACATATCCTATTGATCAATTTCCTGAATGATGAACTCCCTTCATAAAAATGTCAGACTTTTTTCTTTAACAAATAAAGAATTTTTTTGTAATACACCATTCAAGATTTCACCCTTATAAATGAATGGATAAATAAATGAATGAATGTGTAAGTGAAAAATAAAAGCATATATTAAACATTTATGTGCCAAGTGCTGTACTAAACACTGAAATATAATAGAAATTAGCTTCTTTTTCTCTTTTTGTTTCATAATGAGGTTTAGCTAGAAAATTGTAACGTGTGTAGCCTTGTGTGACATTATCCTCTCTGGCACCATCAATACTAGGAGCACGGCCCAGGGAACAGGATTCAATATTAATTATTATTACTTATCAAGCATTGATTCTGTCTTTGTCTTGCACAAAACAAAGGAGACAAGACTTTTGCCCTGAAGGTGCACACATAGTCCAGATTAAAAAGACAGGACAGATGAATTGATGCACAGACATCAGATAATGAATTAGCTTTGGTTGTTTCTCCCGGTTGGCTACCTGCTCCTTTACCAAAATCTATGTATAACATTGTGGGGAATGATTTTCTGAGACCTTATTAAGGCTATGTCAACGAGGCACAAAGAGACATGGATTTCTTGGCCTGTTTTACCTTATTAGTCACTCTACAGTGACATTTGGGGTATATATGTTGGCAGGCCAGGCAGCTGCCTAACTGCTGTGATTTGAAGAGTGCCAAAAGGCCCACCTGCCCCAAATCCTAGCCACTACCCCATGCCTTGAGGTTAAAGCATAAATAGGGAACATTTTATTCTATAAATTAACCCCAAGTCAAATGATCAAAGAAGGACAACTCTCAAATACAAAGTAATTGAGGATTAGATAGATTTGGGAATTTATATGTTTTAAACTTTGTTTTAAAGAGAATAAAAAAAATACACCTTAAATTTTTAAAGAAAATTTAATATATATTTTATTTACATTATTCTGTATTTTACAGTATGCCTCAATTTCATATTATAGTCTATTAAAGGAAAGGACGAAGAAGAAAATAAATGAAAAAAAGAAAAAGAAAAATTCTGAGTAAAAGAAGACATGTGGAGAGAAGGAAATAAAGAGAGAAATGGGAGAGAGAGACAGAGAAAGAGATAAAGACAGAAAGAGACAGAGACAGAGAGGAAGACAGGGGAACAGACTGTTTATCATGATATTTTCTTAAATGAATAAGTCATTTTTATTGAATCTAGTTGTTTCCTTTGTCTGGGTTTCAGTATCATGACCAAAATTATTCTTGCCTTTGATATACTAATTAGCTGTTAATTACTTTAAAAAATTATGTTGCTTCATATACTTAAATCTTCATCACTAAAGTTTAAAAAAGGCCCCTCCAGAAATCCATCAGGACAATTACTTCCCTGGCTGCAACATCAGTGAGAAAAAATAGCACTATTCTTGGGTCAGATGAAATACCATTAAGATCAAAATCTTTTCTCCAAACCAAAGGTTCATCTATCCTTGATTTAAGGCACCACGTCCAGAAATCACATTGCAAATAATTATCTCAGGATTAACACATAATTAATCCATTACCACATTAATAACAATTCCTGCCTAAGATTCTGTGAGAACATGATCTGAAAGAATAAGACAGAATAAGTCAAACTGTGAAGTAACAAGGCAATATAGACATTGAGGAAAATAAGATGCCTGGAAATACTGCCAGAAAATGAAATCCTAGATAGACAGCTCTTGGTTATAGAGAAACAAGAATCAAGGAGAGAGACAAGATAATTTGTAAATACACTCTTGTTAAATTATTCTATGACCAGAAGAGAGATATGGACACATAAAAGGAGATGGAAGGCAAAGATAAGTTCCAGCTATTTCACAAATCTGACTGAGGTTAGGCCTATTACATTAGTCAGATAAATTCCAAATTTCTGCTTTTGTTCTGTATAACTGTCACCCTGGTTGTACTCAGGTTGTTTGGCCTCATAAGACATAGCTAAAGCCTAAAGCTTTCCAAATAGTTTGTTCACAGGGAGTGGAGAGAGAGGTGATGGTACCAGTGTTTTTAGGTTATTTTACCTGAAAACTAATTGAAATAGAATACTTTTACTAAAAATTGTGAATAGAATAGAACCTGAAAATGGCAATAATGATGATTATGGTGTTGATAATAATGTTAATAACAGCTTACATTTATATAACATTTTATTATTTCCCTTAAAGTAACTTTATAAATATTATCTCAGTTAATCCCATAAGAACCTATGGAAGCCGATGTTTGTATTAACCATATTATAAAGAAGAGAAAATCGAGGCTAACGAAAGTTTGTGACATTTCCAAGATCACACAATTTATAAGTATCTGAAGCCAAATTCCTGACTTCAGATCCAGTGCTCTGTCCATTCTACCACCTAGTTTGTTTACTATGTTTTTATGACAATGCTGGAATGCTTATTTACAATGCTGATGAGTCCAAACAGAAGTAATATTGAATTGATCATATGGAGTTATCCTTAAAGAACTTCCCCATCCTCCCTGACTGAATCATATTTCAATATGTTTTGGTATAAGCATCGAAAGATCGATTTTCATTTGTTTCTTTAAATTCAAAAATAAATAGTTTTTGTACTATTTTCATGTTTTTGGGTAGCTTTGAACTTTAAATGTATGAGAACCTGTCTCAAAGAAAACCAACCAATCATTCATAAACCTTGAAATAATTGCTAAAAAGCCTTTGCTTGAAAGAGAATATTTTTGGATAAAAGAAACTTAGTCATGTCACAGACATCAACACAAAACTGTCAAGCAAGTTAAGATTTTCTGAATTCTGGAAACTGGAATGTCTGTTTTTCTAATACAATCTCTGCAGGTCTAAGTTGCTGTGGTATGAAAGAAAGCAGGGAGTGGGGAGGGAGAAGGACAGGCTAAAGTTTCTAAGTTGGTCTGCTCTCAGTTCCTCACCCTATTTGACCATAAATAAGACCATTCAGTTTCAAAGAGTCTAGAGGATTTTGGACTTCCCATCTTTCCATTAAAACCTAAATGGAGTTCCTGCCTCAAATGGTAATATTGTGTCCATCAGGAGTCAAGGACAAACTAGATGTGAATTTGCCATTCCTAAGGAGAAGTACTTGAGCAGCCACAGACAGACTTTTAGGAAACCATGAACTGCAAGTTATACTTTTGCCACATGCACTTTAAATAAGGCTTGAGCCTTATTTTAACAGGATTCTTTCTGAACTTGTGGAAAAAAATATATCAAAAACCTTTTTTTTTCCTTTTTGAAAGGGGAGGATGCTTTCTTTAAACTCTGCTTACGTTGTTAAGTCTCCCCTTACCTTTTTTGTTTAACAAAAAACTTTGAAAATGTGTATTTATTTTTAGTTTTAAACATTAATTTCCACAAAATTTTGAGTTCCAAATTTTCTCCCCATCTCTACCCTTCCACCATCCCAAAACACCATTCATTCTGATTACGCCTTCCCTGAATAAGGCCTCCTTTCCATCACACCCCTCCCTTCACTTATCCCCAACATTTCTCTTTTCCTGTAGGGTACGATACATTTCCATACCCCATTACCTCTCTTTCTTATTTCCCAGTTGTATGAAAGAAAAATTCTCAACATTCTCTCCTAAAACTTTGAGTTCAAACTTTTTTCCCTTTCCCCCTCCCCACCTATCCCCACTGAGAAGGCAAGCAATCCAATATAGGCTATATATGTGTACCTTTGCAAAAGACTTCCATAATAGTCATGTTGTGTAAGACGAATTATACTTCTCTACTTCCTATTCTGCCCTGAATTAATTCTATTCTCTCTTTTGACCTTGGTCCTCCCCTAAAATGTTTACTTCTAATTATGCCCACCTCCCATTTGCCTTCCCTTCTATCATCTTCCACCCCTATTTGTCCCCTTCTCCCCTACTTTCCTGTACTGTAAGATAGATTTTCATACCAAATTGAGTGTGCATGTTATCCCCAATTTAGGCTAAATGTGATGAGAGTAAGCTTCACTTTTCCACTCTCACCTCTCCCCTTTTTCCCTCCATTGAAAGATATTTTTCTTGCCTCTTTTATGACAGTTTGCCCCATTCCATTTCTCCCCTTCTCCTCCCAATATGTTCCTCTGTCACTCTTTAATGTAATTATTTTATATGTGTATGTGTGTTTGCGTGCATGTATAAACCCTCCAACTACCAATATACTGAGAAATGTTTCAAAAGTTTCAAATATCATTCCATATAGGAATGTAAATAATACAACCTTCATAAGTCCATTAAGAATTATCTTTCCTGTTTACTATTTCATGCTTCTATTGATTCTTGTGTTTATAAGTCAAATTTTCCATTCAGCTCTGGTCTTTCCATCAAGAATGCTTGAAAGTCCTCTAGTTCACTGAGTGACCACTTTTTCCCCTGAAGTATTATGCTCAGTTTTGCTGGGTAGGTGATTCTTGGTTTTAATCCCAATTCCTTTGACTTTTGTAATATCATATTCCAAGTCCTGTGATCCCTTAATATAGAAACTCCTAGATCTTGTGTTATCCCGTTTGTATTTCCACAATACTCGAATTTTTTTCTTTCTAACTACTTGCCGTATTTTCTCCTTGATGTGAGAACTCTGGAATTTGGCTATAATATTCCAAGGAGTTTTTCCATTTTTTATCTCTTTCAGGAGGTGAGCAGCGGGTTCTTTCAATATTTATTTTACCCTCTGAACACATCATGGTGGTTTTCCTTGACAATTTCATGAAAGATGATATCTAGGCTCCTTTTTAGATCATTGCTTTCAGATACTGCCATAATTTTAAAATTGTCTCTCCTGGATCCGTTTTCCAGGTCAGTTGTTCCTCCAGTGAGATATTTCACATTGTCTTCTATTTTTTCATTCTTTTGGTTTGGTTTTGTAATTTCTTGGTTTCTCATAAAGTCATTAGCTTCTATATGCTCCATTCTAATTTTTAAAGAACAATTTTCTTTAGTGAGCTTTTGAGCCTCATTTTTTCCACTTGACTAATTCTACTTTTTAAAGGATTCTTCTCCTCATTGGCTTTTTGGACCTCTTTTGCCATTTGAGTTAGCATTTTGGGGGGGGGTGGTCTCCTTTAGCAAACTGTTGACTTGCTTTTCATGCTTTTCTTGCATCTCTCTAATTTCTCTTCTCAATTTTTCCTCCACCTCTCTTACTTGATTTTCAAAATCCTTTATAGCTCTTCTATGACCAGAGACGATTGCATATTTATTTGGAGGTTTTGGATTCAGAAGCCTTGACTTTTATGTATTCTTCTAATGGTATTCTTTGTTCTTCCTAATCTGAAAGAATGGAAGAACATGCCTGTTCACCAAAAAAGTAGATTTCTATAAACTTTTTTCTCTTTTATCGGGCATTTTACTAGTCAATTACTTGAGCTTTGAGTCCTTTGTCAAGAGGAGGGTATACTCTAGGGACCAGTAAATTCTCAATTCCTCCGGGGTGGCACAATCCAGGGAGAGGAGTTTACTCTTCCCCTGGCCTGTGCTCTGGTCTTGGAGCTACCAGAAGCTTTTATGTCCAGGATCAGTGAGTAGAATTCCTGGTCCGGAACCTCCACCAGCTGTTCCATGTTAGCACTTTTCCTCACTCTGGAACTGCCACTCAAGGCTAAGAGCCAGATCAGATGTTCAATTCCCCCAGGGTCTTTATGTAGAGGACTCCAAAATAGACACTGTAGCTGCAGTGGCTGCCGCTCACCCAGGTGAAAGAGTTTTCTCACTGACCTTTGAAGCTGTCTCTGGTGTTTGTAGGTTGAACAGTCTGGGAACTGCAGCTGCTTCCAGAGATTCTGCTCCTTGAGGCCTACTCCAATCCTGTCTTTGCTGCACCATAACCGAGGCTGGACTGTGCTATCCTCCGTGATGATGAGACAGAACTTTCCTATTGGCCTTCTTTGTTGTTTTGGGCTGGAAATCTTTTTCACTCTGTCGTTTTGTGGTTTATGCTGCTCTAGAATTTTAGGGTCATTTTTAGAGGTGTTTTATGGGCTTACGGGTGAGAACATTTACAACTCTCACCTTCTACTCTGCTATCTTGGCTCTGCCTTTGTAAGCATCATTAAAAAAAAATAAAAAGCAAAAATAAGAAACTACTTACAGCTGGCTGGCTACCTGATCCTTACCTAAAAATATTGGGGTAATGGGAGGGCACTCAAGCTGGTGGAATTAGAAAGTTGGCACCAATTCATCAAATGTATTCCTAGAGCTTAAAAAGAAGATGTGGTTATGCTCTGGAAACTAAACTTCTTATTCAGGTATGAAATCTGGGGTAAGGATCTTCAAGGCTAACATGGGCTATAATCATGGCTTTAGATTCAAATAACCTAATAGTAACTTGCCTTCAGAAATCTTTAGTGGTTCTAAGATAATACAGACTTGGAAGTATGGCAGTTATCTAACTCTCAAATACCTCTTCAGACATTTCACATCACTCACCTCCACACAGTCGTTATTCCTATTAAACTGTCCTGTTCTATTCAAACGCTTTTAGCTTTCTAATGCTGCTTTTGTAAAGAATATCTGCCTGCTTAAAACCCACCTCGACCACTTGGAATCTCTAGCTTTCTTTAACGTTTTGTTCTCGCACCCCTTCCTGCAGAAGGTTGTTCCTGACATTCTCAGTTTTTCAATAAAGATAATCTATTTTTCGTACCCAAATAGTTAAGGATAATAAGAACAATAATGTGTTTCCGATGCCCCATTTGTTGATAGTAGTAGTAATGGCAGCAGCAGTGGCTGAAATTTATCTTTTTTAAAAGTTGCTAAAATCGTTGATCCTCACAAAAATTGTGAGCTTAATACTTTTAAAATCTTCATTTGATAGGCTCAAAGAAGCTAAATGACTTACCCAGGGTGACACAGCTGCTGCTTGAGGCATAATTTCAATACAAAAGTTCCTGTTTCTAAGTCTAGAACTCTATCATTATTCTCTTTCTCCTAAAATCACTTTGTAATTTTTCATCTTTCTCTACACTATATTCCCTAGTAGAATGTAAACTCGCTGAGGGCAGGGTCTGTTTCTTTTTTTATTCATATTTCTCATATCTAGTATAGTATTCCATATATACATATATATATGTATAAATATAATGTAACAAATGATCATTAAATTGAATTGAAAATGTCTGTAATTGAATTCACTCTTTATGTTCCTCACTCCAGCAACCCAAATTGTTTCTCTTTCTAAAAACCTTATTTCTCTCAGTAAACAAGATTTCAAAATAGTCTCTCTTTTAAATTTCTATATTCAATCAGTCTTAATTATTGTTAGTTTTTCCTATGTAATATCTCTGTTATATACTCTTTCCTTTCCATTTTTGTACCTCTGTTCTATTTCAGATCCAGTCTTCTCATGTAGTATTCACAGCAATAGAAGTCTAGTGGTTATCTCTGTCTCTACTCCCCTTCAACTACCTTATGTGATATTTTGAAGATTTTACATTCCTGTTCAAAAGACTTCATTGGTTCCCCATTCCTCACCAAATAAAATCTGAGCTTCTTCGACAGATAATCAAGTTTCATTCTGGCCTCCATCTACTCTTCCAGACTTATTTCCTACTATTACCCTCTTTGAATACTATACCCTATACATCCTAGAATCCTTAATCTTCTCAAAACCTCTAATGCTCTATGGTTTTGAGGCTTTTATCTTTGTCATTTTTGTACTTTCTCATGCTATCGATCTATTTTCTGGTTATGCTTACTGCCTTACCTGAACTCAAACCTTTATTTCATCAGTCCAACTGCACCCTATCTTACTACATTGAATATCTTGTCCATTCCTTACCAGAATCCAGTCCAGCATTGCTTTGAACATCTGTCTCCTCCACTATTATTCAGCAGTGAATAGATGGTGCTGGAGGAATTTATTACAGAGATGACTACATTCACTCCAGTCTAGTCTCAACTAGGATATAGCTACAGAAAGACCATTCTTTTCCTCTTCACTTGCTAAATGTCTATTCCATTTGGCACAGTTACTCTTCCAAATGTTCTCCTCAAGGTTTTCACACCATTCGTTCCTCCATGCTTTCATCTGCAGCTCTCATCCCTTACTTTTCCCCTGAAAGAAGGGTTGTTGATCATAAGCATGCTCTTTTCTCCTTTTCTGTATCTTATAATACCTAGATATCAGCCCCTATTCTACTGTCTCAAGGGAAGGAAGCCATTCTTCTCACTAAATCCAAACTTTAATAAGTTTACTAACCTTATAAAGGTTAATATGTATCTTTCATCCCATTCTTTCTATTCTTCATCAGTCAATTCATTACAAAGTGTCTTTCCTCGATCTTCAGTATTTTCCCATCTTTTAGTTCCTTCTTTGCTTCCTTCCCTCATAACCTCCAAACTATTATTAGACCCTATCATGTCCTCTAGTTACCATTCAATATCTCTCCTATTCTCAGTCAACTCCCAGAGAAAAATACGATCCATATTCATTTCTTACATTTAATCTCCTCACTTGTTTTTCAAACTTTTGTTATCTAGGATTGTTTTGATTTGCACTATCTTATTGTTACAAACTTTAGGCATTCCCTCATATGCTTGCTAATAGTTTTCAATTCTTATTTTGTGAAATAATTTTTCATTTTCTTTCTCTACCTATCTAATGAGGGATGTGTTTTTAATATAATATTTCTTTTTCATTGTCTATCTATTTTGTAAACTAAACTCTTAGTAATAGAGTGTGAAATATAGATAGAAAAATAGAGATGGATAGAAATGATGTCCCAGTTTATGTCCCTTTAATGCTAGAGATGAATTAACTTTAACAGAAACATTTCCAATCTCACATAATTAAAATTATTTTATCTTTTAGCATTATCTGAACACTTTTGGTTAAGATTCTATCTCTTACCCAGAGCTATGAAAGTTGTAAGACCTTATTTTCTCCTAATTTTTTAATGGTATGATCTTAAATACATTGATCATATATTAATTGTGAATTTATTGTCCAAAATGATGGTCTAAGTCAGATTTCTATCAGACTGTCTTTTCAGTCTTTCGAAAGTTTCTAATCAATAGATTTGCCTTTTCCCTAGGCAATATGTATTTAAGTGAATATTGGGTTACTGAATTCTATTATTTCTGATACTTCCTTCTCAAAACTGCCTTATTCTTTTACTTTTCTATTTTTTAATGAGTAGTAAATGATTTTGGTTATTGTTGCTTTATAACAGAATTTGAAATCTGGAAGTGCTATTCCATTTTCATTCTGCCTACTGTTTTATTATTTTTCTGATATTCTACTTCTTTTCATTCTCCAAATAAGTGGCATTATTATTTATCTAGCTCTATTATAAGATGTCTTGTGCATTGTGTATGCATGTTTGTGTGTATATATGTATGTAGGTATTATATATATGTGTGTATGTATATATGTGTGTATTTGTATATATGTAATGTATAGTACACACAAAATGCATACAGGTATGTGCACATAAACATACACATACATGTATGTGTGTGTATGTATATGCATGTATATGGGACTGTGTATGTGTGTGAATATATGTGTGTGTATATATTACACACATATATACATATATATATATATACAGTTCTAAAGATATTTTCACAATTGATCCATTTATTGTGGTTATTTGTATAATGATCCTGCCTTTTATATGAAATTGTAAGCTCCTTGAAGGCAGTCCCATGGCTTACTCACTGTATCTCTTAGAGTACCAACTAGATTGCAGTAAACAAAATATATACTAAACAGCCATGTAAGTGAGTTAGAAATATCTTCTAAACTACATAAAACTCACAAAACTTTTGGAATAGGATTTGGCATTTGAAAATTAGCTCTCACACAATGCTAGAAGTAGAAATGCTGTACCAGTTTGCCTATTTAATTTGATTTCTCAGTTCACTGTAAGCTTATTGACTATAAAATTCCATGTTTCATACAACAAGAAAAATTTTCATGAGAAATTTGGTAGGATATCATATATGATGACAGCCATATTTGTTTTTCCCTTTAGTCTTTGTTGGAGCTAAGAAGTAGGCATGCCAACAATCCATTCCATTCAATTTTACTTTCATTTAACCTTCCTCCTAATCTTGCTGTTATTCTGGGGAGAACTGAATGATAAGCTCATCAAGAGAATTAAAGTACAATGAATGTACATTAGTCTAATGAAATTGTCGGTACTCATTAATAAAAGAGGAATGGAACAGTTGCAATCAATCAGCTACTCAATGACAGAAATAGCAATCCCATTTTCCCTTTTTTAAAATTTTCTTAACAAAACAGTCATTTTAGGTGAGGTTATTTCTGCAAGCTCATTGTTGACACATCTAATCAAACCAGATTAATTTTAGAGATCTCAAACTTTTGTTTTGTTTTGTTTTAGCAAATCTTCTCTTTGGTTGGGTCTATGTGACCAAGCAGAATAAGGTATAGGCAAAAGATTCACTAAGTCTTATTCCTCAATTCTACCAAGCATTTGTTTTCTAATGAGGCATGTTTTATCTACAGTTTTAATCATTTGTCAATTAATAGGCTACTTTTGAGAATTGGTCAGATTGTGCTTATAGTTAAAGCTACAGTGGCATTCTGTTCCACCAAAGGACCCAGAAATGTGTGTAAAGGATGACCCTGACAACAAAAACACTTAGGGGCAAGCCCATAGAGAGAAGAATCAACTATAAATCCAGCCCAACTCTATTTCCAGCTTTAGAAGTTCCCATTATCCCACTGATAAATCAATAATAAATGTAATTGGTATTACTGCTGACTTGTAGTTTGGAACATAGTTACAATATCTCTGAAAGTCTCCAAGTAAAGACAAGGTAATCACTTCCCTGTCATTTTATGGAGAATATTATTGGTAAGATTTAATTGAATGATATTTTCTCAGGACACTTCCATCTTTGAGATATGGAGACTCTATGCTTTCCAATACCTTAAACTTTTACCTTGCTTCAGGAAAAAATAAGTTTAGATGTATTTTTTATAGTTTCCACGGTTATTTTTCTTTCTTCCTTTTTTTCTCTTTCTTTCTTTCCTTCTTTCTTCTTTCTTTTTTTCTTTCTTTCTTTCATAGTGATGAAATTGGAGTTAAATGACTTGCTCAGGGTCACACAGCTAATAAGTGTCAATTGTCTGAGGCCAGATTTGAACTCATGTCATCCTGACTCCAGGGCCAGAACTCCTTACACTGTGCTACCTAGCTACCTCTGTTCTTTGTCACCTGTGATGTTTTGTTTTAACTATAGCAATGTTATCATCATTATTTTTCTACTTTTCTATGTAATCCATGAATCATATTCCCTAAGACTCATTCTACCTCATTCAATAAGCTAAGTATTTTGGAAGAAGTATTAACTCTGGTAGTTTTCACTGCCACCTTCCAGAGAATCAGAATAGGAATTTACTAAATGGTAATCTAATGGGTTGAAATAACAGAATTTTCTCTGGGCAATCCAGTTCACTTTTGGAGACCAGCCAAGTGTCAGGCTTTGAGGCTTCAGTTGTATCTGTAGTAAGCTAGGTATTAGAGTGAAACTGGAGACAGTCAAATAATATATATTTTGTCTATACAATACAAAAAAATCCAAGTGCTGATAATTTATGTATATACAAAGCTTTCAGTTTGGTACACTTTTTATTCCACACAACTTTATGAGGTATTTTGGCCAAATATAACTATTTCCATTTTAGAGACAAGGCAACTGCAGTTCAGGGAAGTTTTGACATTTCAGATCACATCATTTTTGTGTGATAGAAGAATGATTTATCACCAGGCCTTTCTGACTTCATATTCAACAACTTACTTACTGCACCATGCTGCCTTACATGGAAGAGAGAGGAGGAGGAAAACCAGTCATTGGCAATCTATATTAGTTAAAGTTTCCAAAGTTTTATTGACTTCTATATGCTAGCAGTTATAAAATAAATAACCACAAGGCAGTGTGGTACAGTGATGAGAGTGCTGAATTTATCATCAGAGGCCCTATATTCAAAACTTTATTCTGCCATTTGCTAACCTTGTAATCTTTGCAAGTCACTTATTCTCTCTACACTATAATTTCCTCAGTTGTAAAATGAGGTGACTAACATAGATTATTTCTAACTTCTTTCAGATGTAAATTTATGATCCGATGAATAAAATAATACATGTTCATTTGGTCAATATACTGATGTGACATGTGCAAACCTATTTACCACTACAGTAAAGATTTTTTAAAAGCATTTGTGATTAATGCTAAAGGGAATGTTGTCTTCATGTTGGCCTTAAAGTGTAAAAATAAGGGAGTTCCCCTGAGTCAAGTGAAATGTGCACTTCCTCTCATCTGGACAAACCTCTCCTTGGGAAGTGCCTATTTCAAATTAACATCTTTTTTTTTCTTTTGTTATAAGACCTTGTTGATCCAAACAACATTTGTCTCTTTTGGGGTACTTAAATAACAGGGTAGTAGCTATCAGAACATTTGTGCTGGCAATAAAAGTAGATGCTGACATTATAGAGAGGGAAAGAGTGGCCCGTAGAGGGACTACTGGAAAGAAAGAATTTACTTGACAGTAAGTTCAATGGAAGAGACATTGCACTGGTATTCTCGATTTGAGTAGGTGCATAAACTTTACAATTCCTTCAATTGCATCACAGCCATGAACATGAAGCTCACACCTCTAGGAGTGAATACATTTAAAGAAAAAGACTGAGTCAATTTGTGACTTTAAGTATCCACAGGTGAATCAAATTCAGAAAAATATCTGAGGAACATGCCATGTGGGAGATGCTATGTTGGGTTTTATCATGCATTGCACCTAGTCTGTATCAGTTATTAGATATGGTCATACCTTGACAGACCTTATACTGTAATTAGTTCAGAGCTGGAAGGTTTAGTGCAGGACAGAATGGAAGGATAAACTCATGACACATATCCTTAGGATACTATTAGCCCATCATTTGCTGACTATAAATCCAGGGAGAATCTGTGATTTGTTTCATATCCATTGTCATGTGGTCCACATATAACAAGACCCTAAATACTACAGACAGATTTTCCCATGTTGTTTTAGACCATTTTGGTTGTGTCTTTGAGAAAACAGCCCAATTTGTGTTTGTGTTTATTCCTAAAAAACTTGACACTACTGTTTTCTGATGAGTGGATTAAAACCCATTGAAACTCTCTCTATAAGAATATAAAGATTCAATTCTGATTATCTCTTCCAACTTATTAATGAAATAGACACAAACTATTCCTTCCATTGATTAAGGATATGAGATCCTATATGTAAGGGTATTTTTTTTCACTAATGTAGACTATTCTTGTCACTTCATTTCACATATATTTCATTGAAGATCAACCCCATATTCTTGAGGACAATTGATACAATGAATCTGCTTGTCCATACTTGCTCTTTTTGTAAAACTAATTCACTTCCTTTTCATATCATAAGGCTCTTGGAAGATGTTTTTACAATGAATTTTCCTCTGGAGAATAGAATGAAGTGAAGAAAAAGAAGGAATCATGAAGGTGAGGGAAATTGCCAGCTTTGGAATTGTAAATAAAAACAGATTGAATTCAGGGATAAAAAGCTTGAGATGGACTTAAGCAGAAGGAGTTGAGGGAGGAAACTCACACAGAGGAGCAGAATTTTCCCTACAAGGACAGATGCAACAATATATCAGCTATTTTGATTAAATAATAGTTTTACTTCCTTATAAGGGAAGATTCAGTTCGAAGAATGGGTTGGGTATATATATTCAGAGGGGACTGTGATATAAAGACAAAAGACATCCATGAAACTGTTGTTTTGTTTCGTTTTTTAAACAAAAGTAGGGAGGATATAGGACAGAGGACAGATCAGTTTGGGGAGATTAGAATAGAGTGGGTTGCTCTAGGCTAATCAAATCCTCTACAGGACAAGATAAGGCTGGAGTGGGGGCAGGACCAAGAGATACCAGAGGAGTACAATGCTTAAAAATGGTTAGGGGAAAAGGGAGAGGATTCTCTGCAGGAAAATATCTTATTCCCTTCCACCAACCTATAAGGGGAATGCTATGGAAATTCAAAGAATATATATAGGTATATAACACAATTTGAGTAAGAGAGGGTTAACAGCTGAGCCTATCATGAAAGACCTCATGTCAGAGATTACCTGACCTGCCTACCTGACCTGCAATTTCAAGGAAACTAAGAAATCCATGAAGTTAAATTGAGAAAAGAGAACCCACAAAGGTTTGAGTCAGAAGAAAGAATGTGTTTTGTGGATAATGAGATAATGAGAGAAAATTAAAAGTCACCTACTATGATGTTTTGTTTTATATATTAAGAATTCCATACTCTGGGAGTTTACGACTTGACCAACTTCACACAGCTAAGAAGTGGCAGACCTAAGATATATACGCAGGTCATCTAATTCGATGATTGGTCTTTTTTCCACTAAACTACAGTAGAATAGTCACTTTGTTGGAAATATTGTAAAGTTGATTTCTGAAATTAACAAGGTTAAATTTAATAGATATAAATGTATAAGTTCTAATACTAGGGTTAAAAATTAACTTCATAAGCAAAGGATCAGAGAGAAATGACTAGAAAATATTTATTTGATGATAATTTGGAGATTTAAGTGCACTAAAACCTTAAAATGAATCAACATTATTATATGAAAAATTCTATCTTAGGATTCATTTAGCAGCACATAAAATCTAGGGGTAGTCCATTTAAATCTCCAAATTATCATCAGATGAATATTGTAGGATAGAGGTGAACTCTACCTAGTAGATCTACCTTTCTATTAGTAGTAGTTAATAGTCCTGCTATACTCTGTCAAGGTTAGACCTCATTTAGAATATTGTGTTCACTTCTAGGGCCCCCAATTCAGGAAAGACACTAATAATCTGAAGAATATCCTTCATGGGAGGACAAGCAGGATGATTAAGGACCGTGAGATCTGGTCCTCTTAGAATCAATTGAAAGAATCAGTAATAAAAATAAACTAAGGAACATAATAATTGCCCTTACTCATTTGAAGGTCTACCCTAAGGAACAGGAATTAAATATGTCACCTTAGTTCTTGAGGACAAAATTAAGACTAATTGTTGGAAGAAGCTAATATTAAATTCAGTTTTGATGTCAGGAAAGCAAAAAAACAAATCTTAACAAATAGACCTATTCAAGTGAATACCACAAAGAGGAAGTTTATTTCTATTTTATAGGGTTTTTTAAAGAAAAAACTAGATAAGAAGGTGAATATATTATTTTTATTCAAGTCTGAATTGCCCTAGAGGTTCAATTAAGGTTATTTAGTCATTTTAAAGTTAATAAGTCCACTTTTATATTTGAGATTTTGAGATTTTGTTTCTATGACTTCTGAAATTCTGCAAAAATGACTCATAGAGTGATGTAAGGGAGACAAGGTTACAAAATAAGTATATACATAACGTGTCTTGTGTACATTTAATAGAATAAAAAGAAATTATAGGAAGAAGTGAATGAGATAGGGAGGAAATGTGTACAACTCTATCGAGTGTTTATATAGAAAGACTACAGCAAATGAATGACAACTATCCATAAAAGCATTATATTTTTCTGAACTGTTTTCTTTTCCAATTATTCATTGTAATTTTTGTCTCTGTTATGTCTATATGGGGCCAAGGAAAGTAATTAGTCATTTTTTCTTTATTTAAATGTCTCTTTTCAATAAAACAGATGCCTATTTTCTCCCTTCTTTTTTCTCCTTGACCTCTCCTTTGTTCACCAATGAGAAGTGCTGTACCTCTTCCTTTTCCTGCTTCTGTCTTTTCTCTCTTTTCTTCCCTCCTCATGTTGCCTTCTCTCTTGTCATTGTCTATTCTTTCTCCCTCTTTTCTTTTTTCTCTTTGATTCTTTCTTTTTCTCTGTATTGTTATTCAAAACTTCTTTAGAAAATGGCAAAATGTTTTCATAACCATCTTTCAGGCAAAATTAAGTGGATGGAAATGAAAGAGACAATTCCATTGGTATGCAACAAAATCTTCCTGACATGTGGCAGTAGGGGCCCATTAACCTGATTTCTGCATAAAGCTGTCAGCTCAAGTATACACATTTATATATTTTATTTTATAGTTAGTGAATAAGATTCTTTCAGCTCTAAAATAACAACTGGCAGGTTGTGGTTGTTGCCTGCCTGCTGAATAGTTTATCAAAAACCTAGTTAATTTAACATGAGCCTTGTCTTCACACTTTAATTTATCCTTGGTACATGATTTAAGAGTTTCCTGACAATTTTGTTTCTTATTCCACTCTTGAAAGTATTTTAATTCTAGCCAGCTCTATAGCTTTAACTAAACTCACAACTCAAATGAAACATCTTACCTTGCATTTGTTCAATTTAAGAAATCAGACTTCAAAAACAAATTGTCAAAAAATTAAAGACTTTGCAGGGCTAAACTCAATAAACCTTTCACCAAATTACATGAATGGAAAGGCAAACAAGTTCATGTTCATTGCAACAGGGTTCAAGGAATGCCAAATTAGCACTAGAGTACTATAGCATCATGGCATATATCTATCTGTTAATTATGTCCTGATCTATCATGATTTTATACAAGAACTACATTTACTAAGATTTGTGAATCTCTGGTATAGGAGTAGGGGAAGGGAAAAAGTATTTATTAAGCTCTTCCCTTAGTGCTTTACAAATATCTCATTTGATCCTCACAACAACCTTGGGAGATAGGTGCTATTACTATTTCCATTTTATACTTGGTATTAACTGATTTTTCCATAGTCACACAGCTGGTTATATTCAGGTCTACTTGACATAGAACCAGAGTTCTTCACCATCTAATTGCCTCTGTAGGATGCACAGTAGTGATCACTAGATAGCAAACCTCCTTTTCCCAAAAATTTATCAGAGATCAGAAGGGAAAGTTATAGATAAAG
>CM053772.1:127428697-127444722 GCA_028658325.1 Potorous gilbertii | reverse complement strand
GAGGAATTCTTCATTTGAATGGAATGAGGTATGAAAATAAAGTAATAGACCTGGTGTTAGGAAGATTTGAGTTTAAACATTACCTCAGTAATTTACTACTTGTGTGATCACGCTGAAGTCAATGGAACACACAAACTCATGTAGTTTCATAAAACAGTATCTTATACATGGGTTGCAATTTGCCACAGACAAAAACAATTACATGCTCCTGACGTTTACTTTGATAATTCAAGAAAATAGATAGAAAGCATGTTCCTTTTCCTAATGCCCCTTAACTCATGCAACTCCAAGACCTATTGACTGCATACTTATATAGTTTGAGGTGGAATTCTTATAAAAGAAAGTTACCACTCCCAATTTCTTTGGTATTTTATCATTTTACTTCCCTTGTTGTTTTCATATCGATGTTCTTTTTTTGACTTATGTAATCGTACCCCTTCTTCCTTATTTCTCTTCATCTGATCAGGTTGTTAGTCTAAGTCATTTTAACTTCAGTACTTACTACATCATTCTGATAACCTAATAGTGTAATGATTTTCACCAAGAAATACACTATTGTGGAAACATAATATTGAATTATAGCATAACATGTGATGGAGGAGAAAATAACTCACATTTTATGTCTTTGCATATTGTCCACTAATGCTGGTCCTATATTACTCATGCTATCGTGGTTAAAAATTGGATTATGTTTTCCCTAGGGTTCTTTTTTTCTTAAATAAAAAAATAGTACTCTATAAGTAATGGGCATCAGTTCCTGCCCCTTGATTACAAGTGATAAATTAGAACTCTTTGGAAAATGTCCTTGCTTACTGGGTTAGCTTTCATAAATTAGGAGTTATTTGTTTAATAGCCATGCCATGTCAGGCTTTATGAACACCAGAATACATTGAACCTTAAATTCCTCACAGAAAGTAACAAATTGTATGTAATAAGCAAACTACTACAAAACATCAAGGAATCATTCAATATAGAAGGACATTCAATAATATCCAATGAATCAAACTGACATATACATATCAAGCACTAGAATAAACAGAGGAAGAATGTTAAACCTTGATGAAATAACACTGACTTCTGATAATATAATCATATCTCTCCCTTTTCATCACAAAACACTGAGAAATGTGCTGAATAAAGTAAAGGAACAATAACCACTAAAAAAGGGAAAGGAATTCTCACAATGAATAGAAAAATATAGCAAAATAAAGACATGGCTAAATAATAAGGAACTCCAAATAAATAAAACCACAAACATCATATTTTCACTTCTTTCTGTATACCATCCTAAATTCATTTGCAGCTTCTATCTTAGGATGCTATTGTGATAGCTCACTATATTTATCCAGTTTTAGCTGCATGATGATATCTTAGCATTTCCACCCTTCTCACTTTTCACCCCTTGTCTGGGGGCCATAATAAAATTGCAACAAAGAAAAAAACCAACCTTATTATATTTCCTTAGGATCCGCTAATCATCCTTGTGTTTTCACACTGTCCAGGACACTACTATTTTTTCTGTATGCATTGTTTTTTGCTAATAAAATATAATCCTTAAGAGACAGGTATTCTCCTCCACCTCCTCCTCTACCTCTACCTCCTCCTCTTCCTCTTCCTCCTCCTCGACTTCCTCCTCCTTCTTTTTCCTCTTCTTCTTCTTCTTCTTCTTCTTCTTCTTCTTCTTCTTCTTCTTCTTCTTCTTCTTCTTCTTCTTCTTCTTTTTCTTCTTCTTCTTCCTTTTTTGTCTTCTTACAAATGTATATCCTGTTTAGAACTGCACCTAGGATACAGTAGATATTCAGTAAAAGCTTTTTCACTTATTGACAAGGTAAAATAAAGTAAGAATAAATCCCTAAAAGAAAATAATAATACTGCAATAACAACTATAGCCCTAGATATGAAAATGGAATGGGAAGAATGCACTTTAGAATGATCTGGGAGCTCATTTTTTTTTATAAAGAAAAAAGGAGACAATGAGGCGTTTAATAACAATTCTGAGAGACAAGAAATCAGTGAATCTAAAAATCTTAAAACAAAGTAGTGGACATTCTGAAAAAGAAAATGACTGTAGTGGAACACAAAAATGCATAAAGAGAATGAAAACATTAAAATAAAATTTTAAAGTGGCATAAAAATTTAAAGAAAAGGTAAGTTCTCCTTATATGTTGGCAAATGACCTTTTCAAATAGAGTTGCTTAGGAGTCTGAGAATCATTTGCCTCTCACAAAAAAAAAATGCAAAAAGAAACTGGCCACTATAAATTGTTTTTGTGTGAAGAAATTGGATAAAATATTTGAAACAAATGGAAAAGTAAAAATTGCTAGATTACATAAGGTGGCAGCATAGAAGAGGTTCAAATTTAGTTCACTCATACATGAATTATCAAAATTATAGAGTTTTAATACCTAAGAAATACGCAAGGATGGAATAGGAAGGAAATATTAAAAGAAGAGTTACCAAGTTGATTTATGTAGCGTTGTTTATGGATGATAATAAATGAAAGGGGTAAAGGTAAAGTAATAAATAAAAAGCTCACATACCATGATATCATTTCATGAAAAATTGAGCATTTATACATGGGAAAAACAATGGATCTTAAACAAGATGATGGATTTTCAAATTTTCCCTCTTTGAAAACCAAAGATGAGCAAGATCTTTGAAATAAAAATAAAATTATCAAATATTAGAAACTTAATTAAGGCCAAAGGAAAGAGATAGAAAGAGAGAGAGAGACGGAGAAAGTGAGAGGGACAGAGACAAAGAGAGACAGAGACACAGAGACAGAAAAATGCAGAGGCAGACAGAGACAGAAACAGAGTCCTTGTAGCACATAAAGGCTAATGATGACTCAGTGTTTATCTGTTGGCAAGGATTTAAAACTATTCTTCCTTAGAAGTTTCATTCTGTTGGAGGGTGAGTTGGCTAACAAAAATAAAGAATTGTGGAATTGTTCTAGGAAGAGGGATCATACATCCTAGAGAAAGGAAGGAGAGTAAAGTTGAATCAAATATATGAATATTTCTTGAAATCAAAGGTATGACAGAAAATGTAATTTAAATAAGGTGGGTTGATTCAGAACTTTACTCATCAATGATTAGCAAAGGAAACATAAAGAAAAGATAATCTCATTAAAATAAAACCAAGAAGTCCATATGAGTTTGAATAGGTACAAAAAAGGGAAATTGTATGTATACAGTGGTTACTTTTTAATAAAATAATTATATTAGGAGAAAAAACCTCTAACAATTATAATTTTTAGTATTGATGTCTTGAATTGATCCAGAAAAACGTCCCTTAATTTATTGCACATAAGAGATATATTTTAAGAATAAACACACATGCATATCAGTTGTTAAATAATCATTCTGAGGATATTCACCTGTTTTAGACATTGTGATAAGTGCTATGGAAAAAAAACCAATGTATTCAGGAAAGTATATAAAACGGGCTAGAAAAGATGTATTTTTTCTTTAGTTAATTTGTTACAGTGAAATTATGATTGCATATAAAACAGACATAAAAATAGATTCTGCTGAGAGAGAAAATAAAAAAAACTGAATTATGTTTAAAGGAATCACAGATAATGAAACAATTTGATATATACACATATATATATGTTTATGTATGTGTGTACATATGTATGTGTGTGTATATATATATATATAGTATGTATATATACCCTGAAATGATTAGCATTAGATTACTTAAAATATGTTAAGTGTATCGCAAAGTAAGATCTTAAGATAACTTCTAGTGTATTGGTTATACTTATTTCAGACTTATAAATCTTAAAGAATGATAAACAAGAAAGGAATCATAACAAGATATTATCTGTGGAAACTATTGAAAAGAAACCTTAAATATTCAACTTATTGTAAGCACTGAATGACACCTGTGTAGAAATTGATGATGTGATAGAGCATAAATTGTGTGTACATATATGTATGTATGTACATATATGCAAGAAAGAGGAAATATTAAACAATCCTTCATTGGATAGGACTTACACCTATGATTTCAGTAGTATCAAATAAGAAAATGAATCCTAGCATCAAGGCAGGTCATCAAGCTCTTTATAACCTATAGAATTAACGAATTTCCAGGAAGAACTGAAAAGTTAAATTATCTGCCCAGGATTTCAGAGATGGTTGGTGTCAGAGGTAGGACATGAATCAAGGTCTTCCCGGCTCTGTAATTACTATGGAACCTTGCCTTTCCTTATAGATCAAAATATACGAATAAAATAATTTATTCACACACAGCAATATACATTTACAGTTTCAAATATATCAAAGGATAAGAGAAATAACGTATTAATTTATTAACAAGAATTCTAACACAAAGCTTGTATCCAATATATATGGGTCACAATTAAAGGGGTCTGGAGGGAAAATGTAATTATTTGAAAACGAATAGCCACAAAATAGAAAAGAAAAGGATCAATAAAATCAGCATGCATTTAAAAGACATCTAGAAAAATATAATAAAAAGGAACACAAAAGAAAATGTGCAAACGAAAACAGATATAAACAAGTTTATCAAGACAACATATTATGAAACTTAGAATAGTTTTTGTTAATTAAAAATAAAATTGTGGATACATCCATAAAATTAACAAAATAAAGAGAAAAAATTGCGAGGATGAAAAACTAGTATGAATTCATAAAAAATAAATAAGAAACAAAATTATCATAACCGATATTCTCAATTATGTATAAAAAACTGAAAATGAATTGTTGAATGTTTGCAGAAATGTAAAAGAAGAAATACTGACTTAACATCCTAAAATTGCAACCAGAAAAGTAAGCAAGACGTATATGAATTTTCAAAAACTAAACTTCTCTTGGTATAATGATGTCTCTCCATCCTTCAAGTAACAGATTATTCTGAAGCCGCCCAATGGGAAACTAAGCTCAATCTACAAGCAAGTATGGCATTAATGTCCAAATCAAGAGGGCAAAATAGAGAAAGAGCAATATAGACCATGAAATCGAATATACGCAAATGAACTCGTAATTAGTTCACATAAATGCTATGTGTTTGCTACCACACTGTTATAAGAAAAAAGACAGAGAGTAATATATAGGCAAATATAACACCAAATTAAGTTTCTCTAAAGGTTTGTTGAAAAATTATTAGCTTAGAAACAAAATATAAAATATCTACAAGAAATCATTTTATATACATAGCCAATGATGGGGAATAATTTTTTGTTTTAATACCTGTTGATAAAACATGGTCATTAATTTACTAGTGGAAATGTAAACTTTTCCATTTTTTCTGAAAAAAATTAATTTGAAATTATGGGGAAATGTTGCTACATTCTTCATATCTTTTCACCCATACATACGATTGTTAGGTTTATAGCCCAAGGAAATAAATAACAAGAAAATACCCACATTCCGGGAAAAACAAAACAAAACATAGCAGTTTTTTTTAAATAACAAAAAGCTGGAAGCAAAATATGTCTTCAATTATTAAAAACATTGTAGAACAAACTGTGACATTAGAAACTAATGGAATATTATTATACATTAGTTAACAAGAAATTGAGAAAAAATATGAGAATTATGAGAAAGCTTAGAGTTAAGTGCTACAGATGGAGAAAACAAAAACCGAGAGAAAAATGCATAGAATAACTATATGGAAGCATATATTTAATTATACATATTACCAATGTAAATAAAGAGGCAAAACCCAAACCAAATGAACAAAAACCAGTAAAGAAAACCTTAACCTTCTAGACAAAGGTATCTCTTATTCATGACCAAATATGGCCAATATATAACGTTCAAAGTAGGAATTCTTCCTTTCTGTTGACAATAAGAAATTTTTTTTAAAGATGCATAATTATTTTTAATCATTTTATAACATGATTTTGTTCATTTATTTTGGGGCATGAAGTTTGTTGTGGGGTTGGTTTGGAATTTGGAGGGTTTACTGTATTAAACAAAATGTATCAATAAAAAAAACCTTTTAAAAAACATTAAGAAATGAAACAATTCACCTTTTCTGATTTATTGCTATGCCACGTCCCATGATTAATGACACATGGTAGAGAAAAGTGTAGTTTACATGAAAGTTCACTTATATGTATCTACACATTCACACATATATACATACACATTTATACATATATACACACACAAACATTTTACGCATATACATATATGTGTGTGTGTTTGAATGGAATATTTGAACACAATTATTTCTTTTGTTTCTTACAACTTCCCTCAGGGCAGCCAGTCATAAACATTAGGTCCATTTAATAGATGAGGTAGTTATATCACAAACCTGGAGCAAAGACTCAAATCCTGATTTTTTTTTTGTTTCTCTAATACTAGTTCCACTTCAACCCATTGCCTCATAAATTATTTGAAAACATTAAGTAGGATGGGAACCAGAAATATTGTTTTTTTTCTAATGCCACCTCTTTATTTAGATATTGTGAAAAGAACATTTAATTTCTCAGTGCCTCTAGAACTTCACTCGTAAAGTAGGTATAGTGAACCTGACCCACCTTGAAGGAACATCCTTTGCAGTCCACTAATTAATCTTTATAATTGGCTCTGAAAGTAGAAAAAAGCATAAAAATGCTAAGTATTAGGGTAAAATATTCAGAATGCGATTTTTTTTCTGATTTCATTATCTTATTGCTCAATTGCATAGTAATGAAGTGAACTCTGTAGGGGTATAATTTTAATTATTCATGGTTATCTTGTCTATCATATTTTTTGGTGGTCTATGTAGGACAGGACATTTTTAACCTTTCCTCTTCAATGAATTCCTATATAAAATGTATCTCTGAATGAAGTGAGATGAGATGAAATGCTTTAGGCAGCTATTTCTTATAACAACTCTTCATCTAACACATAGTTTTATAGGAAAGTTTCTTCCTAACAGTGCTGGCTATTTCTCTTTTTTTCAGTGTTGCTGATTCACCTGCATCAAACCTTTCTATCTCCCAATCAAAAGAATAAAAACACTAGAAAGCCCCAAGGTTCTATAGAGAAGAAAAAGAATGTGATTCATGGATGACCTAGATTGTTACTATAAATCAAGAGAGAAGTCAAGCATACCTTATACTCGTTGTACATAGGAACTCATACTACAGAATTCAAATATGCACTAAATGCACAATTTATTTCTTCAGGTGAAAGTTATCAGACTGTTCAAGTAGCACTTTCAAAGCCTGAAGCAAAATGAAGAAACACATCTTTTTTGAAAGAAATGTGGATTATGGTTATCTACATGAGGACAGAGGAAAGAGTGATGGGGCAACTGAATAAATGTGTCTGAATATATATACACATGCATACACATACATATATACACATACATATATACATGCACTGCACACATACATATATTATATATATCAGACACATTTTTTCAGTTGAATATTATATGTATTATAATGTATGCATATACATACATATATATGTATCTATATACATACATGTGTGTAATGATAATGTACAGTTAATGGTGGGTGGGGGAAAGAGTTAAAGATCTTCCCTGCCCATTAATATGCTTCAATACCTTTTACTAATTTCCGATGAGACATTGAGTCATAGGGTTGTGTCCTCTGGCTCTGAATAACGTATAAATACTCTGAGGTGAGGTTTCTACTTTGTGACTTATTCATTGCATGTGTTTGGTTGGTCTGATGAGACACTGGGTAGCCTCTAAGGAGCTCCCTGGCTTTGAAAACCCAGATGTTACTGCTTTTTTCCCTGGTTCCTGCATGCAATGGTCAGGCAGCTGCATCGATCTGTTGATCTTCATTGTATGTATTTCTTATGGTCAGACAGTTGGAAGACCTGTCTGTGGCCTTTATTTCTCTGCTTGTATTTTCTCACTGAATGTATTTAAAGAAGATTATTGATCTCCCAAAAGTTTCTTTCCTTTCAGAAAAAGCAGATCTAAAAACCTATGCAGAAGGCCCTCCTATGTATACTGGGATCCTTACTGTTACAGTGTGTACATATATGTATGTGTATGTATGCATGTATATGTGCATTCATATACACACATGTATTTTTACACATGTGTGTATATATATGCACTATAGGCACATGCCCATATATATGTGTGTGTGTGTGTGTGTGTGTGTATGCACACTTATATGCATGTACGCATGTGTATGCATTCTGGTAAAATGAAGCATATTTTTTTTCAAATTTTCCCTGACTTCAATGTTTCCTAGGGGAGCACAAGAAATTATGGAGACTTCTACATGCGGTCAGTTCATTCTAATTGCCCTGAAAATCAAGAAAAGATAAGAATTTAAGTAACATTATGATATTAATAACTTATTTAATCTCTTTATATCTTAATTTGCTCATTTGTAAATTAGAAATTTTGTCTAATTGATTTCTAAATTCTCTTCCAGCTACTGTAGTCTATGTAGCATATGAAGGCAAAATACTGTAAAGTAAATCACTTACAGCAGCACACCTGAGGACTGCAACTATGAATGATTTTAAGGATCTAATCACATAGTGTAATGAACTCCCTATCCAGCAATAAACTAAACATTGTTCAATAAAGAATAACATAACATTCATAACAATATCCTTAAAGAAAACATATCTTGAAATACATATTTGTGTCTCATAACACTCAGTATGTCATATGTTACATAACACATATCATTGCATCCCTAAAGTTGGGGATCTCAGGCCAGAGTCTTCCCCAGCACAGTATATTCTAAAGGGCTACTGGAAATACCAAACCATCCACCCCTAGATCATGTAAGAATAATCTCCTTAATCGTTATACAATATCCAGGTAAATTCCTCTCTCATCTTAACTCAAGGCTGACTTTGAAACTCCACAGCTCCTCCTTTGTGGGTTGACCACTCCCACCTCTTGCCTAGGTTTACAGATGGGGCTGTTTTGTGCTGTTGGTCCTTGTCCTAGCTCACAGGGACTGCTCCACTCCAAATTCTTCCTGCTTCTGCCTAATAGCAGGATCCAGAGGTTCCAGCTTATAGCTTTTGTTTCTAGGAAAACAAAGCTTAACAGGGCTATAACAATATTTATACACATTATCACTGTTACAACCTCAATTCACTCATAAAGACCGACAAAATGACTTCTGTTTGGGAAATTAACACAGATCAACAGAGTGCTGACATCAAAAACATTCTTTCTGTTAGGCCCACCCACAATCAAGTTTCCCTAACCCACTCATGATCTTTTCTTTCTCTTCTCTCTCAGCTCTGCTTCTGACTGCTCTACTCTCTCTGCAACATATAACGTACATATACATATATGATGTACGTATATACATATATGTGGACATATACATACACAGGCATCTATGTGTATATTTATACTGTGTGTATGTATGTATGTGTGTGTATATATATATATATATATACTGTGTATATACATATATACATATATATATATATATATATATATATATACACACTGTGTGTATACTGTTTCTAATCAAAGACTCTTGATTGATTCAAAGATAAGACTCAATCACAGTCACTTGATTGGCTAAAATTCAATCCAGAACAGCAAAAAACCTCCTACTTTGCTTGCTCTTACAGATATTAACCAATTGGCACTTTTAAAATGACACCATAATGTTCACTCCCAGATTTTTCTGAAATCATTCCTCTCATTAATTCTACAGCACAATATTATTCCATCAAAATTACATATCACAATTTGTTCAGCCATTGCTGAAAGATGAATAATTCCTCAATGTCCAACTAGTTCCCACCACAAAAAACTATTGTAAATACTTTTTGTTCATACAGTTCTTTTTCCTTTTATTCTTTGATCTATTTAGGATGCAGAGCTAGTAATGGAATTCCTGAATAAAATGGTAGGTACAATTTTAGAACCCTTTGGGTCTAGTTCCAAATTGTTCTCCCATATGATTAAAACAGTTGACAATTCCACTTATAATACATTAATGTACAAATTATTGTAGATCACTTGCTTTTTTTAGCCAGTTTGATAAGTCTAGATTATAGTGAAAACTGGAAAGACAAATAAACTGATGCAACAGAAGTGAGTATAACCAGGAGAACATCATCCCCAACAACAATATTACAATCTTGATCACCTGGAAAAGACTTAACTACTCTGATCAGGACAAGGACAATACTTCTAAAGGATTCATGATGAAAATGCTATCCCCCCTACAGGTAATTGATCAACTCTGAGTGAAGTATGTTTTTTTCCTTTACTTTTCTTTCTTTCTTCTTTTTTTTTTGCTATATGATTAATACAAAAGTGATTTGCATAACATCACATGTATAATGTGCAACATATTGTTGGCCTTCTCAGTGGGTAGAAAAGGAAATGTAGTGAGGTAGGGAATTTAGCACTCAAAATTTTAGAAAAGAACGTTTAAAACTAATTAAAAGCAGAAACATAGAAATAAATCTTAAAGAGAATAAGATAAGTACAAGATATTTTTAAACCAATGTTTTATTGATTAGTGGTTTGAAGAACATTCCCGTCCTCTAAATATTACCATTATGTATTGCAATACTTATTATTTTTATAAATAATGATATTTTAACACGTGGGGAAGAGCGAAGAGAGTGAAGAACAGGCAATCCTTAAATATGAAATTTCCATAGCAGGACATCTGAGATCCGCATAGATCAAAATTTCAGAAATTTCTTTGTTCATCTCATTTATCCTTTTAAGACAGAGAGGGATTTATATTCACTTCAAGGTTGCCACTTCATCTGTGTTAGCTAGATGTATAAACACAGGCTCTGACTTCACAGATGTCTTATTTTGTAGTGATAAAAAGTACTTCCACCTTTTGTCAACTATGACAGCATTAGTACTATCAAATTGCCAGATGCGTTGCTTAAAGTTGCCAGATGTGTTGATGCTACATGCAATTACTCACTATAACTTCCTGTTGTATTGCCCTTTACTATTTTTTAGTATTTTCTCCTGCATAATACCAGGACTTTTTCCTCCACCTCCAAATAAAATATAATGCAGTTTTATATATTCCTTTAAAAAAAAAGGTAACAGATGGAGATTTGAGGGAAATAGCTTATTTATTGTTGCGATAAAATGCACCTATTTTGCTCCACGAACAACAGAAATAAGAGTAACATGTTGATGTTAAGATTTGCAGTTTAAAAAGCACCTTCATTATGACAATTTGTGAGTTTGATAGTTCAAGTAATACTATCACCGTCATTCCAAAAATGAGAAAACTGAAACCTGGAGAGTTTAACATATCTTAGTAACAAAAACTGATGAGTAAAGGATTTGTACTAGAAAACCTTTTCTGTGTCTGTTAATACTTGATGTTTTAATGAAATATGACTAACCGTATTTTGATTTTTAATTATATTTACTTGGTGCATATAATATGTAGTTAATCATCAAAATATATGCATAGAAAAAGATGTTATTTTGTCAAGAATTTATATTAATAAATCGAGAACCCAAATATTGCCCCAATTGACACAGAACCTTAAAGAACCTAGTAAACCTTTTGGTTTACTGAGAATCAGATGTTCTTTGAAGTATCTGTAAAAAAAAAATTATATAAGTTGCCCAGGACAATATTGATGAATGGTGCAGCCATATTGATGAGTCCATAAATTTATCCCCATATTAATATATATATATATATATATATACATATATATGTGTGTGTATATGTATATGTATATATATATATATATATATATACATATATATATATATATGTGTGTGTATATGTATATGTATATATATATATATATATATATATATATATATAATTTCTCTGTTAGGGTAGAGACTCAATGTTATTTATACTAGTACAGTGTTGTTATTCATTCCTCTATGTCATTTTGACTCTTCATGACATCATTTGGGGTTTTCTTGGAAATATATCAGAGTGATTTGCATTTCCTTCTCCAGCACATTTTATAAATGAAACTGAGGCAAATACAGTTAAGTTACCTGCCCAGGGTCAGATAGCTAGTATGTGTCCAAAACCAAATTTGAATTCAGCGAGAAGGATCTTCCTGATTCCGTGCCCAGCCCTCTATCCAATGTACCACTTAGTATAGTGTAGTGATGCTCAATAAAAGCTATTTGAATTAATTATATTATAATTTGGAAGATGTCTTCGTTATTAGCTTAGGTGATATTTGCTTAGAGGAAATGATAAAGGCTTTGAATTTTCCTTTTCTCCTCACAAAGTTTTGACTCTATCTTAAATGGAACAGAACTATCAGAAGTACGTGAAAATGCAAATTTTGTTTAGAAAATATGTGACAAGAAATGTGGCTACATTGCTTTAAATTTATAATGTACCTTTAATTATTTTGTTTTGTTTTCTTTATAGTTTTTAGTATCTCACAAACATCCTATTTCATTATTTGTGTCTGTGAATACAGATTTGCATGTGTGTGTATGTGAATGTATCAGGGGAACAAGGTGAAAGTCAAGGCAGCAATGTGCTCTAGACCTTCATTTTCCAGATCAGTAAACTGAGATCCAGAAGTATGAAGTCACACAGATAATAAGTAGGAGAGCTGAGATTTGAAATAGCCTTCTTGGGAACTTAAAACAGTGTATAGTCTATTACAACACAAAAATGGTGTATTTGTATGATATTTAAAATTTATTCAACTATATTTGATTTATTCAACTACAGAGATAACTTAGTCTACATTATCTTTGGAATCAGAGGACCTGAACTCAAGTTCTACCTTACACTTTTACTCTCTGTGGGATATGAACTTAAATTTTCTCATCTATATAATGATGAAGTTAAATCATATGACCCCTAGAGTTCCCTTTTGGCTTCCTGTCTATGGTCTAATAGAAAGTACAGGGAGACATATTCTTACCTATTACATTGGCTGCTGTCAGGGCAAATATTCTCCAGAGAACAAAGATAGAAAGAGTTCGTATCAGGGGTGAGAGTCTCTAAATTCTTTTATTTGAAGATGACATATTATCACTTTTTCCATGTTGGTTGAAGCTTCTTTCTTAAATCCATACTTATTTGAAAGGTATTAGTATAAGCACCAACTGTGAAATAAATAAAATGTACGAAGAAATCTTATTTCCTAGAATGCAATATCCAATATGATGACTAGGGCTTTCAGCAGATTAGTATCTTAATAAGGTCATGTGGATGCATACTAAGATAGGTTCAAAAATGTATAGGAGGCAAATATTTTATTTAGATTTAAATTATAAAACTATTCAATAATTTTTATAATGGCAAATTTATTACTGCCATAGAATTATTTAATACAAATATTCTCCTGATGTTTATATAGGAATTTTCAGGAATAGCAACTAGAAACTTAAAAAAAATGAGAATTGTAGGTGATCCAAAAGGCATTTCAAAAAGGAAAAGTTGGTAAGAATAGACTCTATTACTGTACATATATGAGCTGACAAAAATATAAGCAAAATATACACAAAGAATTTTAAAGTCTTGAGGAGGACTAGAAACTTAGAGTTTTTAAGGAAAAAAAACCATTTGCAGGAAGTGGCATCTGTCTTAAATTTTGAGAAAATCTATTAATTCTAAGAGGCAGAATGGAAACGATAAAATATTCCATCAAGAGAAATATTTTGTGGAAAATCATGAAGATAAATACTGAATGTTTTATACAAGGCTTAGCAAATGGAAAAATGGTGAGAATGTACACTACATGGTACTAAAATGATGTGTAATAAAATTGTAAATGTGGACTGGAGTAAGATGGAAAAAGGTTTTACATTTTCAGGAAAGTATGCATTTTAAATTCAGGTTAACAGGGAGTCATTGGATCTATATCCTTTGACCCAGCAATATGTTTTTAAGGCTGTATCCCAAAGAGATCATAAAAATGGTGAAAGACCCACATGTATAAAAATATTTCTAGCAATTCCAAGAAATGGAAATCAGAGTGATGTCCATTAATTGAAGAATGGCTGAACAAGTTGTGGTACATAAATGTAATGGAATATTATTGCACTATGAGAAATGGTGAACAGTCAGACTTTAGAAAAACCTAGAAAGAATTATATGAACTGATGCTGACTGAAGTGAGCAGAACCAGGAGAACATTATACACAATAACAGCCACAATGTGTAAGGGCTGATTTTGATGAACTTATCCCTTCTCAGCAATGCAAGGACCTAAACCATTTCCAAAGGGCTCATGATGCAAAATGCCATCCACATTCAGTTAAAGAACTATGGAGTCAGAACACAGAATGTAGTGGACTATTTTCTTTTTGGTTATATTTTTCTCCTGATTTCTCCCATTCCTTTTAATTCTTCTATGCAATATGACTAATGTGAAAATGTGTTCAATGTATGTATAGAGCCAATAAAAGATTGTATACCATCTTAAGGAGGAAAGGGGAGAAAATTTAAAACTTGTGGAAGTGGATGTTGAAAACAAGAAAATTAATAGTTTTCAGGGAAAAATAGGGAGTCATTGGAGCTTTTTTCACCTGGTAAGTGACATTGGTGCTTTATATTGTGGATGTATTCTGGAGGGTTCACACAAAAGCAAGTAGGCAAGCAGACAGTAAATAAGTACTAATGCTGAAAATGAAAGATACTCATAGGGACAGAGTATTGAAATCTAGAAAACAAAGGCATTTTTTTCAGATATGGAATGCCTAGAATGTGACAAGTGCTATAAAAATATACATTTTAATTTTCCCAACAACTGTAAGAGGTAGGTCAACATAGAGAAGTAGGTGCTATAATTATCTTAATTTTATCTTTGCAGAAATTGTGGAAAAAAGAAGTTAATTGACTTTTCCACAGTGACACAGCTAATAAATATGTGAATTCAGAGTTGAACTTGGATATTCCTCTCTACAGGCCCAACACTCTAACCAATGCATTGCCTAAGCAGGAGGTCAATTAAAAGATTTTTGCACAAGAGATGATGAGAAACTAAATTGGCATGGTTAAAATGTAAATAGATATAAAGGGGCCAGATAGAAGGGATTTTGCAGAAGTAGAATTGGTAAGATTTAGAAACTGATGAGATTTGGTGGTGGAGAGGATTAAAAGATTGTGACAAATAAATGATGATTTCAGTATTGTAAACCTCAGTGACTGTAAAGAAACAGGGAGGTTAGAAAGAAAGGTAGGTCTTGGGGGAAAGATAATGAGTTCTGATTTGTATGTGTTTAGTCAAGTTATTAAGTGAAGAATTTATTATGTGCTTACTGGGTGACAAGAGTTGTCCTAAATGTTAAAAATACAAATATAATGGGGGACAAAAGACAATCATAACATTCTAATGAGGTAAGATGACACATAAAAGGGGGGGAATGAAAGCAGAGGATGTACATAAGTGCACAGTGGAAAAATCCAGTGAACGAAAGACAACTGATTTGTCTTTCTTTTCAAAATGAAGGTTATAGGAGACATATAGAGATATAACAAAGAGAGAACAAGACTGGAGGTGACAAAGTCTGGAGAGTAAACATGCCTGTTCTAGGCCCTTCCTTTATATGGAGATTCTGGAATGAACTCGCTAGTAGGATAAGAGAGTCACAGGGGTAAAGGGAAAAACTGATAAGGCAAGGTAATGCATTTGGGATGCCTGTAGAGTTGTCCAACTGGAAATTAATATTAAAGTAGGTATGGGGAATTGATATATGTGTGCATATATATATATATATATATATATATATATATATATATATAGTGTGTGTGTGTGTGTGTGTGTGTGTGTGTGTGACATGGAAAGGAGGAGGGGAGGAACTGGGCTAACAAAACAGTACTAGGTCTTCTATTGTGCTTATCTTCCACCCTCATATGAGGGATATGACTCTTTTGCTGCTTCTCCACTGCATTCCTTGCATACTAGCCAACCTTTTAGATCTCTGTAGAACATGAGTTAGTCTTCATTTCAAGCCAGCAATGAGAATGAGAACAGAAATAAGAAATTCTAAAGGGGGGGTGGAGACAAGATGGCGGAGTAGAAAGACTCACCTATGCTATGTCCGAACCCACAGCCCATAGATTTCCTGTAAAAAGAAATCCTGACAAATTC
>CM053772.1:127357659-127428197 GCA_028658325.1 Potorous gilbertii | reverse complement strand
CACGACTATTATGGAAGTCATTTGCAAAACTACACAGATATGGCCTACATTGAATTGCCTGCCTTCCCAAAGGGAATGGGTGGGGAGGGAGGGATGGGGAGAAACTGGAACTCAAAGTTTTAGGACCAACTGTTGAGTATTGTTCTTGCTACTAGGAAATAAGAAATACAGGTAATGGGGAATAGAATGTTATCTGGCCCTACAGGACAAAAGAGAAGATGGGGTAAGGGAAGGGAGGGATGATAGAAGAGAGGACAGATTGGTGATATGGGTAATTAGAATGTCCAGTGTATCGGGGAGGGGGTAGGGGACAAATGGGGAGAAAATTTTGGAACCCAAAATCTTGTGAAAATGAATGTAAAAAGTTAAATAAATTTATTTAAAATTTAGAAAAAAGAAATTCTAAAGGGCAATAACTTAGGAATATCAGTTTTCAGACTGCTCCCAAATTCCATCTCCTTGCCATATACACTCACACTTCCTGACGGAATATGCTAAACTTGTTTCATATCTATAGTTTGGATCTGCATTGTTTTCTGCCTTGAGGAAGATATAACAATATAAACCAATAACATTTCTCTTTTGTACATCTCTGTGTCTCCATTCTGATAGGAAAATTTCCATTAGGAATAAGATACATCTCTTACCCTGTGCACTTCAGCACCCTTTGCTTCTCCCTTGGTTTCAATTCCCCAATGAAACACAGAGGTTAATTAGAGCTTTGCCTTAATTCTGATTTTTAAAGGGTAAGTGGACAAAAATGTACATAAATTCTATACAAGTGGATCAACTTTGGAACAAATGTATATTCTCCCAAGAAAGAAGAGAATAAAGGGGAAATGGAATCATGATTTTTGAATCTGACTAGATATTCTTCTTGACCTTTGAGTCTGCCAAGTGGACAACTTCACTGATGCAGTTTGAATATCACTTTGAGAGAGAGGTGGCTGTAATACTAGCCATATGTCTTCAATTTTCTTGGTAAAAAATATATTTTCTCCAGCAAGGTGAAAGAGAGAATGTGTTGTGGGATTTCTGAAGTAGAATGGATTTGAGACAGTCATTAGGGGAAATAGAATAGTGGGTCAATTATGAAGTACTGATAATAAGATTATATATATATATATATATATATATATATATATATATATATGCATATATGTGAACATATATATGTAACTTTTACAGTTTGAAAAGTAGATAATATACATAATCCTATTTGATCCCCAAAACAATCATGTGAAGTGTATGTTATTGTTATCCTATTTTACAATTAGGAAATAGAGCCAGAGAAATGTTTAATGGTTTTCCCAGGATCACATAGTTAATAATTTTCTGAAGTAAGATGTGAATTCGAGTGTTCCTGACTCCAAGTTTAGTTTTCTCTCCACTGTACCACCTTGCAGCCTGGAATACTAAAACAATATTGATTTCTGTTTCCACTGACAAGCAAATTAGTTCCTTTGGAAAACATTTCCTCCAAAAAAAAGAAAGAAACTACACCAGATATAAAACAATTATCACTAAATCCTCAGCGTGAGTAGGATAAAATAAGATTCTTGTGAATGAATAGCTTTCTGGTAGGCATTATTTTTACAACTGATGACCTCTGAGTTTAGTCTTAATGTGGGGATGAAATGAAGTACTCCTGATTCACTGAATATTTAACAAGGGAGGAGGATTACTTTGCCCTCACATGAAAAAATATGTGACAGGGATAAAGTGGCACTTCGCTTTTCTAGAAGGACTCCTCTTCAAGTCCAGATATAGCAACTGATATGATTTATATTATCTATCAAGTCTGAGATGTCCTGAGCCCACAGAGCTTGGACTTTTTGCTAACCTTAGACCAGAAAGCTCCATCAAAGAAGTTGGAGTCAATCAGGTTTCTTGAAAGAGAGGAAGTTATACCAAGAAAGTTGCTACAGAAGCCGGGGCTGATGGAAGTTGTGTTGGAGGAAAAAATTGTACTAGGGAAGTTGAGACTGATGAAAGTTGTATGGTGATTGTATGTGAGAAAGCTTCTGTCAGAGAGACCAAAGCCATTAGGAGGAGGAGCTCTCATCCTATCACAAACTGAGAACTTTAAAACTTAAAAGACTCACTCAGGATTTGTTCCCTTCATATACTTTCCTTCGTACTTGTTGCCTTCATTATATTAGACTTCATATACCCTCAATGAGTAAAAGTTACATTTTTGCAGGCTTGTAGGGGCCAAACTTAAATTTTGGAACTCTGGGGCTGTAAAGACTTCGCTGATGCATCCACTCCCCACATTAAAAATAAAGAAAGATGAGAGAAGCTCTCAAAGGAAATAAGACTGAAATTAGATAAAGGAAAGAGATCAATATATAGAAGCATTGAGAGACATAAGACATCAAGAAGAAAGGCAAATATATCAGTCATGGAAAAAGATGGGACTTTATTAAAGTCTAAAAAGTGACCAAAAGAATATGAAAATAATGTTTTCCTGTATGCTTGATTTCCTTTTTGTTACATATATCTATGGATGTATGTGTATTAAAAAATGGTACTCTCTGCACATTTATGTGTACCTTATGTTATATATACATTCTATTCTATTTTATAGGCTCTTTTACAACAAAGCATCTCCCATGTATATTTGAATTAGAATC
Organism: Potorous gilbertii; assembly: GCA_028658325.1. Taxonomy (NCBI): domain Eukaryota; kingdom Metazoa; phylum Chordata; class Mammalia; order Diprotodontia; family Potoroidae; genus Potorous; species Potorous gilbertii. The sequence continues at coordinate 127,425,561 of CM053772.1, read as the reverse complement.
CCTTGGAAAGTGTAACTCAAAGAACTTTTCTCAATTACCTTCCAATAATAAACAGGCATAGCATAAAACAGGAATATGTGTGCTCATCAAATATATTTCTCACATGATGGAGAAATTAATCAGGGATGGATTCTGGGTGGATGATATGATCTGCCCAATGTCCCTCTTTGTATGACATTGTATTGTTTGTATCCACCTCTCAAAACCCTGGATAGCTTGATGGAGGAAATCTTGAATCACTGACAGGAGTATGCTATGTTCATTCATGCAACAAAGACCAAATAAATGAGGAATATTCACATTTTAGCATGCATTTTGATGGATAGTCTATGGAGTTTATCCAAAAGTATGCACATCTATGATAGACAGTACAGATGGACAGTAAGGTAAGCCGACACTTGTACAAAGCAATGTGGATCACTTTGGGGAAATTATAAAGCTCTTTTACTGACCTTAAACTAATTCTTGAGAGAGTAAAAGCCCATCTATTCAATATCAACATTTTAGAAGGATTGTTATGTTGCAGTGAGGCCTCTTTAGTTAAGCAGAAGGAAATGGAAAAGTACATAGTCATTATAAGTGGGCATAAAACCAGCATCCATACAACCTGTAACCACTAAGGTCATGGAGCAGTCCAAAACTCTTAGCTCCAAATTCATACTGAACCTAGGTTCTTCTAGAGCTACATTGCAAGATAGTGTTCCATACGAAAGTGAGTACCATAAATGGAGCTGGATTCTAATCTTCCACTTACTTTCTCTACTCATTTTAAAAAAAGTCATTTAGTCTCTATGAGTCTCAGTTTCTTCATATGTAAACTTATGTTGGACTAGATATTCTCTAAGTTCCTTTCTAATTTTAAATCTACGATTGTGTACTATAATGTGTCTAGAACTACAAATCACAATATTACAATTTAGAATTTCAAACTCCTTTCCCAACTCACGAGAAAATCAGTGTAGACATGTCAACACTATTTTGCACATGTAGGAAGTGGCAAAAATGACACCATGCATGGTCAGAAGAGCAGGTGGAGGAGAAACTAAATGAAAATCAGGAATGGAAAAAGGACATTCTATGTACAGTGTTATACTGGTAATCCCTTAAAATATAAGAATCAGAAAAAGGTATCCAAAGTATTATGAGGGAGAGGGGTGGAGCCAAGATGACAAAGTAAAAGGTCAAAACTACTCTAGGTCTCCCCTCATAATCCTTAAAATACCTGTCAAAAATGATTGTAAACACATTCTAGAGCAGTACTCACAAACACCAAGACAGCTTCAAACATCAGTAAGAAAATTCTTTCACCTGGGTGAAAGGGGAACATAGTTCAGGCCCAGTTCCAGCCCCAGGGCAGCAGCAAACGCTGCATCATCAGTATCCATTTTTGGAGCCCTTGGCCTAAGAACCCTGGGGGAATTAAGCTGCTGATATGGGTCTTAGTCCTGAGTGACTATCTGGGATGAGGAGGAGCTCTGATTTGGCAGAGCTGGTGGGGATGTGGAGAGGGAATCTTGCTTACAGTTCCAGGGCAGAAAAGAGTGTTTGTGTTTGCTCACAGACAAGATTGCAGGTCAAGAGAGGAGTAAACTCTTCTCCCTTTACTATGCCACCTTGGAGAAACTGAGAACTCACAGGTCCCTAGAGATGTATGAAGTAACAGCTGCACAAAACCTCTGAAGACTGGGGTAATATACCCTCCACTTGAAAAAAACTCAAAAGTCAAGTAATTGACTGGGAAAATGTTCCAAAAGGGAAAAAAGTAAGAACATAGAAGATTTTTTTCTTGGTGAAATGGCATTTTCTTCCTTCCTTTCAAATAGGAAGAGCAAAGCATATAATCAGAGCAAGACAGCAAGGTCAAGGTTTCAACATCCAAAGCCTCCAAAACAAATATGCAATGGTCTCAAGCTCGAAAAGAATTTTAAAAATCAAGTAAGAGGTGGATGAAAAAAAATTGGGAAGAAAAATGAGAGCAATTCAAGAAAATCATGAAAAATATAAATATAAATTGCCCAGATTAACAGAAGAAGTTGAGTACTTAAATAAACTCATTTCAGAACAGGAAATTGAACAAGCCATCAATGAGCTCTCTAGGAAAAATCTCCAGGGCCACATGGACTTACAAGTGAATTCTATCAACTATATAAAGAAGAATTTGGGAAATTGAGGAAGAAGGAGTACTTCTAAGTTCTTTTTTTATGATACAAATATTGTTCTGATACCTAAATCAGGAAGGATCAAAACAGAGAAAGAAAATTATAGACCAATTTCTCTAATGAATATAGGTGCAAAAAGTTTAAATAAGATATAGCTAAAATAATACAGCAATTTACCATGAGAATAATATATTATAATCAATAAGGATTTATACCAGGAATGTGAGGCTGAGTCAAAATTAGAAAAACTGTTAGCATTGCTGATCATATTAACAACGAAATGAAAAGCAACTGCATGATTATCTCAATAGATGCATAAAGAGGTTTGGAGAAAATATAACACCCATTCCTAATGAAAACATTGGAAAGTATAGGCATAAATGGAACTTATCATAAAATAAAAATCACTATCCGCCTAAAACCATCAATAAGCATTACATTCAATGGTGACAAGCTGGATGTATTTCCATTAAGATCAGGGGTGAAACAAGGATATCCATTATCACCACTGTTGTTCAATATGGTATTAGAAATACTAGTTGTAGCAGTAAGATAAGAAAAAGGAATTGAAGATATTAGAATAGGCAAAGAAGAAACTAAGTTATCACTCTTTGCAGAGGATGTGATGATATACTTAGAGAATCCCAGATTTTCAAGTAAAAACTACTTGAAGTTATAAACAACTTTGGTAAAGTTGCTGGTTACAAAATAAACCTACACGAATATTGTGCATTTCTGTATATTACCAGCAAAGCCAAGCGGCAAGAGATAAGAAGAAAAATCCCATTTAAAGCTATGGTTTAAAATATCTGGGAGTTGACTTTCCAGAACAAATCCAGACACCATATGAACACAATTAAGAAACACTTTTCATACAAATAAAGTCATATATAAGTATGCGGAAAAATACCAATTGGTCATGGGTTGGCCAAGCTAATAAAATAAAAAGGCAATTCTACCTAAATTAATTTACTTGTTCAGTGCCATGCTAATCAAACTACCAGATAACTTTTCCAAAGCTAGAAAAAATGATATCAAAAGTAATCTGGACAAATAAAAGTTTCAGAATATGAAGGGAACTAATGAAAAAAACTTTTGGGAGGGTGGCCTAGCCCTACCAGATCTTCAATTGTATTAAATAGAAGCAATCATCAAAACCACTTGCTCCTGGTTAAGAAACAGAGGGGTAGACCAGTGGAATAGGTTAGGTACATAAGACACAGTGGTTAATGAATATAGCAATCTACTGTTTGCTAAACCCAAGGATGCCAGCTTCTGGGATAAGAACTCACTGTTTGACAAAATGCTGGGAAAACTGGATAACATTGTGGTGGAAACTAGGCATAGACCAATGTCTGATACCATACACAAGAATAAAGACCAAATGAATACATGATCTAGGTATAAAGATTGATATTATAAACAAATTGGGAAAGCAAGGAATAGTGTATTTGTTAGAGTTATGGACAATGGAGAAATTTATGACCAAACAAAAGATAGAGAACATTATTAAGTGCAAAATGGATAATTCTGTTTTTATTAAATTGAAAAGTTTTGACACAAATGAACCTAATGCAATTACAATAAAGAAGGAAGCAGAAAACTGGGAAAGATATTTTGCAACTAGTGTCTGTGATAAAGGCTTCATTTCTAAAGCATATAGAGAACTGAGTCAAATTTGCAAGAATACAAGTCATTCCCCACCTGATAAATGGTCAAAGGGTATGAACAGGGAATTTTCAGAGGAAGAAATTAATGCTATCTATAATCACATGAAAAAATGCTCTAAGTCACTATTGATAAGAGAGATGCAAATCAAAACGACTCTGAGGTGCCACAGCACACCTATCAGATTGCCTAACATGACAAAACAGGAAGATGACATTAATCCACTAAAACACTAATTCATTTTTGGTGGAGCTATGAGGTGAATCTACCGTTCTGGAGATCAATTGAAATATGACCAAAGGGCTACAAAAATATGCATACCCTTTGACCAAGCAATATCCCTTCAGAGGTTCTATCCCAAAGAGATCATAGACATGAGAAAGGGTCCCACATGTTCAAAAAAATTTATAGCAGCTCTCTTTGTGCTGGCAACAAGTGTAAATCAAAGGGATGGCCATCAATTGGGGAATGGCTGAACAATTTGTGCTATATGAATGTAATGGTATACTATTTTGCTATGAGAAATGACCAACAGGAAGACTTCAGAATAGCCTGGAAATATTTCCATGAACTGATGCTGAGTGAAAGAAGCAGAACCAGAAGAACTTTGTACACAGCAATAAACACAGTTGTGAGTAATTTTTCTGGCAGATCTAGTACTTCATTGAAGTGCATGTAGTTAAAAATTTCCAATGGATTCTTCAGGCAAAACACCTTCCACATCTAGCAAAAGAACTATGGAATTAGATTGCATGTAGAAACAGACCATTTTCTTTTGTATTATGTTTTGTTTTCTTTTGTGGCTTCTCTCATTCATTTTAATTCTTCTATGCAATGTGCATTTAACAGGAATGTGCATGTTGAACTTATGTAAGATTGTACATTGTCTCATGGAGAGAGTGTGGAAGTAAGGGTGAATGAAAGGGAAGGAGTGGAATAATATCTATGATATATGGATATAAATAATTCAATTAAAAAAAGGAGATCATGAAAAGTGAGTCAACACCTTCTTAAAGGAGAACCACAAAAATACTGAAAAAAATAACACTTTTAAAAATAAATTAATCCAGATGGCAAAAGAGGTCCAAAAATCTAATGAGAAGAAAGCTTTAAAAAGCAGAATGGCCAAATGGAAAAAGAGGTTCAAAAGCTCACTGAAGAAAACACTACTTTAAAAATTAGAATGGAGCAGATGAAAGCTTACAACTTTAAGATAAACAAAGAAATTATAGAAAAAAGCCAAAAGAGTAAGAAAAAGGTAGAAGAGAACATAAAATATCTCATTGGAAAAACAACTAACCTGGAAAATAGTTTCAGAAAAGAAAATGCAAAATTATTGGTCCTCCTGAAAAGCATAATCAAAACAAGAGCCTAGACGTCATCTTCCAAGAAATTATCAAAGAGAACTACCGTGATATTCTAGAACAAGAGGGTAAAACTGAAATGGAAAGAATTCACCTATCACATCCTGAAAGTGATCCCAAAAGGAAAACCCCTAGTAATATTGTAATCAAACTCCAGAGTTCCCAGATTAAGAAGAAAATATTACAAGCAGCCAGAAAGAAACAATTCAAGTACCTTGTAAATACAATTAGGATAACACAGAATTTAGCAACTTCTACGCTAAAGGACTGAAGGGCTTGTAATATGAAGTTCCCAAGGCCAAAGGAGATTCTATTGAACCCAAGAACCACCTACCCAGCAAAACTGAGTATAATACTTTGGGGGGAAAATGAAATTTCTATGAAATAGAGGACTTCTAAGCATTCTTGTTGAAAAGACCAGAGCTAAATAAAAATTTTGAATTTCAAATACAAGAATCAAGAGAAACTTGAAAAGGTAAACAGGAAAGATAAGCCTTAAGATACTCAATAAAGCTGAACTGTTTAAATTACTACATAGAAAGATGATATTTGTAACTCATGACACCTTTTTTCAATATTAGGATAGTTAGAGGGCATAGATATACATATATATGCATGTATGTATATGTGTATATATATATATAGTAAATCTATGGATGGATATGTGTGTATATGTATATACACACATACACATATGTGTATATATACATATATACACACATATATGTATGCATATATATGTAGGTGTTTATGGTATGTATGTGTATATTATATGTGTGTAGAAATGTATGTGTACATGGGGATATGTGTGTAGATAGATGGATAGATAGATAGACAGATAGACATATAGCCATAGGGTACAGGGTGAGCTGAATATGAGGGGAGAATACCTAAAAAATAAAATTTACTGTTGAGTGGAATGTACTAGAAGTAAGAGAAAGGGATAGGTAGAATGTAGCAAAGTATCTCACATAGAAGATCAAAAAAGTGCTTTTACAATGGAGGTGAAGAGAGGGAGCATGAAAGGAAATAAGTACTCTCATGGGATTCGGCTTAATGAGGGAATAACACACACTCAATTGGATATGGAAATCTCTTTTACCCTCCAGGAAGGAAGGAGGAAAGGGGAAAGGGGAGGAAAGATAAATGAAGGGACAGCAAATTGGGGAAAAGGAAAATCAGAAGTAAACATTACTGTGGGAGGACAGGTGAAGGGAGAAAATGGAATGAATGGAGGACAGGATAGGACAGAGGGAAATGTGGTTAGTCTTTTACAACATAACTATTATGGAAGTGTTTTGCATGGCAACACATGTATGATCTAGATTGAATTGTTTGTTTTCTCAATGAGGGTGGGTGGGGAGGGAGGAAGGGAGAAAATATGGAACTCAAAGCTTCAATAATGAATGTTAAAAATTGTTCTAGCATGCAACTGGAAAATAAGGTGTACAGGCAATGGCGTATAGAAATCTATTTTTCCTACAGGAAAATAGAGGGGAGGGAGATGGAAGAAGGGGGCAATAGAAAAGAGGACAAACTGGAGGAAGGTGTGGATGGGGTTCTTGTTATCCTGAAGTGTGGGGTGGGGAGAGATGGTGAGAAAATTTTAAATTCAAATTCTTGTTGAAGGGAATGTTGAGAACTGAAAAATAAGTAAATTATATATTTTGAAAAATGTATCATAGGAGTCTGTAGAGTCTCACAGAACTGACAGAAGGAGTAGCAACACTGTTGAGATTCTGAATTTTTATAAGTATCAGAGTATATTCTTCTTGAGAACTCTGTCCTTAGAAAAAACTTTCAAATTACTCAACCAAGTAGTATCTTTCTTCCTCAACATTACCACATATGCCTGGCTTTTGAAAATTCTCATATCAGTTACACAAATGTTTAATTGTTTCTCTTTTGTATTTCAATCTAAAGAACTATAGTAAGAACAATATAATAAATTCAGAGTACATAATGATTTTTAACTGTTTTGAAAATATTATGTTAACATTTTGAAAGGAATAGGCTATGAGTGAGTGATTTCAAAAACAGTAAACATAATTTAACTTCTTTGGATTATATCAGTCATTGAAAAGTTGTCATATTCATACTATTATCATGTTTAAGAAAGGAACTGTATCTCTCCAGCATAATTTTCAACTTGATATTCTCTCAAAAATAATTCTGCAAAGTTCTCTTTTAAGCTTAATTAAAAATGAATTATTCTATCTCTCATTCAATTATTATAACTTAGTATCCATAAATAGACATAATGGATCAAATTACATTTTCTCATTAGTGTGCTTCAACGTCAGTTGGTGAATTCCTGAAATGTGTATTTAGCCAAGGGATCTAAAATGACAATTATTAATGCGAAGAACTCTTTATGCACCTAAATGGGAAATGAATTTGTCCCTCTCTGGTATCTTTTTTTTTCGCATAGAATTTATTCACTAAAATTCTTTGTTGTATGAACTACTATTCATTAACTTGAAAAGTTTTCTATATTACATTTTTCTTCTGGCTTTGTATTCTTTGACTTGTAATAATATTCACTGCAGAAATAACAAACAGTTTAAGAGGTGAGACACTTTTGCATTCCATTAAAATGTGTGGGTAAAAAACGTGGATAAAACCAGTACTAGAGTACTGGTTGTAGCATTTGCTCTTGTTCCCTTGCCTGGTAAATTTCCAGGCTCCTCTTAAACCAGTTACATTTGCAATTAAGTGTGGTTAGCTATATTGATTAATAACAAGTTATATTGATATATAACTTTAAATTTTGCAAACTGTGTACATTAACTTGTTTGATTCTTACAACCTGTGAATTTGGTGCTGTGGGTATAATGAGGATCAAACATTTGGTCAAAAATTCAGCTATCTCATGGTACAAAAAAAAATTCATAAGAGGAGGAACGAAAAGGAGAGGGTAAAGAGTCCTTCTTATTCAAGAAGTCAAGTCCATTGAAATTTCTTGTGCCTAAAAGTTCAAGCTAAGTTGTATATTATGACCAAAATTTGAAGATATGAGCAGTCCTTTGCTAGAGCGCTTCTCTAAATGAGATGGGATGAAAAAGTATCTATTAATCATATGATAGACTAAGAACTATGCTATTGGTATTCTGGTGCCCCTGAATTTTGTTTCTGATGGGTCTGCTCCCTCTTGGGTGTGTAACAATTTCTGTGGAGTTTGTGATTTTTTACTTGCTGGGTCTTTAATCTTCTAGGGTATGGTGAGTAGAATTTGCATGGATGAGGACATGCTGTTACCTTTTTATTCATAACCACTATACACAACCAAGCAAAGCTAGGCAGTGTCCTCAGACTAAGAGGAGATCTGCTCTTTTCTGACTTCTCTATTTAGATACAATGCAAAAGTTTTATAATTACCTTTTTTACAGTCACACACACACACACACACACACACACACACACACACACACACACTTGGCTTCCTAGAGAAAAGGCAGCACAGGGAGTCAAGGTCATTGCTCTCCACTCATCTTACCCAAATCACTTTCTTTATTATGCACAATTTCATAATTTGTTGTTGTTATTCAGTCATTAAGCAGTGTCACACACTTTGTGTCCCCTTGGACCATACTGTTAATGGGGTTTTCTTGGTAAATGTATTGGAGTGGCTTGCCAGTTCTTTCACCAATGCATGAAGTCAAACAGAAGTTAAGTATTGTACCAGGGTCACATAGCTACTGTCTGATGCTGGATTTGAACTCAGGTTTTCCTGACTCCAGACCCAGTGCTCTATCCAGAGTCATGTTATTGTCCTGATATCTTATCAATAGTGAAATCTAATCATTTTGTGCTTTGTTTTCACTGGGAAAAGTCTAAGTGTTCCTACACAAGAAAATAGGAAGAAAATACAAGAAGAAAGGACAATGAATGCCAATGAAAAATGTTACAGCTGAGGGATCTTATGTATATGAGCAGGAGATAACGACAAGGTGGATTTGGGACCAAAAGATCTAAGTTCACATTTTGGATCCTCTTTGTATGCTTTGGCAAAATTTTAACATCTTTGAACCTGAGATTCCTATCTGGAAAAATGGGGGAATAATACTTGCACTATCTAATTTACCAGGGTGTTGTGAGAACCATGAGGAATAAATATGTAAGCCAAGTATATAGAGTATCCACCAATACTGTAAAATTCCTCATACGAGCTCTGAATTGGCTTGCTAACCCCAGCTTTCTCTCAGACTAGCACATCTACGATCATAACAAAGCACAACTCCATTCAATCTCTCTCATGGGTAATTCTGTTGCAGGAAAATACAGTTCCCCTATTCACTTTATTTTATTTTGTTAACTTTTTTCTTTCTTTATTTTTATTGACTTATTATATTTGTTTTCAGTGTTCAACAATCACCTCCATATTATCTTAGATTTTTCCCCTCCCTCCACCTCATTCACCAATCCCTCCCTGAGACAGTGTACAATCTTATATAGGTTATATTCATACTTTCCTATTAAATACATGTTGCATAAAAGAAGTAAAATGAATAGGAGAAACCGTATAACAAAACAAAATATAATACAAAAGAAAATGGTCTGTTTCTATCTGTGATGCAATTCCATAGCTTTTCTCTGGATGTGGAAAGCATTTTCCCTCTAGAGTCCATTGGAAATTTTTTAAGTCCATGCATTTCAATGAAGTACCAGAAAAATTCCTTGTACACTGTGGTTGTTATGTGTACAAAGTTCCCTGGTTCTGCTCCTTTCACTCAGTATCAGTTCATATAAGTCTTTCGAGGCTTCTCTGCATCTGGGGCACAGGAAGCTTTGTCCCACAGTTCTTGTGCCTAAAACTTGAGGCTTCATGTGTTGTGAACTCTGGTTCTTTCAACTAGAAGCTAAAATGCTGCTATAGCTCTTTAGTGCTCAGTATTCCCTTTCCTGTATGTAAGTAAAAGTTTTGTTCTATACCTGATTCACATTTCTTAATGGAAACTCTCTACTCTTCCCTATGACCCTTCTTGGGAAAGGGCCCTTAAGATTAACATCCCAAACTGAGTCTGAGGTGGAAGGGGAATTAAAGTACAAGGAGCTGGTTTATTTTAAATTACTGAAGAGATAGGCAGCAGGGCAATGAAACCAATGCAAAGCTCAAAGGTAGGTAAAGGATTGCAATTAGCAAAAGTCACCAGATACTGTGGCCTCAGCAGCAACAATTAGCATTTATATAGCATATTTATCCTCACAACAACCCTGAGAGATAGGTACCTACTATTATCGTCCTCTATTTTACAGCTGAAAAAAACTACAGACAGAGCTTAAGTGACTTACCTAGTCACACAGTGAGTGAATTAGGTAAAATTTGAACTCTGTACTTACTGACTCCAATACCAGTGTTCTGTCTATTGTGCCACTTAGGGCACAGTTAAGGTCTTTGGACTAGAGAGAGCCACAAAGATCCAGAGGCACTTCTCAGAGATAGCATCTCTCTAAACTTGAAGGTGTCTCTGAAGGATAATATTTTAATTGAATATTTATTCCAATAACCTCAAATCTTGATTCACCCAGCTGAAACTAACAACTGAAGGTTTTGTGTCTGTTGATTGTTCCTCCCTCGGATTTCTCCAAGAGTTCTAGGAGAACTGCTTATTGAACCTCTGCTGCTGTCTTTGTATCTCATTCTTGATCATCCAATCTGTTCGCTTTCTTTGATCTTTCTATATTCTGTTAACATTCTGCCATATTTATTGATCTCTTCATCTGGTTGTCATTTGTACTGTAGAGGACCAAAATGACATCATTACTTTGGGATCAAGGTATAGTGTGCCAAATTGTGTCTAATCAGTCAATATAAGCTCAGAAAGCTCTAACACACGCTGGGCACAAGCAGTCCACATAAACATTTGGAGTGAAACATGACCTTGAATTTGTAAATCTCATGTTTCTTTTGAGCTACTACAATTCTGCTTTACTCAAAGAGCACAGCAGTTCTTTGATACAGGCATGCCATGTTGTTTGCTCCTATGCCATTATCACTCATATCTCACAATGGATTCCAAAGCTTTTCAGAGAGATCTTGAGGGTCTTTGAATCACTTCTTCAGATATCCATGTGAGCATTTGCCTTGTGGGAGTTGAAATTTCCATAAAATAGTCTTCCCGGAAAAAGTATATTTAGCATTTACACAACGTGGCCAACCCAATAAAATTGCACTCTTTGTGGTAGAGTTTGAATGATTGGCAATTCAGCTCAAGAAAAGATCTTGGTGTCAGGTAACTTATCTTGAAAGTGATCTTCAGAATCTTCCTATGACAATTCAAATGAAAGTGATTCAGTTTCCTGTTATGATGATAACATACTGTCCAAGTTTCAGCGGAATACAACAATGAGGTGAGCACACTTGCTCTATAGACCTTCAGTTTGGTAGGCAGTCTAATACTTCATCTCCCACACTTTTCATTGGAGGCCCTCAAACATTGAGTTAGCTCTGACAATTCATGCTTCAAACTTAGCATCAGTGTAAATCTACCTGATAAGTATACTGCCAAAACAAGAAAACTTATCCAGAGCATTTAAAATGTCTGCATTTGCTCTAAACCATGGTTTCACATAGGGACTGTGTGGTACTGGCTGGTGGAGAACCTCTGTTGTTCTGGTGCTAATAGCTAAGCCAAAATTAACACAAGCAGCAGAGAACTGATCCAGACTTAGTTGCACCTTCACCTCAGAGGTTGGATTGAGTACATAATCATCTGTAGATAAAAGAAAAAATTACATACCAACTCTCCCTCCACTTTAGTTTTGCCTTGTAGCTTTTACAAGTTAAATAATTTTCCATCATTGTAATAGCTCATCTTGATGCCATTTTCGTCTTTGCTCGAGGCATTCAGCAATATTGCTAAAAACATCATGCTAAAAGGCAAGGGAGCAAGTCGACAGCTCTGCTTCACTCCATTGACTGAGAAAGTGCAAGAGTATCATCCTTTATCCAGAACCAATGCAAGCAAGCCATCATGAACTGGTGTACAATACTGATGAACATGTCCTGGCAACCAAATTTTGCCTGGAGGAACTAAGTGGTGCATTGGATAGAGTACGAGGTCTTGAGAAAGGATAACCTAACTTCAAATCTAGCCTTAGAGTCCTACTAGCAATGTGACCTAGCAAAGCCATTTAGACTGTTTCCCTCAGTTTCCTCAAGTGAAAAATTTGAATAACCACACTCACTTCTCAAGATTGTCATAAGGATCAAATGAGAAATTTTTAAAGTGCATAGTCCTGTTCCTAGCTCTTCCCTTCTATCCTCTAAAACAGCATCTCTTGGTACCCATTGACTTGTATTCCATTCTAAATTTCACTAAATCTCCCCTATGAAGAAGTCTACATTCTTTAATAATTATGTAGACTTCTACGGTCTCCAAATAATTATGAGTTTTAAATTTGTAGGTTTATCCTTCTAAATATTAAAATATTTAAGGTAAGCAAATGAGCTTAGGGACCACAAGGCTATCCTTCCTATCCAAAAATCTGCAGCTCCAGCCTTAATTGATTCTCAAAATAATGTCTCATCACAATCTGTGCCAATGAAAACTGTTTCATTATATTAATAGTTTATTCATTTTTAATAAATAAAAAGTATATATTTGACCCTTTATACCAGTATACACTTCTCATAAAAACGAAACATTATCCTACATCCTGGATGAGATTATTTGTCTTTTTGATTATCTGATGGGGAACAATATCCAGGGACATATACTTAAGTTTAGAAATTCACATGACTTGAGAATAAAACATGGGATAATCAATGAGACGCCCTTTGGAAAGGAAGTGGTAGCATTTAATAGATTATATTTCTCAGAGGAAGAGCTGGAAAACATGTGGTGGAATAGAGTCATCCCAGGGAGATCAGGGCTTAACGATTTAATTCCTACTGGGCACAGATTCCAGAATTTCAATCTGGAAGGTGAAATAGTGATATCACGGCACAAAACAGTCATGCGTGTGTATAACCATGCATGTGATGTGTTTTCTAAAATTAAAGCCAATGGAGCTAATGAATTATTTCTACTTAATTATAACCCTAAATTCAGCTCTGCTAAAATAATTTAAAATTGCAGAAAGAGAAATCAAATGTAAAAGGAATTTTGTCTATCACTCTGATGGACATTTGTGAACCAAATGGGATGTCATGTTGTTAATTAGGGGCATGAATAAAAAAAGAAAAAAAAACTCAAGCTGCTATAATGGATAATTGCTCATGCTTTAGCAAGGTTAAGATGTCTCTTATTTTTAAAAGTATCTGTTAAGTGATTCCAAGATCTGACGCACAAGACAGTGAGTACAATATCAAAAAAAACATGTCAAATTGTGCCCACAAATCCCTGCAGCTTCTCCCTGACTTAAAGTAATCACTCTCTGCTCTCTTGCTTAGCTTAATCATCTCCTTACCTGTTTTGAATGCAAAAATTGAAGGTGTTTGATGCTACAAAGAACATGAAAGGACTTATATAAGACCACCCATTGAATTGCTGTCCAAAAATCAGGGTATCTTCCTCCTGAACATAAGCTGATGCCTTAGGAATTTTTCTGTCCACAAAGTGCTATAAGTGTAATTCATAAGTATGCTTTCATGATTTATTTCTATGAATGTGTGGAAGTATGGCTGTTTGCTATGAAACTACAACACTTCTGAATAAAGCTAGAAAAAAATGATTCCTAAACTTTCTCCAACATACATTCCCAAAAGCTTTTTATTTAGGTGATTGTCCCTCAAAAACATTTATGGACTTGCCTTCTTAATCCAAATTTAGCAAGAGTAGGCTGTCAGGCTTCAATTAGTATCGTCTCAGTATATTTGAATATAGTTTCAAACTCATCAGAGAAAATCCTCTCTATATTTTTTTCCATAAAGATTAGACATCACTCTATCAGGCTTGCTTTTGCCTATTCAATCAATAAATATTCTATTAATTTGCCTCAGTTTCTAGGCAATTGTCCTATAGATCTGAACAATTTCATTTAGGTTATTATTCAGCTTTTACTGAAGTATCATTCCATGCTCTTGAAATCTGCTCAGTCAGAAGTATGTCTGAGAAATGACCTGGCATACAATATCAGTGGCACTTTGACAATAAAAGGTTCCTCATAATAAATTAACACTCACAAGAAATGAACTCACATACTACTCATACGGATGGGCTCATGATATCATCTACTCAGCATCCTTGCTTGTTTAAATTCAAGGAAATTCTCAGACCATAGCCACAGGGATCCAGAGACTGTCAGAGGATTATTAATTTTCATTCCACCTTGCCTAACTTTCTGCCATCTGGCGTGCATAATGCTTTCCACTCTAGAACACCAATTCTGCTTTCCACACCCACAGGTATTGTCCTAAGATACAGAAACCTCTCAGTGCTGGAACTCCTATTCAGGATACTGAACTCTAATAATTGCTGAATATGTCACAAGACTCTATATCTAACAGGCCCCAACTATTTACATGTTCTACAGACTATTTCCTTATATGTGCCATCTACCCTACAAAACAAGGGAAGTTCCTAGAAAGAAGAGTATCTCCAGTACTCAGCACATTTCTTGGCACATGTGTAATGAAGTATCAAGTAATATACATGTGTGTGTAATGTGGAAAAGTAGGATTGTCCCAGACCTGGAGGCCAACAGTTGGCTTAATGTTGCTTAGATTGTCAGCTTAGATTTTCTTCCTCGCCATATGTTTGTTGCACAAAGAGATTATTACAGAAAGTTAAAAATACTTATCCAAGTCAGCAAGATAGTAATCAGAAAAGTTATAATTGATAGAATATACCAGTATTAGGGAGCTTTCCAACTAGGGAGAAAAAATTTCATTCTAAATCCACTTAGTCATCTTTGCAGTGATGTGGGACCTGGAAAACAAGGGGCATATTGGGAGGCTGGCTTTTCCCCTCATGCCTGTGAATTTGAGAAATGACACATTCAAAATCTATGCCTTCTCTCTTTGATTTTCTCTCCTTTCCTTTCTCTCTCAGAAGTCTCTTAGCCCATTGGGAATTACATCTGTCTGGAAGAAGGGCTAAACAACATCATCACCTTAAAACATCATTCATTTTCTCATGAGGCATTCTGTAACAAAACCTGTCTCTCTTTTCCTCTCCCTTTTATTATTTCTCCTCATCTAAATGTTGAAGTTCTTTAGTTTTCATTATTATAAAAAATAAAGATAAAATCATCACTGATTAATAGGTTTACTCCTGCAGAGAAAAAGCAAAGTATTAGCCCTAGAACTTGGAGGGTCAAGAAAAAAAGGGGGGAAAACAAATATGCATAACACGGATGAAAGTAAGGCTTTCATTGTGATGTGAGAGCTACTGAGCCCACAAAACGGACTCAAGAACTACTCCAATCATAGGATGATATCTTACACATCCTAATTAGTTTGTTTCTTCCATTTGAGTATAAGAGTTCCCAAATGAGAAAAATCGTACTTAGTAAACTGCATGAAATAGTGGAAATTTTCTTGTATTTTACATCAGAAGTCCTAGGTCCAAATTCTATTTCTGCTCTGTACTATCTCAATCACTTTGGGCAACTGATTCTCCCACAAATATACCTCCCCTCATGGGTCTTCATTTGTAAATCCAAGTCCCTGGCCTTGCCATTAACCTTCCTTTGAACTCATTAGATTATAAGCTCCTTGAAAGCAGGAACTGTTTTTTGTCCTTTTTTTTTCATCTGTGGTGCCTATCGTATTGTCTGGCATGTGGCAGGTGCTTGACAAATGTTTACTGAATGAATGAATGATCTAATATACAACTTTGAGTATGCCCACTGCTTGTTTATGCCACAGCTTCCGGAAGTGTCCATGACCTTAAGAAGCAGCAAGGAATTCATAGTGTCTTTCCAAAGCGAGAAAAAAAGAGCTACTTTCCAATTTATATTAGGGAAGTATCAGATTTAGAAAAAAAAAATGTTCCCCACATTTTCCATTTTTATGTTCATTGACATGTAGGAATTTTATGTCTGAAAGCTACAGTGAATCCCTATTTGTTTTGTATCTTTCCTACATGATCTTAGGTAGATCATATGATCAGTGTCCTGGCCTTCATTCTATTTTTCCTCCTTTACCTCTCCCAGAATGGAGGTACCTGGTGCAACAGTCTAATAAGTACCATATTGGTTATTTATCTCATGTCACAATTTTAAGGTTTAAATAAAAACACGCTCAATAATAAAGAAGAGTAACTACAGGGATAGTTGTCACTTAACATCTTAGTTATCCAAAATAGCAATCAGGCGCCTACACAAACAGATGTCCCTGATTAACACTACAAGAGAAGACTGTTAATGCCTAAGATTTTGCTTCACTGCATGGGGAATGAGATATACCTGATCTGTAAGCTAGCCTCCTGGTGAGAGGTTATGCCCTTTCAGTGGTTGAATCAGGTTGATTCTCAGCAGTTTGAGTATTTGGTACAATTCACAAAGGCAGGAGCAATATGCCTTGGAAGTTTTTAGTGGATCGGAAGAAAATGGTCATTATTTCCTAACTTTATTTTATTGTACTCTTTCAACATATCTAGCATTATCTACACCCCTGCCTCACATTGAACATCTTCACACTCCTTTATCCTAGCATCAAGCCCCACAGGTCTCCAACTCTTTATTCAGCTTCATCTTTTTCACCCATTAATGCAACAGAGCAGTGGCCCTAAAGGTAAGCCATCCAGGATTGGGAGGTGTGGGGGTGGGGAGAAAGAATGAGTAATACTGAGTGATAAGTCACTTTGGGTGAAAGAGAGTTTACTGGATCATGAAGAGGTCACTGAAATCACTGGAGAGATAGACTTTTCCAAATTCCAAATAATCGTCTTATTTACCACCTCACTCTAAGACATTCATTTTGCAGCCTTATCTTTCTTCCTATCTATTTAACTGACTTAGTTTCTGGCTAACCTTACTTCCTCTTACTGAAGACTTGAGAGAATGATGTCTTCCTTCCTGGTTAGGAAAAAAAAAATCATACGTCTGAAATATCACTTTCCTTGCTTCAGACCTTTTCTTTATTTTCAGGGCCCTACAATATTATTTTTTCTTGACCTAAAACAAATATTTAATCAAACTTCTTTCTCTCCTATAAATTATACTTATTATATATCTCTAGGATTCAATCTTGAATTGACTGTGATTCAGAGGACATTTGAATATTCAGTTCTAACTATTTTAGTTCCCTTTTCTACTGTCTTCCTCTCTCTGTTTCAAAGTAGAGCAATAATCCCTTATTTTCTCTTACACCTTCATCATGTTCCTTCTGCTGATCTAAAATCTATTTCAAAATAATGGTTGGC
Organism: Potorous gilbertii; assembly: GCA_028658325.1. Classification (NCBI taxonomy): domain Eukaryota; kingdom Metazoa; phylum Chordata; class Mammalia; order Diprotodontia; family Potoroidae; genus Potorous; species Potorous gilbertii. The sequence continues at coordinate 127,408,059 of CM053772.1, read as the reverse complement.
TTCTTAAGTTTTATCCCATCATAACAGTTCATACTATGGCCACTTTAGCCACGCTTGCCATTTCTATTTCCCTCACTGTAGAGAAAGTTTTGTTCAGATACTCTGAAAAACTCATTAGAACACATCTTCCATTCTAACTAGCAATAATATGGTCATTCTAGAATGTAATTTGTCACTTTATACTATACTAACTTCACCTAAGCCTTCTTCATCATTCAAAAACAACTGGCATTCTTTTCTAACCTGCGCTGAGAAATTACAATGTAATGCTTCTCTTATATTCTTCCCACCTCACTGCTCTCCAGCCCCGATCTGATTTGATTTGGTTTTGGTTTTTTTTTTTTGCTTGGATGGAGTATCTCTGCTTCACAACAATATACTATTGGCCTCTTCTGTTTTTTTGTCAATCATTTATCTTCAACTATCTTCTTTCTTTGATGTCTCAACACTGATTTAAATTCAACCTAGGAGTAAGCTGCTAATCATTTCTCTTAAGCTTTCCTTCTCTCTTTCTTTCTTCTGTCACTGCCAATATTGCTGTTATCCCTCTAACTCCCCAGCTTGGATTTTTGAAATTACCTTCAGCTCTCCTCTCTCTTTTTTCATGCCTCTAGCTATACTAGAGAAACTTTATTTTCTTTTTTCTATCAAAGATCAATAAATTCTCTCTCTGTTTATCTCTCTTTCTCATACACACAAACAAGCTACATAAGTAAAAAATAAAATTAAGGATGATTTTCATTTTATTATTTTACCAAGAATAAAAATTCAATAAAATATATATTTGATAGATACAAACAATTCATTTGATTACAATGAATTGATGGATGGAAACTGTATGTAGAGAACAAAACAGACATTAAAGCAAGGAAGAGATAGAGATAGAGAGGGTCAGAGAGAGATGCATCTAGATGCAAACACAGGAGGGAGAGAGAAGCAAAAAGAGAGAAAATAAGAGGGGAATTCCAATGAAAGAATAAATACAAGTATAACTTCATGTAAATTTCTTTACTTCTCTAAACCTCATTGAATAAAACAATAAGATGGATTTGTACTGCATTTCACTGAGTTATCTTCTAACTTAACACTTTATGAACTTATAACTCTATAAACAAGTCAGAGAAACAGACACATACACAAAGCATATTAAACATAGAAAAGAAACTTTTAATATAGATCCTTAGGATGTTTTAGCTATTTTTTTCATATTTGTAACTTAAGGCATTCATTTAATGGTGACTGTTCTGGGGTTACATGCAATAAAACTGAGGGCTGATCCACAGCCTGGAGGCAGAACTACTGATCTATATGCTACTAATTAATGACTCTGGTTTACTCCCCCTTCTAAATGTCTACAAGTTTGCAATGGGTTATAGTATCTGATGTCCAAATATCTGGGACCAAATCCAAGCTCTACTATTTACCACCACCTTGACCTTCAGAAAGATATTTCTCTTTTCTAAGTTGCAATTTCCTCCTCTAAAAATTAATTTTTAGGAATAGAATGATCTCTAAAGTCCCTTGCAGATTAAATAGTGTGATACAATCTCTTGTTAACATTTTGGAGAAAATGACTTGAACATTATAAGATTGTCTGTGTGGCCCCCTTCTCCATTCAATGTTCATGGTTTAAATAACATCGTCTATCTATCTATCTATCTATCTATCTATCTATCTGGCTATCTATCTATCATCTAAAGGGCTTACTATATGCTGAAACTATCCTTGGGATACAAATAAAAAAAAATTCTCTCCCTTGCCAAAATGAATTTACATATAATAGGGGAGGATAATATATTTAGGAGAGTCAAAGAGATTGTCAGTGGATTTACATGATTCACCCATTCTTGAAATTATAACCCTATTAGTTTCAGTACCATGCACAAGTAAAGCAAAGAACGGTAAGTAAGGTACAGGGTATGAGTGTGTGTGTGTGTGTGTGTGTTTGTGTATGTGTGTGTGTGTGTGTGTGCATGTATACGAGTGCACAAAGTGACAGGTAGATAGTAAGATGTCCTGGCCTGAAAGGCAGGTGAAATATGAAAATGCAGCATGACCTAGGTTTAGCCAGTAGATAAAGTAAGGACAGTGACCTATCTGGCATTCTTCCATTCACTAATCAATTGGGTTGGGCCCTAGGGTGATAACTGCATAAATGAGTTCAGAGACATCACCAGAGCATGGAGTCTGTTGGTTCCAGTTCAAGAGTCCCAGTTAAAGGAAAGAGGATGTAAATCTGGAGGAAAGAAGCAAAGCATCAGCAGAGGAAGGTAAATCATGAGGAAATGTGACTGGATGGCTAGATGCAAGGGGAAGGTCCAGGCCCAAGGGCCAGCCAATAGATGCAAGGAACAGAATATCTTTTTTGTGGGGAGTACGTGGTTACATATAATACAGTCCCAGGCATATAGTGGGGGCTAAATAACTCTTTGCTGACTGACTGGCACATAATAAGAGGTAAATATATGCTTAGTGACTGACAAAAATGTTAGTTATGTAGGAATCAATTATTGTTTGTAACTTTTATCATTTCTATTCAAAATATTCAGAATATTACTTCCAAAATTATTTTCCATCACTGAATAAATATCATTCTCTTTATTCAAGTTGCTTTTATTTGTTCTTTTCTTACTCTTCTTTGAGGACTTAATTCTGGCTCCACATCTACATAAATTTTGTTTCTCACTATCCTTCCACATACTTTTATTCATTTGACTGAAGGATGGGGTCTTCCTTTTCTCAGTTTTGTCATTCTTTTTTCTTCTGGGCTAACTGACCCAGTGATAGGGGTGTGATATGTTTGACTCTTAAAGGGAAAAAAAAATCATTGCAATTGTTGAAGAAAATTTTAGTGATTCAGTGACATTAAGTTGACTTTTACATACAGATCTGTTGCTATCTGAAGTTAGTATTATTTATACTGTGGATTTTCAGTATGATATTTTCAATGAAACATTCAATTTTGCAGCTAAAATATACACAAAGCTTACTTTCCACTTAAATGCTTCACTAAATACAGATAACTGTATCACAGAAAAGAGATATTATTGCCTCTACTATCTTCTAAAAGAGAGATTGGGGTGGAAAATTCAGGCACAAGATATGAAAACTGCATGCTTAGTTTATTAGAGAAGGATTTTTCACAATGGATTAATGTTCTCCTCTTTTATAAATAATAAATAGCCCAACTTCCAAAGATGAGTCTCTATAAATCTTTCTCTTGATTTTGTGTCCAAGAAATTCAACACTTTCAGTTCCAACACTCTCATGCAATTGTCAGTGTAAATCACCAAAAGACCAGATGCAGCCTCTGGAATAACATCTGCCATGATTTGGCAGATGGGTCCTGCAGCAGACATTGAAAGATAAAAGAAAGCAAAAATATAGTCTGACCCATGACCTTGCTTTGCTTTCACTAGATAGTCTGATTATTCCAAAAACAATAATTTTAGGAAGAAGATTTAAACTTGAAGTATACTTTATCATGTGGTTTTAGCATTTATAATCATTTCTCTGGATACTTATGACACACTTTTTCTCTAATAACTCAGAAGTGATTTGCTCTACCAGTCTCACTGCTGGTCTAACTGCTAACTGTGAAAATATTTGAGGATTTTGCTTGTATCACCTTAAAGGATTAAAATAATTGGTCAATCTAATACATTTATTAAATGTTTTATATGTACAAAGCACATAAACAACAATGATAAAACCTAGGGAGTTCCTGATACAAATAGAGATTAAGTGACATGTATAAGATTATGCAACTGGTAAATATTAAAAATGGGATTTAAACACAAGTGCTATTAATTCCAAGTTTAAAAATGGTCCAATGGCACACTGTGCTATTCCTCTAGCCTAACCTTAGGAATCTTTTAATATTTCTGATAGATCAATTTATTTGTTTAACCCCATTCAATATTTCGTTATTTTTATGAGACTTCATGCTTTACTTATTAAGAATATTCTCTACATAGTCTTTTTAATGCAAACCATTTCATTTCTGTTTTTTCTTAAGATGTCTTTCATTAGTTGTCATGTCTGACTATCCATTACCCCATATATAATAGAACACCAACCCTTCTATACTTCAATATCTCGCAAAGTCCCTTAAAGTTCATGTTAATTACTTCCATGACACTCTCCATTTCATCCTCTGCCTTTCCCTTTCGCCTTCTGTCTTCAACCATCAGGGTTTTACTTTTCATTTAGTCCTGTCTGCTTATTATGTGACCAAAGTATTAAAGTGTCAGATTATAGAGAATAGCATGAATTAATTTTTTGAAGTACTGACTGATTTGATTTTGTTGTCCAAGGAACTCTCAAAAGTTTTGTCCACGAGCACAATTCAAAATCATGCATTCAGAGTTGTTCAGCTTTCCTTATAGTCCAACTCTCAAACAAAAACAAACAAAACAAAAAAGTATAGCTTTGAATATATGAGGCTTTTTCAGTAAGGTAATGTCTCTGCTGTTCAGTATGTTGTTCATATTTTCCATAGATTTCCTTCCAAGGAGCAAGCATCTTTGAATTTTATGACTGCAGTCATGATTTGCAGTGATCTTTGAGTCCAAGAATATAAAATCTGACATTGCTTCCATTTCTACTCTCTCTGTTTCTCAGGAAGTGAGGGGGCCAGTTGATAAATCTTAGTTTTTGTGAGGGTTTTTTGGAGGAAAGAGTGGGGTAGGTTAAGATTCAAGTCAGATTTTACAATTTCCTTTTTCACCCTCAACAAAGACTTTCATTGTTTGCCATCAGAGTGGAATCATCTGCACATCTAAGACTATTGATATGTCTCCAGCTAACCTTAATTCCAGCTTTTGATTCATTCAACCTAACATTTCACAATGGTATATTTTATGTAAAACTTAAAGTTGCAATTTAGATGCCTCCCTTACTCCTTTTCTGATCTTAAACCAATCAATTGTTCCATGATCAATTTGAAGTCTTGCTTCTTGGCCCACATACAAATTGCTCAGGGGACAATTAAGATGATTTGGTACTCAGATCTCAGGACATTTTGTTGTCATTGTTTTGATCCACAGAAAGGATTTAGTGTAGTCAATGAAGAAGAAGCAGAGATTTTTCTGGAACTCTATTGCTTTCTCCACAATCCAGGGAATGTTGGCAATTTGGTCTCTACTTCCTCTACCTCTTCAAAACCTGCCTGCTCCTCTGATAATTCTCAGTTCACATATTGCTGAAGCCTAGCTTGCCTAATCTCAAGCAGAACTTTGCTGACATGAGAAATTTTCAGTAACTTGAATATTCCTTGGCATTGCCCTCCATTAGGATTGAGACATAAAATTATCTTTTTCAATCGAATGAAAATGTTTCTTCAAAATTTGAGGGTTTATTGAGTGCAGCACTTTGACATGTTTTATGATTTTAATTAGTTCAACTGGAATTCTAACATGTCCACTAATCTTTTTGTTAATAATGCTTCCTAAGGCCCACTTGAATTCATTCCCTTAAGATGTTTAGCTCCAGATCAGTAACCACACAATTGATGTTAGGATTTTTTTTTGTAAAATCCTTTTGTATATTCTTACCACCTCCTATTCTCTTTTGTCTCTGTTAAACATTTGTATTTTTTTTAGGTCCATTTTTGCAATTTTCTTGAAGAGATCTCATCTTTCCCATTTGATGTGTTCTTATATTTCTTTACATTGACCATTTAAGAAAACTTTCTTATCTATCCTTGTAGTTCTCAGGAAATCTGCATTCAATTGGGTATATCTTTTCCTTTCTCCTTTTCCTTGGCTACTTTCCTCAGTTATTTGTAAAGTGTTATCAGACAGCTTTTTGCTTTCTTGCTCTTCATAAGCTTTTGAATGTATTTCTCAAGAAATAAATGTTATTTATTACATTCATTTCATTTTCTATTTGCAATCACATTTATTAACATTTATTTTGTTTCAAAAACATTACACATTTTAAAGAAAGAAGAGGTAGAATCATGGAAGTAAGGAAAGGACTTCCAAAAATCATCTGCTTTAGAAAACTTCCTAAAAGATGACTTAGCTAGAACCATTTAAGACACAGAGTGTGCATAGAGTGTGTTTTTGTTTGTTTGGTTTTTGAAGGGGGTTATTCTCTGAAGTTATGAAGGGGAGGGGATTTCATCATCTTCCTTAATAACTTGTTCAACTATTTAAAAGAACTATAGGACAATGTTATTTTCTTTTATAAATGTTAGCAGAATCTGTCATGATGAAAACTGAACCTCAATGAAAGAAGAAAACATATTTTCAATATCTTTCACATTTTGATACATCTATTTTGATGTATATATTGATATGCATATCTTTATCTATCTGTATATGTGTAAAACTATATGTGTGGATATATGTATGGATGTGTATGAGTATATGTATGTTTGGGTGAATATATGTGTATATATACATACATACATACTATATGTGTGTTTGCACATATATGTGTGTTTGTGTGTGCGTATATATGTACATATCGTGTGTGTGTGCATGCAAACAAAAAAACCCCCACTATATTGATCCAGGTTACACATTATTATTTTAATACCTTGGTAGCATAAGGATTGGAATTTTCAGGCACTTTCCCTACAAGTGAATTATATGGATGAAATGGATCAAATGCTGAATTATATTGATTTAAGAAATGGTTATGTATCCTCAGAGCTCCATCTACATCATGACCTTTCATCTTAAGAAAAATTGCTCATTGTCATTTTTAACTGTTTCATATTATTATGAACATAACATGGGCAAGATGTTGGCATAAAAAAGAATAAAGTTGGAAATTATATGTGAAATTGTGAGCTCCAGCCATGTAGACTTTCAGTGTATAATAAACTGGAGATGGTATTAAAATAGTTCCCACTTCTAATCTTTATTATGTTTCCCATTTATTTATTTTTCCAAGTAGACAGACACTAGTTTATTTATTTTCAGTTTTATTAATTCATTTGTTTTCAGTTTTCCACAGCTCTGAATTTTTCTCCCCCTCTGTCCCCAATCCCTCTCTGAGATGGCTTATATGGTTTCTACACATACATTTTTATTGGGCACATTTTCCCATTAGTCACATTGCTCAGAGGAATTAAAATAAATGGGTGGATATATGAGAAAGAAAGAAACAAAACAGAACACAGAAGAAAATATTCTTCTTCACTGTGCATTCCAGTTCTATAGCTCTTTTTCTGGATGTGGATGGCATTTTGCCTTGAGTCCTTTGGGAAAGTTCCACCCCCCTGCAATGCTGTGAAGGGCTAAGTCTACCAGAAAAATTTCTCAATAAAATATATAGAAAAATTTCAATATATTTTATTTAGAATATATGTAATATTTTGTACAGAATATAAATGTATTCTCTATATATTAATATATCAATATATTCTATATATTTTAGAAATAAGACCTCATTTCTAAAATATATAGAAAACTGAGTCAAATGTAGAAGAATACAAGTCATTCCCCAATTGATAAATGGTCAAAGGACATGAACAGGAAGCTTTCAGAGGAAGAAATTAAAGCTATCTATAATTATATGAAAAAAATACTCTAAATCACTATTAATTAGAGAGATGCACATCAAAACAAATCTGAGGTACCACATCACACCTATCAGATTGACTAACAAGACAAAGCAAGAAGATAGTAAATGTTGGAGAATATATGGGAGAGTCTGGACACTAATGCACTGATGGTGGAGGCATGAGCTGATCCAATCATTCTGGAAAGCAACTTGGAACTATGCCCATAGGGTTGCAAAAATGTGCATACGCTTTCACCCAGCAATACAGCTTCTAGGACTGTATCACAAAGAGAACACAAAAATGAAAAAGGGTCCCATATGTACAAAAATTTTATACCATCTCTCCTTGTGGTGGCCAAGAACTTGAAATCGAGGGAACGCCCATTAACTGGGGTATGGCTGAACAAGTCATGGAATATGAATGTAATAGAACACTACTGTACCATAAGAAATGATGAACAGGAGGACTTCAGAGAGCCCTGAAAGGATGTGTATGAGCAGATGCTAAGCGAAAGGAGCAAAACCAGGAAAACTTTGTACGCAGCAACGATCACAGTGTAAAGGGAATTTTTCTGGTAGACTTAGCCCTTCACAGCAGTGCAAGAACATAAAAAATGCCCAATGGACTCTTGAGACAAAATGCCTTCCACATCCAGAGAAAGAACTATGGAATTTGATTGCAGAATGAAGCAGACCATTTTCTTTGTATTGTTTTTTGTTTTGTTTTATGATTTCCCCCCATATATTTTAATTCTTCTATGCAACACGACTAAAGTGAAAATGTATATAATAGGAATGTATTTGTAGAGCCTTTATAAAATTGTATGCTGTCCCACGAGGGAATGGGGAGGAAGTGGGGAAGGAGGAGGAGAGAGGGGGAAAAATATAAGGTATATGGAAGTGAGTGCAGAAAACTGAAAACAAATAAATTAATTTAATTTAAAAAAAAAAAAGAAAATGAAGCTTTTATCACAGAGACTTGCTGCAAAAATTCTTTCCCAGCTTTCTGTTTCCCTCCTAATCTTGGTTGCATTAAGTTTATTTGTGCAAATAAATTTCAATTTAATGAAAACAAAATTATCCATTTTGAACTTTACTATATTCTGTCCTTGTTTGGTCATAAATTTCTTCATTATCCATAAATGTGACAAATACATTTTCCTTGCTCCCCTAATTTATTTATAATATCAGTTTTTATACCTAGATCATCTATCCATTTGGATGTTATTCTTGTGTACAGTGTCAGGCATTTTTCTATGCCCAGTTTCCACCACACTGTTATCAGGATTTCCTAGCAGTTTTGTCAAACAGTGAGTTCTTATCCCAGAAGCTAGGGCTCTTGGGTTTGTCAAACAGTAGACTGCTATATTTATTGACTATTGTGTCATGAGTACATACCCTACTACACTGGTCTACCACTCTGTTTCTTAGCCAGTACAAAGTAGTTCTGATTATTGCTGCTTTATAAAACAATTTCAGATCTGGTAGGGCTAGTCCACCTTCCCCAGCATTTATTTGCATTAATTCCCTTTATATTCTTCTTCCCGATCAATTTTGATATTATGTTTTCTAGCTCTAGAAAATAATTTTCTGACAGTTTGATATGATACTGAATATTCAATTAATTTAGGTATAATTGTCAGTTTTCATTTATTAGCTCAGCCTACCCTCAAACAACTGATGTTTTTCCAGTTACTTGGATCTAACTTTATTTTTGTGAAAAGAGTATTGTAACTGTTTTTGTACAGTCTCTGGGTTTGTTTGGGCAGGTAGACTCCCAGATATTTTATAGTCTCTACTAGAACTTTAAATGGGTTTTCTCATTCTTTCTCTTGCTCTTGGCCCTATTAGAAATATTTAGAAATGCAGATGATGTATGTGGATCGATTTTGTAACTTGCAACTTTGCCAAAGTTGGCTATTGTTTGAAGTAGCTTTTTACTTGATTCTCTAGGATTTTCTATTTATATCATCATACCACCTGCAAAGAGTGATAAATAGTTATTCAATGAAATAGAGGACTTTCTAGCATGCTTGATGAAAAGACCAGAGTGGAAAAGAAAGTTTAACTTTCAAACACCAGAATCAAGAGAAGCATGAAAAGGTAAACAAGAAAGAGAAATCACAAAGAATTTACTAAAGTTGAACTGTTTACATTCATACATGAAAAGATAACATTTGTAAGTCTGGAAAATTTTCTCAGTATCTAGGTAGTTGGAGGGATTACACACACACACACACACACACACATACACAGCGAGACAGAGAGAAAGACAGAGAGACAGAGGGCACAGGGTGTGTTAAATAGGAAGGGATCATACATAAAAAAATAAAATTAAGAGGTGAGAGAGGAATATATTGGGAGGAGAAAGGGAGACATGAAATGGTACAAATTATCTCCCATAAAAGAGGCAAGAAAAAGATTTCCCAATGGAGGGGACAAAGGGGTGAGGAGAGAGGGAAAAAGTGAAGCTTACCGTCACCACATTTGGCTCAAGGCAAGAATAACATGCACACTCAATTTGATATGAAAATCTATCTTACACTACAGGGAATTAGGGGAGAGGGGAATAACAGTATGGGGGGAGTGATGTAAGGCAGGAAAAATGAAAGGAGGGAGCAATTAGAAGTAAACACTCTTAGGGAGGGACAAAGTCAAAAGAGAGAATAGAAGAAATGGGGGGCAGGATAGGATGGAGGGAAATATAGTTAGTCTTACATGACATGAGTGTTATGGAAGTCATTTACTAAACTACACATGTGTGTGTGTGTGTGTGTGTGTGTGTGTATTTCGATGTAGAATCGAGGGTTGGGATACACACACACACACAGACAAACACACATCCTATATTGAATTGCTTGCCTTCTCAGTGGGGATGGGTATGGAGGGAGGAAGGAAGAGAAGTTGGAACTCAAAGTTTTAGGAATAAATGTTTAGAAATGGTTTTGCGTACAACTGGGAAATAAATACACATAATGGGGTATAGAAATTTATGTTGGCCTACAGGACAAGAGAGAAGACAGGGATAAGAAAAGGAAGGGTTGTTAGAAAGGAGGACACATTGGTGGAAGGGGCAATCAGAATGCAAGGCACTCTGAGGTGTAAGAGGGGAGAGATGGGGAGAAAATTTGGAACTCAAAATTTTTTGGAAATAAACCTTGAAAACAAAATAAATTAATAAATGAATGAATGAATGAATAGAAATAATTCACAAATAAAAAATAGAAAAAACAACTGAAAAAAGTTAGAATTTAGAAAAGATGGAATTTTTGGAAGCCTGGTTGGTGTAATAAGAAGTAAGTTGCTCTCACTTTTCGTTAATGACCTCTGAAAGTCCAGAAAATATTACCTGAAGAAAAGCCCTGGAAGAGGTGAACCAGTCAAAAGATGGGATACAGCAATATTGTAACTCAGTAAATTTGGTGGATTAATGGGAAAGGACCCTCTCATTTTTGAGGGAAGGAGAGCAGTATAGGACAGGAGACATCCCAGTTAGCCAACAGCATACCCTACCTGAGCAAAGCAATGGTAGATCCTGAGCCCCAGAGTGGTGGAGAAGGGACATGCCAACACCAGCATCCCATTAGTGCTTCATCACAGGCAGGAAAACTTGTAGATATCACCACATGGAGTGGTGGGCAGGAATTCTCCAGCAGTCAAATCTCCCTGATATTTCAGGACAACTCCAGGAAACACAACTCCATGAGCCACAAATTCAGGTGGGTAGTCAGACATCCTGCATCAGTCCAATCTCTCAGTGCTTTATAGAAACCCAGGTGAGCAAACATCCTCCAGAAGCCAGTCTGCCCTCTCCAACAGATGAGTTACAGTGTTGTTGACCCTAGATCAGCACCAAGTAAACTGTCAGATCCTATAACCTCCAGATGATAGCACCTGAGACCTAAGTAAAGAAAACTAGTCATCAGTTCCCAAGCTCCCAGCATGAGAAGATTGGATCAGTATCCCCTGTGGTCTGAGTGGAGAGCTCAATTTTAAAAGTCGTGAAATAGGCAAACATGAGCAAAAATAAGAAATAGACAGTGACTGTAGAATCTTATCATGGAAACAGGGAAGATCAACGAACAAACTCAGGACAGAACCACATTGTCAATACACCTACATCTAAAACCTCGAAGAGGAATATGAACTTCTCTCAAGTCCAAAAACGTGTTCTAGAAAGAACTCAAGGAAGATTTTAAAAGTCAAAGAAGAGGTAGAAGAAACATTGGGGAAATAAAAAAAAGGTATGCAAAAGAGAATCAATAACTTGGAAAAGGAAGGACAAAAAATGACTGTAGAAAATAAGTTCTTAGAAAATACAGTTGATGAATTTGGAAAAAAAAGTACACTGAAGAAATCAAACCGTTAAAAAAAATAGAAATGGCCAAATGGAAAAGAAGGCACAAAGAGTCACCGAGGAGAACTTATTAGAAATAAAATGGGCCAAATGAAAAAGTTTCAGTATCTACTTGAAGAAAACAATACCTTAAAAATTAGAATTGGGCAAGTGCAGGTAATGACACTATGAGATATCAAGGACCAGTCAAGCAAAATAAAAATCATGAAAAAATACAAGGGTATACAAAATCTCTCTTTGGTGAAACAATTGACCTTGAAAGTAGATCTATGAAAGACAGTTTAAAAATTATTGGTCAACCTGAAAGTCATGATGAAAAAAACAAACAAACAAAAAAACACCTGGACAACATCTTTCAAGAAATCATGGGACCAGGAGCCAAGAAGAGAGTGTAGAACTATGGACCTGTAGAAACTCCCCCACATAACCCATAAAATATCTGTAAAAAATGTCTACAAATAACTCCTAGAGCAGCAGAAGTCACAGAATGACAGGAAGTCTCTATCGCACTAACATGGAGTGGAACACAGCCCAACCTGGGCTGCAAGGTGTGGTGGGGACAGGACCCAGAGCAGGCTTCAGGGAGACACTGGCAGCAGCAGTTCCCACATTGTTTGGCCCACAGTTTCCACAGACAGTTTCAAAGGTCAGTGAGAAAACTCCATAACCCACAAGGGAGCACAGTCTGTACCCGGAGCTACTGCCACTGCAATGGCAGCATCCATTTTTGGAGCCCTCCCTCTGGAGCCACTGGGGAAATTGAGCCACTGATCTGAATCTCAGGTCTGATAGAAGCCATGGAGTGAGGAGGAATGCTGGCATAGTGGACCTGGAGGTGGTTGTGGAGAGGGAATTCTACTCCCAGATCCTGGGAAGAAAAGTTTTTGGTTGCTCCCAGACCAGTGTGCAGATGAGAAGAGGAGGAAACTCCTCTCCCTTGATTGTGCCACCTTGGAGAAACTGAGAACTTACAGGTGCCCAGAGTATGCAGTCCTTTTGAGAAAGGACTCAAATGTCAAGTAACTGGCTGGAAAAATACCCAAAATAAAGGGAAAAAAATAAGAATATACAAAGTTACTTTCTTGGTGGACTGGTATTGCCTTTCATCCATTTAGATGAGGAAGAAATATGATTACCATCAGAGGAAGTCAAGGCTTCAACATCCAAAACCTCCAAAATAAATATACAGCAATCTAAGACCATGGAAAAGCTCAGAAAGTATTTTGAAAATCAAGTAAGAGAGGCGGAGGAAAAATTAGAAAGCAAAATGAGAACAATGCAAGAAAATCATGAAAAGCTAGTCAACAGCTTGCTAAAGGAGACCCAAAAAGTGCTGAAGAAAATAACACCTTTAAAAATAGACTAACTCAATTGGCAAAAGAGGTCCAAAAAGTCAATGAGAAGAAGAATGTTTTAAAAAGTAGAATTAGAGGAAGATGATAAACGTCAGAGAAGATGTGGGAGAGTTGGAACACTAATTCATTGTTGGTTGAGCTGTGAGCCGGGTGGCTGCTATTCAGGGTAAGATTAAATCAGGTTCTCAGGCGGGGGCAGGTGCACCACACAGGGCTCAGTTCCCTTAGGGGGTTTATACAGAGACCTTCAACAATGGATCTGAGCTCCTGCATGTTTTGCGTACTCCTGTCAGCTGCTGCCTCCCAAGGTGGCCTGAGTTATGGAGACACCACAATCCCCTCTCAGCTAGCCAAAGAGGCTCTCTCACTGACTTTTGCACCTGCGAGTGGAGGGAACTGCGTGACTGCTGGAAATTCTCTCCCTGAAGCCTGCTTGGATATGCTCCTCTTGGTGCTGCAAGGGCAAGGTAGGGCTGGGCCAGTTTGCAATGGACATTTGGTGTTGGTTGTTCTGGTCTCTCTGGAACAGAAATTTCCTCCACTCTGTTATTCTGTGGCTTCCACTGCTCCAGAATTTTTTGGGAGTTCTTCTTTACAGGTATTTTTTAGGCTGTAGGTTCGGAGCTAGCTTATGTGTGTCTTTCTACTCCGCCATCTTGGCTCCTCGCAGGAACTTATATATCTCTAAATGATTACATGAATGAAATAGGGAAAGAAAAGTTCAATTAATTGGGCACACAACTATAAAAGCTAGAAAATAAATTATAAAATCTCCAATTAAATACCAAATTATAAATACTGAAAACCAAAGGAGAAGTTAAGAAAATTGAAATTGAGAAAGCAATTAAAATAATAAAGCTAAGAGTGGGTTTTATAAAAACACAATGGAATAAATAAAGCTTTGAGTAATTAGATTTTAAAAAAAGAAAGAAGAAAACCAAATTACCACATCAAAAATGGAAAGTATGAATTCACCATGAATGAAGAGGAAATTAAAATAATGATTGGGAGCTAGTCTGCCAAACTCCATGGCAATAAATGTGACAATTTTATTGAAATGAAGGAATATTTCCAAAAAATGTAAATTGATACGATTAACAGAAGAAGTAAAATATTTCAATAATCCCATTTCAGAAAAAAAAAATTGAACAAGCCATTAATGAACTCCATAAGAAAAAAAATTTCCAAGACCAGATGAGTTGATAAGTGAATTCTATCAAACATTTAAAGAAAAATTAATTCCAATACTTTATAGACTATTTGGGAAAACAGGAGGAGTGATACAGAATTACTTTTATGACACAAATATTGTCCACATACCTAAGCAAGGAAGAGCTAATAATTACAGACCATTTTCCTTTATGAATATAGTTGCCAAAATTTTAAATACAATATTAGTAAAGTGATTATAGCAAATTATCTAGAGGATAATAGACACTATTACCAGATAGAATTTATATCAGGAATACGGTACTGGTTCAATATTAGGAAAACTTTTAGTATAATTGACCAAATCAACAGCAACAACAAAAACAAGAAAAAAACTAACAGAAAGCATATGTTTATCTTGATTTAGAAAAAGTGTTTGATAAAATACATTGCTATTAAAAACAATAGAGAGCACAGGGATAAATGTAGTCTTCCTTCAAATGATAGGTAACAGCTATCTAAAATTACCAGTAAGTGTTATATGTAATGGGGATAACCAAGAAGCTTTACCAAAAAGAATGGAAGTGAAACAACCTAGAATATGAACTTTAACAATAAGAGAAGAAAAGGAAATGGTAACAGTTAGAATAAGCAAGGGACAAACAAAGTTATCACTTTTTGCAGATGATATGATGGAAAACTTAGAGAATCCTATGGAATCAAGTAAAAAATTACTTGAAATAACAAACAAATTTTGCAAAGTTACAGGATAGAAAATAAACTCACATAAATCATTGCCATTTCTATGTACAGCTAACAAAACCCAGTAGCAATAGACAGAGAAATTCCATTTACAATTACTGTAGACATTATAAAACATTTGGGATTCTACCTGTCCAAACAAATCAAGGAACTATATGAACACACACAAAAAACGAACCTAAACATCATCTTTCAAGAAATTATCAAGGAAAATTGTCGTGGTATTCTAAAACCAGAGGACAAAATAGAAATTGAAATAACCCATGGATTATCTTCTGAAAAATATCCCAAAATGAAAATTCCCAGAAATATTATAGCCAAATTTGACTTCCTTTGTCAAGAAGAAAAATAGTACAAGTAACCAAAAAGAAACAACTCAAGTATTGTGGAGTCACAGTCAAGATAAGACAAAATTTGGCAGCTTCTACATTAAAGGATCAGAGGACTAGGGATATGATATTCCAGAGTGATCTAGGATTAAAACAAAGAATCATCTACACAGAAAAACTGTTTATAATCCTTTTTGCGGGGGAGAGGAATGGTTATTCAATAAAATAGAGAACTTTCAAGCATTTTTGATGAAAAGACCAGGGCTGGATAGAAATTTTGATTTTCAAATACAAGACTCAAGAGAGGAATAAAAAGGTAAACAGGAAAGGGAAATCATAAGGGACTTATTAAGGTAAAACTATTTATAATTCTACATGGAAACTCATAAGACCCTTTTCATTACTAGTTACAATGAGTATACATAGACAGATAGCATAGCTGTAAATTTAATATGAAGTGATGATATATAAAAAATAACATCAAATGGTGAGAAGAATATATTGAGAGAAAGAGAAAGGAAGAAGTAGAATGGAGTACATTATCTCACATAAAATAAACAGGAAAATCTTTTACAGTGGAGAGGAAGAGGATTAGACTTGGTAATAGAACAGAAAAGGAAAATGACAAATATTGGGGGGAACATGTGAAAAATGAGACATTAGTGCACTGTTGGTGGATCTTTGAACTGATTCAACCATTCTTCAGTGAGCTTTTGAACCTCCTTTTCCATTTGGCTAGTTCTGCTTTTTAAAGTACTCTCCTCCTCATTGGCTTTTTGAAGCTCTTTTGCCAATTGAGTTAGCCTATTTTTCAAGGTGTTATCTTCTTCAGTATGCTTTTGGGTCTCCTTTAGCAAGGTGTTGACCTGCTTTTTCATGCTTTTCTTGCATCTCTCTCATTTTTCCTCCACCTCTCTAATTTGATTTTCAAAATCCTTTTTGAGCTCTTCCATGGCCTGAGCACATTGAATATCTATTGTGAATGTTTGGGATACAGAAGCCTTGACTTTTATGTCTTTCCCTGATGGTAAGCATTGATCTTCCCCATATGAAAGGATGGGAGGAGATATCTGTTCACCAAGCAACCTTCTATGGTCTTATTTTTTTCCTCTTTTCTGGGCATTTTCCCAGCTAGTTATTTGACTTCTGAGTTTCCCCTCCACCCTGGTCTTGTCTCCTGTTCAGCCCAGCTAGTGCTTGGGGGTTGAGATTTAAATGCTGGTTCCTAGCCTCAGGGCTTTCAGTGAGGGTGGAGTTGCTATTCAATGTGAGATTAAGTTCAGGTGCTCAGGTTGAGGCAGAGCTGCCACACAAGGCTTAGTTCCTTCAGGGAGTTTATGCAGAAACCTTCAACAATAGATCTGAGTTCCTGCCTACTTTGGGAGGCCCTGTCTGCTGCTGCCTCTGCTGCTGCCTCCGGAGGGGTCCTGAGTTATGGGGACACCCTGCTCCTCTCTCCTCAAGCTGAAAAGGCCCTCTCACTGACCTTTGGCACCTGTGGGTGGAGGAACTTGGGTGGCCTCTGGAGATTCTGTCTCTGAAGCCTGCTCAGATCTGCTCCTCTAGGAGCCACAGCCAAGGCAAGGCTGGGCTCTGCTCCAGGTACGATGCATGACAGACATTTGGTGTCAATTTTTCAGGTCTTTCTAGAACAGATATCTCCTCCACTCTGATGTTGTGTGGTTTCTGCTGCTCCAGAATTTGTTGGGAGTTCTTATTTACAGGTGTTTTATGGGCTTTGGGTTAGGAGCTAGCATATGTGTATCTTTCTTCTCCTATATCTTGGCTCCTCCCCTGATTCGAACATTTTTAGAGCAATTTGAAACTATGCCCAAAGGCCTATAAAATCATTAATACATTTTGATCTATCAATACCACTACTAGTTATGTATCCCAAGTGAGATTAAAAAAAAAGAAAATGATCTACATGTACAAAAATATTTACAGAAACTCTTCTCTGTAGGTAAAGAATTATAAATTGAGGAATAGATAGACAAGTTGTAGTATATAATTATAATGGAATAATATTGTATCATAAGTAATGATGATCTTGATGCTCCCAGAAAAACCTGGAAAGACTTGCATGTTGTGATGCAAAGTGAAATACACTGCATACAAAATAAAAACAATATTACAAGATCATCAGCTATGATCTATTTAGTTTTCTCAGCAATACAATGATCCAAGACAACTATAAATATCTCATCATGAAAAATACTATCCATACTCAGAGAAAGAACTGACGGTGTCTGAATACAGATTGAAGCATACTTTTTTCACTTTATTTTTTATGTTTGTTTTGTTTTTTCTATGTTTTCTTTCACCACATGACTATTATGTATATATGTTTTTCGTGATTACACATGTAAAACCTATACCAGATTGCTTGCTTTCTCAGTGGGGGCAAGGTGAGGAGGGAAAATAAAAATGAATACATGTAGAAGACTTTTATACCCTTCCAGATGTATATGCTATCTATTCTTTAACCCAGTGTCAAAAAGAAAAAAGATTCCAGCATTAGTAGGCCACCCCTACCTGCTTATACTGTAACAGTTTTTCCAGTCATACTTCCTTTCTATGATAAAATTAGTGTTTTGACTCTTCCTACTCAATTTTATTGTTTTAGAAATCAGCTCTTTTTTTAAAGAATCAAACTTTCTATCGATGTATATACCCTTTCAAATTCCCAAGTAACGATATCATTCTAAAGACTACAGATAACATTTTCCCGTATGAGAATTAAACAGTTTAACCTTACTGAATCTCTCATATTTGGTCTTTAATGGTGAACTTTTTCCATTGAGTTCTGCTGTTTATGTCACAAATACCTGAACATTTTCCAATTTATTAAATGCAATTTTTTATTTCATTTCATTTTCATTCAAATCATTTTCATTTCAATTATACTCAGTTTTGCTACATGTATCCTTAATTTTTGGATGCAAACACAGCATCTTTGCTCTTCAGATTATGATGTCCTGAGTCCTGTACTTCTTTAATGTAGAGGTTGCTCAGTCTTGTGTTATTGTGATTGTAGCCCTTATTCTTTGTTTCTCATTGTTTGTAGTGTTTCCTCCTTAACCTGGGAGCTTCAGAACTTGGCCATGATGTTCCTATACATTTTCATCTTGGGATGTCTTTTAAGTCATGATTGATTTCTTTTTTCCGTTTTTATTTTACCTTCTCTTTCTAAAATGTCAGGGCCATTTCTCCTTAATAATTCCTTGAAATATTGTATCTAAATTCATTTTGTCATCACAATTTTCAGGTAGTGCAAGAAATCTTACATAATCTTTCCTCAATCTGTCCTCTAGCTAGATTAGTTGTTTTTTTTTTCTAAGATGTACCTCATTCTTTTCTATATTTTTCATTACTTTGATTTTGTTTTATTTTTTCTGAGTGTTTTATAATATCATCAGCTTCCCCCTGCCAAATTCTAGTTTTTAAGGACTTATATTTTTCCTTATATTTTGGATCTCTTTTTCCCCCAATACGTTCACTTTCTCTGCAAAATTTTCTTGATTTCCTTGGACTGTTCTATTTCTTTTCTATTTTTCCTCAACCTCTCTTATTTGATTTTTAAAGTCCTTTTTAAGTTCTTACAAGAACTTTTTCAAAGTTTGTGACCATTTGACATTTTTTTTAAAAAAAATTGAAATGGATTTTTAAACTTCCCTATCTTCCGTGTATGAACTCAGATCTTCTCTATTCCCATAGTAATTAACTATGATTAGGTTCTTTCTTTTTTTACTTACTGTTTTTTAGCAACTTGTTTTTATAGTTAGATCCTAATCTTTAAGTGTGGAGCACTATGTCTCAGACTTCAGAGTTTTTCTTTTTTACCATTTTTTCAAGCTCTCTCTCAGCATCCAACCTCACATACTCCTCTATAAACCTAAGACACAGTTAAGGCCATCAGTCATGATGCCACTACAAAAGCTATCGCTCCTTGCAGCCCCTCTTGCAGATGCAAATTTCAGCTCACTCCTATGCTCTGAAATTGAAACTAGGTACTCCATGCTTCTGTAATTGTCCACAGCCAGAAGGACGCTGCCCCTCTGTTACCACACTCAGCAGATATGTGCTTGCTCCTTCTAGCCCACCACCAGCCCAAGAGGTGAAAGTTCCTGAAACAGAGGTATCAATCAGACACAGCTTGCCCCAGGTTTTTGCTTGTTGTTTCAGTAGTCTGCTTGGAGATGTTTGCATTGCAATTCATCAAACGTCCTCTCCAAAGATCAGGTCTTTCTTAAAGTCCTCAAAGTACATCTTGAGGTGAAATTTTATTTTGTTTATGGGAGAAATTTGGAGATCCATGTAATTTTCTCTCTTATTTCACAATCTTCCCAGAATCCTCCGGAAAAATTAGAATTATCAAAGAAAAGTTTCACAAAAAAAATGGATATGAAAAAAATGGTGGGGATTTAACCAAAGTGGAAGAGATTAAGAAGAGGTGTATAGAATACAAAAAAGAACAATAAAAAAAGATTTTAACATCACCAATAACTACAGTTATGTGGTTACTGATCTAGAGCCATACATCTCAAAGAATGAAGTCTAGTGGACCTTAAGAAACATTGCTAACATCAGGATTCATTGGAAAAGACCCAGAGGTTGTGAAATAGTGAAAGCAAAAGAAAGAGAAGAAGGCAGAGGATGAACTGGATAGATATTTTCATGAAAGTAACAAATATGAACTTGGAGAGACTTGAAGAGGATAGAAGGAATTTGCATATCATAAAGAGTCAGGTATGACTAAACAATAACTTCTTTTCTCTTCCTTGTTTAGCAAATTGTCAAGGTATGGACTGCTAGGCTGATCCACAGAGATTTGCTACTATTAGTAATCTCCATTCTTTATGTATCCTCATAATTTTCTCTGATTTTTTGCTATCATATTTTTTATCTATTCAACAGGGAAATCACCTTCTTACTATTTTAATTCCATGCTCTATTTGTGTTCTCAAGGAAGGATTCTACTTTTTTTTGCTCTATTTTAAGGATCTCCTCCAGCAAGGAGTAAGGGGTATAATAATGTTTTCCAGAGTATAAACATCAATAATGTGTAAGATAATGAGCTTATTCCCATAGAAAATGGAATTGCTAAGCAATGAAGAATCATAAAACCATCAAAACAGAATCGAGTAACTTAGCACTACTAGTATAATCCATTTAGAGCCTAATATTCAATACTTTTGCACCATTTGCTACAAGGTGGGGTTGGGGAGTCAAGTATTTGTATGTGGAAATGATTAGGTTTGGTATTTATCAAGTTCATAAGTTTTGTTTTGTTTTGTTTTTCCTTAATCAAATTATGATATCATCAAATGAATTTATTTTCTTTTCTCCTGACCTAATTGACAGAAACTTTCTCTTTCACTGGTCAAGATCCTCTTCAGCCTCTCTCAGTTAACTTTCTCTTAAAATTAACATAGCAAAAGAAGCAATATGGAGTAGTCTGGACGAATAAAGGTACTATAATACCGGGGAAAAAATGGATATGTTAAGGGAATATCCAGATTTAGACAAAAATCAAATAAGTTCTGAAAAAAAGGATAAAGTAATCAATGGAGGGTTTTTATCACACTAAGAAACATCTATTAAACATCTACATAATGGAGATAAAACATTGTACTTGCTACTCTTTGTTAAACTAAACAAATTGATAATATTCCATGGATTAAAATAAATGGAATCACAAAGATGTTTTCAAATGAAAGAATGGGAAAATATGTGAAAAGAACAACACAAAAAATGTGAGTCACCTTTGTACTGTTCTTGTGCCATCAACTCAGTAATTCATAATTTGTATAAAGGGTATTTATTTAGTATCCTCACCTTATCCCGTTTCGAAGGTAGACATATTACAAATTTTTCTTGCAAGCTGGTAAATTCTGTCCAATTACCACATTGAAAATTCCAGAAGGTAAACCCACTGAAGAAGTCGTTAAATATTAATCACAGAGCTCCTCAATCTTAAAGGGAAGAATTTTCATAATTTTCTTTTAAAGTTTATTTTAGAACAAGAAAATAGATATTGGTCTACGTTTCATTTTGCAAATCTAATGACAAATACACACATTAGTTTCATTTTGTTTGGGATTTTTTTTCTCAACTCTTCCATGACATGTTATTGTGCAAAAGGCAAACAGATAAGATCAGATTGAGCTACAAATTGACAAAGTCGATCCAATACAGTAGTGAAATGTTAAAATCTCTTTCTTCCCTCCTTCCCTCCCCTTTCCTTCCTCTCTCTTACTCCTCCCTCTTCTCTTCCTCCTCCTCTTCCCTTCTCCCTCTTTATCCTCCTGTTCTTGCTCCTCCTATTCCTCCTCCTCCTTCTCCTTCTCCTTCTTAGAAAGGAAGAAGAGAAAGAGAGAGAAAGAGAGAGAGAGAGAAAGAGAAATGACTGTAGATTACAGAGAACTAGCCTTGGAAATCAAGAACTTATCTTCAAAATCTGCCCACCAAAAACATTAAGGAAGGGGAAGGGGCATTGTCTTGCTTTTCGAAGGATAGAGACTTTGGAACTCATAATCAGTATCAGGGAGATTGACTATGTGTGTTCTCTATGTATATGTCCCCTTACTAATCTACTCAGTTTGACCTCATTTTCCCTCTGGTGTGGGAGAATATGTATAATGACAGAAATGAAAGCTGTGGGAATTGCAAGTTAGTATAAATCATCTTCATTGTTTTAATTAGTAAAAAAAAAATTTCCTTGAGGAAGCAAGGTTTAAGGAATTTGGTTAATGTGAATAAGCTATCACATTAGCCATTCCTGGTGTCATTTAAAATGCACAACTTGGTTATATTTCAAACTAACATATAAAAAAGCTTCATATCTTAAATATATATGCTACATGGTCTATTGAGTGTATTGAACAAATATGTGGAAAATATATTGTATTCTTTTCCACATGGAGTACATAATGCCAACACTTCCAGTCTATATCGTAGTTAAGGGATTAGAGAGTGGAATGTGGGAAATGTGAAAACAGAATTTATAGGTACTTTTTTCCCACAGTGAGATCCTTTGATATACCTGTTTCTGACATAGATGTTCATGGGTAAGTATATGTATATGAATATATTTCTTTTTTTAAAAAATCCATATGACATATAAAAACTTAAGAATATCCTTAGGTGGAGAACTTTAAAATATTAGAACTATATTTATTCAACTTCAACTAAGGTATATTGGTAAATGACAATTAATTCCTAGAAAAGATGAAAAAATCAATAAAATTATGGCTTTTGTACCTTTCCATTTCTTAAAAGTTACATCCCTTTACAGGCACGAAATTTTGATTCAGCACTCACCTTAAAAATAACTGATGTTTGCATATTACTGTAGCATTTATAAATAATTTTACATATATTTTATTTGAATTATACTCTATTCCTCTTTAGTAAATGATATGCATTATCTATGTATATTTTACAAATAAGAAATTCAATGTTCATCACGATTAAATGACTTACTCAAATTCCCACAGCTAACAATTGCCCATGGCCAAATTTAAACTCACATATCCCTGACTACAACATTTTCTTTAATATGTATGTATCTATATCTTTTGTCCAGATATATGATTTCATCAGCGCAGTAGCTTTCCAGGATAGAACTATCTTCTCTTAATGCAGATAAGAAAGTTTTTTTCTATCATGTTCCTACTCTAAATATAGCTTTGCTCTGGGATCTGTTGGGATCAGCCAAGCTAATTGTTACTAAGATCCTGCTAAAAAATGAAGAGAATGGTGATTTTATTGACTTCATTCTATTCAACATACTCCACAACTGGTATGATCATGTAGTGGAAGGATAATGCACAATTTATTTTATTTTCCTAGCTACAATTTCTTGCATCTGAATCCACAGAGATTATTTCTTAAATACTTTCAGCAGAAAGTGATTTAGAAAAAGTCATTGTCCTGTACAGAACAATCTCATGCATATAAACGATACAGACACAGAGTCTATTTAAACTCCTTTTAAATGCTCTAATTATTATAAAGTTCTCAGGAGTTACATATATTTCCTTCCTCTATAGGAATTTAAATAGTTTAACTTTGTTGTGTCCTTATGATTACTCTTTTCTGTTTACCTTTGTGTTGCTGTCTTGAGTCTTCTGTTTGCCAATCAAATTTTCCGTTCACCTCTGGAATTTTCATCAGGAATGCTTCAAACTCCTCTATTACATTCCGTGTCTAGTTTTCCCGGGATTAAGCTCAGTTTTGCTGGGTAGATAATTCTTGTTGCAATCCTATCTCCTTTACCTTCCAAAGTATTATATTCCAAACCATCTGATCCTTTAATGTGGAAGTCTGCAATTCTTGGGTGATCTTAACCTTGACTCCATGACATTAACATTGTTTCTCTCTGGCTGATTTCAATATATCCTCCCTGTCTTGGAGATTCTGGAATTTGTTATAATATTCTTGGGAGTTTTAATTTTGTGATCTCTTTCAGGAGATGATTGGTAGATTTTTCTAATTTCTATTTTACCCTCTGGGTCTAGAGTAACAGGACAGTTTTCCTGAACAATTTCTGTACTTTTTAAATTAAATTATTTTATTTGTTTTCAGTGTTCTACCAGCACTTCCATATATCTTAGAATTTTTCTCATCCCTCTCCCTCCTTCTTGCCTCCCTCTCCAGTCCCTTCCTGAGATGGCATGCAGTCTTATAAAGGTTCTGCCCATACCTTCTTATTAAACATATTTACACCTTAGTCATGTTGCATAGAAGAATTAAAATGAATGGGAGAAATCATAAAAAAAAAAAAAAACAAAATACAAAAAAAATGATCTGCTTCAATCTGTGATCCAATTCCATACTTCTTTCTCTGGATGTGAAAGGCATTTTGCCTCAAGGCTCCATTGGGAATTTTGTAAGTCCTTGCATTGCAATGAAGTATTAAGTTTACCAGAAAAATTCCTCCCACACTGTGGTTGTTGCTGTGTACAAAGTTCTCCTGGTTCTGCTCCTTTCACTTAGCATCAGCTGAACAATTTCTTTAAAGATGATGTCTAGCCTTGTTATTTTAATCATGGTTTTCAGGCAGTCCAATAATTCTTAAATTATTTCTCCCAAATCTATTTTTCATGTCAGTTTCCAATAAGGTATGTCACATTCTTTTTTTGTTCTTTTAATTTTGTTTTCTTGTTTCTTGATGTCTCACAGTCATACACTTCTTCTTGCACAATTCTAATTTTTAAGAAATTATTTTCTTTAGTGAGATTTTGTTCTTTTTTCTTTTTTCCATTTTGGCAATTCTACTTTTTAAGGATTTCTTTTCTTCATTGTGTTTTTGCACCTCTTTTACCATTTGATCTATTTTATATTTTAAGGTGTTTTCTTCAGTACTTTTTTCCTCCTTTACCAAGCTGTTCACTATTTTTTCATGGTTTTCTTGCATTATTCTGATTTCTTTTTCAAATTTGTCCTCTACATTTCTTACTTGATTTTTAAAATCCTTTGTGAACTCTCCCATGTCCTAAAACTAATTTACATTTTTCTTTATGGCTTTGGAGGTAGGGGTTGTGACTTGGTTGACTTCTTCTGAGTGTTTGCTTTGATCTTCTCTGTAACCATAGGAATTTTGTACATTAAGGATCTAATTTTTTTCTGTTTTTGCTCGTTTTCCACGCTGTTTCTTGACTTGTAACTCTTTGCTAAAGTAGGGCTCTTCTTCCAAAGTGGAGGAGGAACCATCCTGATCTTCAGATTTTTTTATGTATCTGTTTGCAGAGGTATCTCTGGGGATCTGTAAGTTTTTAGTTCTTTTAACATTTAATACTATCCCGTACTTTTAACTAGTCTGTGAGTGGCCACAATCACTCATCTCTACCCTGGAATTGTAACCAGAGTCCCCAAGCTGTGTGTCTGCAAGCTCTGCTGTGCTAGTGCTCCTTCTTGCCCTGTGACTGAGAGCTGGGTCTGCAAACCAGATCCAAATATGGGCAATGCAATACGGTCCTGCCCCTGGTGCCAGCAAAGAAATTCCTATAGTTTTTGACCAGTTGTTAAATCCCTTACTGTCTGTTGCCTGAGAGGGTCTGAAACCTCCTATACTGTCACTGATTCAGTTACCCCCAAGGCCTGGTCCTCATTGACTGGCAGTGATCTGGCTGGCAAAGCCTGAACTGGAGTGTGCTGCACTTTCATCCCAAGGCAAAATCCTGCCAACCTTCTAAGTTGCCTCGAGTTGGAAAATTGTTTCACTCCATCCTTTTGCCTGTTCTGAAGTGCTGGAATTTATTTTGATGCATTTTTAAAGGTATTTATAGGGAGTGGAAGAAAGTTGAAGAGAGACCCTAGCTTTTCTATTCCATCTTACTTATCCATGTATGGATTACTATTAAATTAATTTTAATCTAATTTTGACAGATGTCCCTTTCTTGACATGTATGATCTACTCAGTTTTTCTAGACAAATTATTTGTAGTTAATGGTGTTTTCCAAGCTCTATGTTCCTTGACCCAAAGCTGTGAATTTCAGCCACAACACCTCTGAGAATTTTTATCTTGGGTTCTCTTTACAGAGGTTATTGAATGTTTCTTTTTTCACTTTGCTCACAAACTCTAATCATGATTTTTTGACATAGATCCATTCTTACTTGTTTTTCATTACTTTTCTCTGGAGGTCTCATTTCATTTGTGATATACATTTTTAATCTCTTGCCTCATTTATTCCAGGAATTCTAATTGATCTGATAATTAAGCTGTGTTTTTCTGTGAAGTTTTGCTCAAAGTTAGTTTGAAACTCTTCTCTTCTGGATTCGGCAATCACTGACTTTGATGTATTGCTCACATGAGACTTGCACCTCTACTATTTTTCCTTTGTTATTCCTCCAGCATTACACTTTAAATTTTAACTAGCTATTAGGAACAAGTTCTGGTCTTTGGTAGGGAATGTTAGGGCCTGCTATGATCCTGGTCAGCATTGTGCATAGTGTATTGACACTGTGTTCTCCAGGTATTAAGTTCTATGTACTTCAAGATCTCAGGGAAACTTCAGGCCAGGTACCTGCATGGTTTTAGCATGAATCTAAATATTTTGATCTAGGGTACTCTCTGACCCTTCTCTTCCTGGTCTGAGTTTTTTTAGTCACTGCATGTGGATTTGGGACTGGTCAATGCAACTGCAGTTCTTTTTTTTTTTTTAATTGTAGATCTAATAAACAGTTGCAGGTGCCAGTTTCTGTTGACTAACTTGAAGGTTCTGCAGGTTTAGTCTGATCTAACTGTAGGTTCTTCTTCCCTACAGCCCCACAACTCTGTCCTGGTCATTCACCTGAGTCTCCACTTTTTCTTTGTCTATCTAAATCAAAGCAACAATGCCATAGACACACTTTCTGATCTATACTAGAGGTCGCAATCAATGATCCTATACCAGTGTCATATCAGTAGTCCTTTAAACTCAACCTTGCTGTGGCCCCTTTGCTGTGGGCTGAATTCACTCTCTTGAGCTAGAAAAATGATCCACTGTCATTTCCTCTTGAATTTCCTTATAACTACTCTTGTTTGTTTTGAATAGATTTTTGTTAACATAGTTATGGGAGAAAGCTGGAGTGTAATGCTCCCTCCTTTTCGCCTTTCATTCTGACACATTATCAGAAATTAGTATCAAAATCACTATTATATAGTTTACAATTCTATCTTTTCTCTCCCCCCTTATTGAAAATATAGGACAAAATGGATATTTCCTAGTATGCTAACTCTTCTCTTCTTTATGATATTTAAAATACCAGTGACAGCAGCTTAGCATTCATATCTTTTAGTATCTGAGAATGAAGTTTATCTGATATAGGTTACTTGAATTCCTGAAAGTCAATTAAGTAGTATCTTACTGGCTCATTATTTTGAGAAAAATCTTCTATTAGTAACATGGCTTCTTCCTTTTTAGTTTAAAATGAATTCTCTTTGACATAGAAAACAGAAGTAAACTACAAATTAAACATCTCTGTCTTCTTCTATCACCATTTATCATCACCTTCACCACAATAAGAAATGTTCCTAAATCTTACCTTCTTTCCATGAATGTAGATTATTATTAGATAAAACTTCATTTTATTGTGCTTTGCTTTATTGTACTTCATAGATACTGCAGGTTTTCATTTTTTTTTTTGCAGCTTGAAGCAACCTTGTAGGGAACAAGGTTATCATTTTTCCATCATCACATTCTCACATCATGCCTCTGTGTCACATTTTGGTAATTGTTACACTGTTTCAAATGTTTTCATTATGATTACTATTATATCTGTTACATTGATCTGTAATCCGTGATCTTGGATGTTTCTATTGTAATTATTTTGGGATGCCACAAACAACGCCCCTATAAGATGGGAAACTTGATCAATGCTGCATGTTTTCTGACCGTTCCATTGACCAGCTGCTCCCCACCTTTGCCCCTCTTCTTTAGATTTCTTATTCCCTGAGACACAAGAATATTGAAGAATATCACATAGACTTAGTAGATCAAGTAACAGCAGGATAAGAGAGGATTAGTTCCAATTGTGAAAGTTCTACTCTGGGTAAAATTCTATCAGATATTATCACGTGCTACAGAGAAATATTTGTGAAAGGAAGAGCCAATCAATGAGACAAACCTCATTGTTGTCTTATTTTAAGACATTGCCGTAGTCACCCTAGACTTCAGCAAATATCACCCTGCTCAGTCAATAACCACCATCATCAAGGGAAGACCCTCTACCAGAGAAAAGATTATGGCTCAATAAAGGCTCAGATAATGGTTAGCATATTTTAACAATGAAGTATTTTTCAATTAAGGTACATACATTCTATTCTTAGACATTAAACTGTTGGACACTTAATAGACTAGAGTATGAGTATACCCATAACTTTTATATGCACTTTGTAACAGAAAGCAAAAACTGTGTGACTGTATTGTGATATTTACTTTAGTGAACCAAACCTGTAAGATCTTTGAGGTATGCCTGTACAACTCTAAATAAATAATTTGCTAATATTTGTTAACTTCTTTTGCATCTCCTAAATGACTCCTCCAGTGCTTCATTGTGGCAGGGGGACTCTGAGTTCTTTGCAGCTATATCAATGGAATGTAAACCTGGAAGATCCAAACTGGGAAAGATGAGTCCCTTGGTGGATTGTATGTATGCTTGTGGTCTGAGGATAAGTCTAGCTATGGACAGAAAAGAGTCATCACTAAGATGGTTTTAGGATAGGTGGAACTTCAGGTGAAGAAGTTCCTTCCACTAATAGCAATCAGCATCTCTGCAACTTAGAGTCTTAGAAAGTGTCCTAAGCAGAGCTTCTTAAACTTTTTCCACTCAATACTTGACTTTGCATGGCTTGAAGGCATGAGCAGTGCAACATGAGCATGCTGTGTGTCATGCATGTAGCTTTAAAAAAATATCCCTTTGTTGTCTGTGAGTTTCCTTGTATGCAAAACTCATTCTGAGATTTAACATTTTTGACACTGTTCTTACATGCATTGTGCCATATTTTTATATCCATCTTCTCTCCCTGCTCTTCTCTTTTCTGTATGTTTGTTAAATCTAAATTGCTTGGCAACGTTTCTATGCATCTACTTTTATCTCTTCAGATATTTCCCTTTATTTCTCTTCATTTAAATTTTATCTATTCATAGCTTTACAATTTAACTATTGAAAACTTCCTATTCTTTCTTTATTAATGTTTTTGTATAATCCATGGAATACCAGCTATCTTTCTTTTGAATTCATTGTAATATGTCTGTCCAAAATGTAGCCTATATACAAAACTATAACCAGCTTTCCCCTCCTTTTCCATCACAAACATAAAAATAGTTGAAGAGGGAGTGATAGCTTCCCTTAGGGTTTTCTACCCATTCTACCCCAGAAACAATAATTTCCTCTCACTTGATGAGAATTAGTTACAGAATAGAATTCCCCGTCATTTCTTGTGGTTCTTCCAACTTTTGAAGGAAGAAAATACTAACGAATATAATATTAAGAACTTTGCAAGTCTTGAAATATTATAAACAATAATACCATTATTATTTTAAAGTATTATTGTTGTTATTGAAATGATAATACCTATGAATATTTTAATTAATAATTATTATTTTGTTGTCTTCATCATTACTTCAACACATTGTTACTTGCTTTGATTTTTTCAGGCTATGAGTTTCAGTAAATTACTAATAAGTAAAATTTTTATTTTATCATTCAATACCAGACTTGTGATCCCTTCCCATATTTCTTCCCTCTATGTAAATGATCTAGTATTCTTGATTCTGAAAATGACTTGTTCCTCCAGACTTTGAGCTTTATCTAAGTGATCTCAGTGTTATGTGGGTAACTATTGAACCATCAGCTCTTCAGAAGAAAATGTATATGCTTAACATTTTAGGTTTAATCTGCATAGTTAACATCTTCTCCATCACTTTCTTACATCTAGAAATCATCAAAACACTAAATTAAGTCCAGTTTTGTTTTATTTATCAATTTATGATACGTAAGTACTAACCCTGGAAAGTTCCCCTGAGCTAATTCAAACTTGTTCTAACAGACTTCTTATCTCTTCCATTCTGGGCCCCCAACCCCAGCTCTTGAATTTCATCATATGATTACGTCTTCTTAATATAAAATTCCACTTCTTTTCACTTTTTCCTACTTCTTTTCAATGAAAAATACCAATATAGAATTATATTATAATCTCACCAAATATCAGTGATACTTTTGACTTTTAATTGATCTTCCCTATGGCTATATTTTGTGTATGTGTGTGTGTTTGTATTTAGATATTTGATGATGGCATTTGACAATGGTTTTCTACTGGTTCCTCTCATGGATTTTGTGTATCTTCTCCTACCCTTCCTACATGGGAGATTCTTTCTATGAGAATATGAAAGCAGAACTTTTCTCTATCCCATTTCCTTTTCAGCGTAAAGAACTTTTTAGGCCTTTGCATCATCAAGACATTATATCTTATTGTCTCATTTCATAAATAAAGCAACCCAAAAAGAAATTACTTCTTAAAGGTTACACAGAATGTGACAGTGCAAAGTCGAGAACAGAAAACTCCTTATTTCTACCTGAGTATTCTTTTCACTTCAGCACATTTTGTCCATGACACCAATCTTCTGTGTTGTACAGGGGCTATTGTTTGGTTGAATGTGGATAGAAAAAAGCCAAGAGTAGTTTTAAAGGCTGCTATCTTAAGGATTGATTCTATCTTTTAAAACTTTAATGATGGTTAAGTTAAATTTACTGCTTCTGCTTACTCTTTATAGATTTCTTCTCTGTTCTCTGCTTCTCTGGCCTATTTCTAATTTGCCAGGGTTTCAATCTGTTGAGGTCCAGAGTAACACTAACACAGGAGATTGAAGAAAGAGGTAATCTAACTCTGTGCTACCGTAAAAGGACAATCTCAGATGGAGAATTTGGGTGTGATCAACCAGATAGATACCATTTCCATTAAGAATGTAGTCTTCTTTATTTCATGCTGAATCCCAAGCTTTAGTTCATTACTACCAACTCCTTTTCATGCTTCCTTAGCTTTTGTTGCTCTGTGAACTCTGATTTGGCTCATCATATCTTCTTTATTACTCTAATGCATTAGGATTTTTCATCAAATGAGTTTCTTTCCCTTGCCCCTTCTAAATTTGTATGCTGTCAAAAATATCCAGAGGATATTAACTGTGTATCAGGCTAAGAATTCAATGCTATCTGTTGATTTGTGACAGTTAGGCTAAAAACTGTCATATGTAGACAAGACCCTTGTTCATCTTGAATGCAAATTATAATTGGATACTCAAGTAAGAAAAAGTTGATATGTTAGTAGGAAAAAGAGAAATAAAACAAAAACAGAAGCAAATAAACAAACCAAAAAACCAGCTCTCTTTTTCAACCCTACCAAAGAATAACCTCTCTGTCATGTCCCAGTATTTAGAGCTGAGTTTCCAACCTGGGGTTTAAATCTTGCATATTTTATCTAATTCATTTATTTTGAGAAGTGCTCTTGGACTTCACCAGATATCAACACTTCCCTTTCTCTCTTTGTTGATGTCACTCTCCCTCCCTCCCTCCCTCTCTCTCTCTCTCTCTCTCTCTCTCTCTCTCTCTCTCTCTCTCCCTCCCTTCCTCCCTCCCTCCCTTCCTCCCTCCCTCCCTTCCTCCCTCCCTCCCTTCCTCCCTCCCTCCCTCCCTCCCTCCCTCTCTTTCGGTCTCTCTCTGTCTCTGTCTCTCTCTTTGACACACACACATACACACACAAACACATAACTACACATTAAGACCCCTAGAGATTATTTTTTTTAAAAATCGTGTCTTCCAAAATAAATTACCCAAATGATGCTGCAGTGTGAAATACAAAGAGTCCTAAAACTACCAGTCCTAATAATAGCAATTAACATTTACTTCATGATGCAGAAAATACTTTCCTAACAAGAACTAGTATTCATATAATATTTTAGTTGCCAAAACACTTTAAATGTATTATTTTATTTGATTCTCAAGGCACACTTTTGAGGATGTGATGGAATTATTCTTTAAAATAAGAATGAGATGAGAAAAACGAGCCTGAGGGAAGTTAGGTGATTTCCCAAGGGTCACAGAAATAGTATGTGTCTTAAGTGCGATTTGAATTCAAATCTTCCTAAATACGAGTTTAGCATTCTATCATTGCACCAACCATCTGTAAAACTAATAGCACAAATATTTTCATCTGTTTATAGATTAGGGCAAGGAGGTTATGAGAAATTATATTATATATACATATGTAATAACTTATATATATATATATATATATACATATATATATAATGTATATATATATATATATATATATATATATATATATATATATATATATATAATATGTGGATGTGGATGTGGGTGTGCAGCCACCTGAAATTACAGCTCTTGAATGTAAGTCAGCAATGGTTTCTACCATATCTATGTTATTCATATATATTAGTATGACTTTACTTATATAATCAGAATACTTTTCTTCTCAGAACTAGATGAGGTCAACATTTTAGAGATATTGTAGTGTTGTTTGGGAGAGAAGAAACTGAGTTATTTTTAAAGCAATAGGAACTTTGAGAGAGGATGGACCTGATTCAATTGTCTCATCTGTGAAGAGAGCAGTCAGAAGGTACCAAAAAGCCATCCCATGGAGAAAATAATTGGGGATAAGAGAGTCTGAACAGAAGTGTTATACAGAAAGGTGGATGCTCTAAGCAACTTCAATTATGTTCCTGATTTTCCCAATGCTGAAGTAACTGAAAATCATCTCTCATGTCAGATTTGGAATATGTGACATGAATTGCATAAATAACATACATAAATAACATTAGTATAAAACCCTCAACAAAAGTTCTAGTAGTTTTGTTTTTCAAGAAGTTTTTACTTTTGAATTTTTTTTTTAAGGATGTTTACTTACTACTTAAGCATGCTCGCTGTAATTGCCAGAGAGCATCCGTTCACCTTAATTATACAGGAGTAAATAAATAACTTTATATACAGAGAGACATTTATCTCATTTCTACTCCTACTTTAGAAATCAATAATGGCAGGACTTTGACAGCAGAATTTGACACACTGCAAGGAAAATTATCCTTTCTGGTTAAACTCTTCAAATATTAAAATCAAAATGCAAAGGGACTATAGGGAGGTTGGGAAAAAGGAAATGTCCTCTCTTCTCTACCTCAGTTCTCAACCATTTTTATAGAAATCTTGCCCTAATCCAAGGAAACAGTTAATGAAATAGCTCACTATTGATAGTCAAATAAGGTAGAGATCCATATTTGAGGTCCCCATTAGCAACTTAGGTGAATTATTTCACTCTCTGTATCTCTTTAAGCATCTGAAAGTATTTATTTAGTTTTCAATAGAAGCAGTCCTGGTCAGAACTATCATGTTTCTCAAAAGAACTTGATGACCATCATCTACTCTTGTTCCTCATTGGTGCAAATGATATCTCTAGAGAAAGGCAAAGCAAGCTATTTAGTTGAGCAGAGTTGTCACTGTTTAAAGAAAAAATTACATGCTGAATTCATTTCTTGCCATTATAAACTTAATGCTTAAGAAGGCAAGAGTCAAGGCTTTTATGTTTGAAAAGGACTCACCTGACTTTTCATCTGTGGTCTAAGTATTCTCATTTTCAGAAAATATAAATGTCAATCACAATGGAGTGAAAAGAAGGTTGAATTTGGGCCCAGAAAGTCTAGCTCTGACATTTATTAGTGGTGAGACCTGGCCAACACATTTAAACCTCTCTGAAATTCTTGTTCAACCTAATATTTGTACTGGGTCATTGTAGAGAAAGCAAGGCTTTGCATCCAATCAAGTGTGTCACTTTGGGCAAATCAATTAACATCTCTGGGCCACAGTTTTTTCATTTGAATAATGGGGATTTTATTTCAAGAAGACCTGTGAAGTCCTTTCCAAGATTTAACCTCATATTTCTTAGTTTTAATCATATGATAGCTACAAAGTAGATCTTATTCACATTAAGTCATCATCATCCAAGTTTTGGTAGTTGGTAATTACATGATCTTTGACAAATCATTTAACTTCAGTTTTCTGATCTGTAAAATTAATGAGTTGTTCAATTTTAATCTTCCTTCCAATTCTAAATCTCTGATAATTTAGTAAACAACTTAGTAATAATAGGTTGATAGTAAACTGAGAGAAAGAAAAGGACAAAGAATGCATAGATGACAGGGCAGAGTGTTAGGAAAAAATATAATAAGATATACTGACTTCAAGGGCCTGAGTCTTACTTTCCCAATGAGATTGTGAATTCTTTGACAATAAGGTGTTTTGTGTCCTTCAGAGAATCTAACTCAGCGCTAGGTAAACAATAGTCACCAAACAAAAGATATAATAATTACGATGATGACTAATATTTAGGTATATTTATTTTTACTTAAAGCATAGAACATGCATTACACTCCTTACTTCATTTTATCTTCATTATATACTGTGAAGCTAACACTATAGAAATTGTTAACTCCAGATGACAAATGAGAAAACTGAGGTTGAGAAAAGTTAATAAACTAGCAAATGTGTCTGAGTTGGACTTCAAAAACAGGTCTAAGTTCAGCACATAAACTACTGTGAATCATTGTGGACAGAATTTTGCAATACATAATAAAATTACTATTTGCATAGCACTTTACAGTCTGTAAAACACTGTAGAAATATGTTGTCATTTGATCTTTTCAACTGCCCTGTAAAGTAGGTCTTATTTTTATGATCATTTAAATGGGAGAAAAAAACTGAGAATGACAGTTCTTTTCAATGAATTAATTAATTAAATTTTTAGTTTTTGGCATTCACTTCCACAAAATTTTGAGTTTCAAATTTTATCCTCATCTCTCTCCCCCACCTCCCCAAAGACAGCATGCATTCTGATTACCTCTTCCCCCAATCTGCCTTCCTTTCTATCACACCCCATCCCATCTTTTTTCCCCTTCCTCTCTATTTTCTTGCAAGACAAGATAGATTTCTGTACCCAAAGCCTGTATGTCTTATTTTGCTGTGGTATGCAAGAATAACATTTGTTTTTAAAATTTTGTGTTCTAATTTTTCTCCCTTCCTCTCTCCCCACCCATTCTCATTAGAAGGCAAGCAATTCAATACAGGTCATACATGTGGAGCTATGAAAATTTTCCATAACAGTCATGTTGTGAAAGACTCACTATGCTTTTCCCCTCCAGCCTATCCTGTCCCCCATTTTTTCTGTTCTCTCTTTTGACACTGTCCCTACTCAAAAGTGTTTATTTCTAATTATCCCCTCCTCCCATTTTCCCTCCTTTCTGTCATCCTTCCCCTCTGGCTTATCTCATTCCCTCTACTTTTCCATAGTGTAAGATAGATTTTCATACCAAGTTGAGTGTGCATGTTCTTTACTCCTTAAGTCAAATCCAATGCGACCAAGTTTCACTCTTTCCCTCTCACCTCCCCCCTCTCCCCTCCATTGTAAAAGTTGTTTCTTGCTTCTTTTATGTGAGAGATAATTTACCCAATTCTATTTCTCTCTTTCTCCTTCTCTTAATACATATTTCTCCCTCACTCCTTAATTTTATTTTTTTAGATATCATCCCTTCACATTCAACTTACCCTGTACCTTCCATCAATATATAAAATCCCTTCAACTACTCTAATATTGAGAAAAGTCTCAAGAGTTACAAATATTATCTTTCCATGTAGGAATGTACAGTTCAACTTGAGCCGTTCCTTATGATTTCTCTTTCCTGTTTATCTTCTCATGTTTGTCTTGATTCTTACATTTGAAAGTTAAATTTTCTATTCAGCTCTGGTCTTTTCATCAAGAATGCTTGAACATCTTCTATTTCATTGAATAGCCATTTTTTCCTTGGGTAGATGATTCTTGGTTTTAATCCTGTCTTTTTTGACCTCTGAAATATCAAATTTCAAGCCCTCTGATCACTTAATATAGAACCTGCTAGATCTTGTATTATCTTGATCATGTTTCCATAATATTTAAATTGTTTCTTTCTTGTTGCTTGTTATATTTTCTCCTTGACTGAAGAGCTCTAGAATTTGGCTACAATATCCCCAGTTTTTCTTTTGGGCTCCCTTTCAGGATCAGCAGATCCTTTTAATATTTATTTTACCCTCTGGGTCTATAATATCAGGGAAGTTTTCCTTGATAATTTGTTGAAAGATCATCATCTTCAACCATTCTGGAAATCCCAAAAGGCTATAAAATTGTTCATACCTCTTGATCCAGCAAGTCTGTAACACAAAGAAATCAAAAATAATTGGAAAATAACTTACATGCATAGGTGTTTATAGCAGCTTTTTAGGTGACGGCAAAAAGTGGATATTGAGGGGATACCTATCAGTTGAGGAGTGACAAAGCTGTGGTATATGATTGTAATGGAATACTATTAGGGTCAATGGAATGAACAGATTGTTTCAGAAAAACCTTATGAGCTGATGCAAAGTGAATTCAGTAGAAGCAGGAAAACATCAGACACAATAACAAAATTACCACGTGCTGACCAAATTAAAGACTTGACTACTCTAATTAATATAATGATCCAAGAAAACTCTAAAACATGATGAAAAAATATTTACCACCTCCAGAGAGAGATGTGATGAATGAATTCTGAATGCAAATTAAAGCAAAATTTCTTTTCACTCACTTTATTTCGGTTACCTTTTTTTTTTTGCAATATGACTAACATGGAAATATATTTTGCATGACTTTGCATGCATAATTGGTATTGTATTATCTGCCTTCTCAATGTGTAAGATCGGGTCTAGAGCAAGAGGAGGGATTTGCAACTCAAAAATTTTTCAAAAGTGAATGTTTTAAAATAAAATATAGTTACTAAAAAGGAAAATCAAGCTGAATCATAAAGAGTTTAAGTGACTTACCCAGGCCCAAGTGATCTTTAGAGTCTTCCTAAGATAATTTGAATGGAAACAATTCAATTTTCTGGCATGGTGCTGCTATAATGTCAAGGTTTCACAGGCATACAATAATGAGGTCAGCATAACAACTCTGTAGACTTTCAGCTTGGTAGTCTGTCTAACACTTCTCTCCCATACTTTCCTTTGGAGTCTCCCAAAAACTAATCTAGCTCTGACAATGTGTGCATCAACCTCATCATCTAAGTGTCCATCCTCGGAAAGCATACTATTAACTTAAGTGAACTTATCCACAGTATTCAAAATTTCTCCATTTACTATAACTGTATAGTTCTGCATATTGATGGTGTGGCTGCTGGAAAACCTTTGTTTCCTTGTTTGTTCAGCCATAATTAACACAATCAGTGGAAAATCAGTCTATATTCTGTTTCAACTCAGTTTCATAGACTACACTGAAGGCAATCATCTGTAAACAAAAAGTCATGCAACAACTCTCCCTCCACTTTAGTCTTGGCTTGTATCCCTTTCAAGTTAAATAAGCAGCTGAACTCATCATGGAAAAAATAATGCTAAAGACCATGTGTGCAAACCTGTAACTCTGCTTCACTCTGCTGATGAATGGGAAATCATAAGACCATTGACCATTATTCCAAACCCTTGTAACCAGGCCATCATGAAACTGACATGCAATAATGGTTAACTCCTCTGGGCAACCAAATTTTGCCATGATTTTCCACAAGCCCTTATGAATGATAGTATTCACTATTAAATTGACAAACATTGTATACAAGCCTCTGCTATGCTTCTGGCATCATAACTAGAGTTGTCAAGCAACAAATACCATATGGACCTTTCTTTGGCCCTTTCTTAAGTCACACTGGCTCTCAGGTAAATAATCATCTTCTAGATGAAGGATCAACTTATTGAGGAGGATTCATAAGAATTTTTCAGGCAATGACTAAGAGACCCTCTTATAATTGTCACAGGACAACTTATTTCCTTTTCTTTAATAGACATGGACAATGGTGGCATCATTGAATTTCCAGGAATAACTCTGATTGCTATATAACCCAGAAGATTAGAGTTTGATTTTATTTGAGCAGTGGACCTCCACCTTGTAAATCTCAGCTTGAATAGAATCAGCACCAGACACTTTGTCATGTGAGAGATGCCTGATGACATTCAAAACTTCTTCTTCAATTGGAAGTTTAGCTGGAGAAGAATTAATTGATGATGGTCTGTTTAGACGACTAAGGAAGTGTTCAGCCCATCTCTCCGTGATCATATCCTTATCATTAATCAATGTTGCTCCATAAAGAGTAGTTGAGAAGCACTATAATTGTTCTTTGGTCCATAAATAGCCTCCTTACACACACACACACACACACACACACACACACACACACACACACACACTATGGTTGCATATATATGTACTTATTTTGTGTATATGTAATGTATATGTGTGTATGCATGCATACACATACATATACGTGTATAAACACATACTAATGGATCCATTCTCAATGATAATACTAGAATGGCTTCTAAGAGCACACCTCTGATACATTACTATCCGTCAAATCACTGCTATTTTTGCCTTTTTTTCCCCTCAAAGAGACGCTTAGGTATAATACTTCTCAATTACATAATTCACTTCTCTTTAAAGACTGATATGACTTTTTTTCATATGACTCTATATATGAAACATGCATTGGACTCAAGGAAGATTTTCCTATGACTGAAATCTTAGATCTTACTACCTTGACAGTGAATCTAATTTTGGTACCAACTGTCATATAGATCTCATAGGTGATTGTACTGTTATGGGCTATGTAGAACCTCCAAAAAAGGATTTCAAAATCCCTTTGACAACTTTAAGGAACATACAGAGCTTGAAATACATTCATCAGAGGACAATGAAGGTGATTAAAACTTGGAAAAGGGTTCTCGGATGTTTAATGCAAAGAAAATAATTCAGCCTAGAGGGGAAAAAAGAAGGGAAAAGTGATGCTGACCAACTGTTCTCTGGTCAGGAGAATTTCAGAGGAGGAATTAGATTAAATTTTAGCTTAAGTGTTTTACTTTAGACTTGAGACAGTGAAGGATAGTAAATACGGGAACGAGTTTCTGAGGGAAATTATGGAATCTATTTTCCCAAAGGAGATAGGCTCTCATATATGTTTAATAAAAAAGTAACAGTTTTGACCATATTACCTCTTAAAGTCCCAATAATTGAATATTGGTCTTTGGAAAATTTTGACCCCCTAAACCAGCCCACCTAGGGTCACTTTCATTTCAGAAGTAACAAGCTATTCACAAGTGAGAGTGGACTATGTGGGTAGAATGCTTTATGGACTTCTGAAATTGTATATGTTATGATATCACTAAAGTTCCCGAGTCTAAGCTTAGGGACCCCATAACAACCATAAACATATTAATGAATATATGAACTAAAGTTACTTGGGATTTTTTTTTGGTGAGTTACAATGTAAAAGATTTATTCTAATGATCTATTTGAGAAATGGTAGCTATCAAGAAGACAATCTCAACACAAAAGTCTTGCAAATTTCCTGGTAATTCCTCAACTACTTCCATAAAGAAGCAAAGTATTGAAATAACCATGCATCAAATCAGCTCTTTATGCCAATTGGTCTGCTATTCTCAACTGCCATCCTAAAAGGAGATTTTCCATTTAAAAAAAGTGTTTATTTTTCCCTAATAACCAAATTAAGGTAATTTCTTAGTTACGTATTCTTACTGTAGCTTGTTTGTTTTCTATTTGCAATTTGATGATTCAGTTGCCTTGTGGTGAATTGGTAATGAAAAATATGGATAAACTTACTCTGGGAATTTGTAGTATCCAAGTTGGAGTGTGGAGAAACTATATTTAACAGACTATTAGTAAGCATTAGTCTGCATTTAATCTGTGCCAAAAAGCCATTTTGCTGTGGAAGTCATTTTCTTGAGTTAGAAAACATTTCATTAAATTGTATGATTGGGCACATTATATTCTCTAATGCTTAAAGAATATAAAATAAAAAAAAAAAACAAATCCAGACCTGTAATTTCATTGGGAAAAGTGAATTTCTAGGGAGAAAATTCCTGCTTTTTATGCTATTTATTTTTTGGGTACTGAGGAGGTAAATGATTTGAGAAGGGTCACACAGTCAGTATACATCAGATTTGATATGTGTATTCATGTATTTATGTTTGTATCTGTCTATCATCTATTAACATATTGATCTGCAATTAATCTGTTTGTAAAATTAGACTAATACTCAATTGATAGTTTGTTGAATTCAGTATAGCAACATTTGTACACACACACATTTTGATCCTTTAATTTAAAAAAAAAAAACAAACTACTTCATCTTTTCTAGGAATTCTAGAAGAACTTGTGCCCAAGCTGTTTTCCTTTGAAACTTCACTTTTAGATGCTCTGGAATAATTCTGCTGGGTTTGATGTCTTGAGTAACTCTGTTCCTATAATAACTTTTTTTGTGAGGTGGTATACTTTTTTTGCTACCGCAATAACTTTTTTGGGGGATGAGATTCTTTTTTCCCTTGTTTCCTCTTTCTTCCAGTCTTTTTCTTGACTCTGGATTTTATGTTAGTGCTGGGGTCTGCACAGTTCCATGTCTGGGTCCATGTCCTGTTGCTCCCTTTGTGGAATATTTATTATCATAAAATATTAAGTATTATCCAAGAATCTCAGGAAAAGCTCAGACTGGGGAGGGACCTGAAAGTTTCCTTTTTTTCCAAAGTAGAAGTAAATTCTGATTCCTGCTCTCCTGATCTGTATGCTGTGCAACATGACAATTCTAGAGGGGAAAAATAGAATATAAATGAGCACTATGGGAAAAATTGAAAATAGCTGGCATTTGTCCAGTTCTTTTTTTTAAGGTTTGCGAAGCACTTTAAACAATATTCTCTACAATTACCTCCACAACATCCTCATTGGGTAGGCACTATTGTTATCTCTATTTTACAGAACACCCTCATGAACATATAGCCAAAATCAAGAATTTAATTTTCAAAGAAAAACCAATTCAAGCAACCACAAAGGAAAAGAATTTAATATCAAAGCTTCATAGTTAACATCACAAATAATTAAAATAATTTCAAATCACCACAATAAAGGAACAGAGAGATTGTAATATGATATGCTAAAAAAATCCTCATAACCAAGAAAAACTTAATCAAACCAACTATAATTTTATAGGGGAAAAGTGAGTCTTTGATGAATTAGAGGACTTCTAAACATTCCCAAAGGAAGAACAACAGCTGTCTAGAATGCTGAACTGCAAGGACAGCAATCAAAAGAAACACAAAGGCAAATATAAACAAACAATCATAAGGGGCCAAACAAGGCTCAACTGTGACTTTCTAATATGAAAAGATGATAATTGTTTCCCCAGAGAACTTTATCATCAACAAAGGGTACATAGAGGGAGTATAATTAGACAGCAAACATGTGAGTGTTTTCATTGTGTTGTAATGATCTTAAAAGAAAAAAGAGAAGTGGAGAGGAAGAAAAGGGAAACATTTCTCAAATAATTAGGATGCTCAGATTAAGCTTTTCAGATAAAAACAGAAAAGAATAAGAACAATGGATGATGAATTTTACTCTCATCTTAACTTCTGTAAGAATACACAAATTTTTATTTTAAAAAAACCAAAAACACATTTTATTCACCAGGGAAATAGGACAGAAATGAGAGAAAAAGAGGGGAGTTTTTAAGAGGGCATATTCAGGAGGGGATTAGTTCTAAGCCCAACAAACTCTTTACTAAGAATCTTAATAGATAAATAAATATTCATATCAATTTGTCTTGTGGAACCAAAAAATTAGAAACCAAACTGATACTGATCAAATGGGGGCAAAGTTTAAGTAAGTCATCATATTAAAAATAATGAAAAAATATTTTACTGTAAGAAAAAATGAAACAATGAAATTTTTCTAAAAATGTAAAAGAAGGAGCTTTTCATACCAGATCTTAAATAGTATTATAAAGCAGTAAGTATCAAAACTATCTAGCTAAGAAATAGAAAGACAAATCAATGGAATGAATTGGACATAGAATTTACATCAGTAAATATATAGTAATCTTGTATTTCACAAATATAAAGACAAGATTTTCATATAAGAATTATTTTGTAAAAATTATTGGAAACCTGAAAGGTAGTATGGAATAAATTGGGCATAGTTCAAAA
Source organism: Potorous gilbertii (assembly GCA_028658325.1). Lineage (NCBI taxonomy): Eukaryota > Metazoa > Chordata > Mammalia > Diprotodontia > Potoroidae > Potorous > Potorous gilbertii. The sequence continues at coordinate 127,365,994 of CM053772.1, read as the reverse complement.
TCTTATACCATTTACCAAGATAAGGTAAGAATAAATATGTGTACTAGACAGAAAGATATTACAAGAAAATTTGGAAGAACATTGATCATATTATTTAGATATGGATAAGTGAACAATTTATAAGCAAACAAAAAAAATAGAGTAGAGACATAAAATGTATCATTTCAATTAAATTAAGAGTGTTTTGTACAAATAAACTAAAGAAACTAACATCAGAAGGATAGCAGAAAATTGGAAAAGAGTATAGACAATTTCTCAGATAAAAACCTCATATCTCAGACACATAAAGGACTTTTTAATATCTATTAGAATGCAAATCATTCCCCAAATGATAAATGGTCAAAGGATATGAACAGGTGCATTTTTAATAAAGAAATCAAAACAATTTATAGTGATATAAAGATAGTATAAATCATAAATGCTTAAAGAGGTAAGAGTTAAGATAACTTTGGTATGTCATTGTTATACTTATTACATTGGTTAAAATGATTGAAGGGGAAAGTGACAAATGTTGGAAGAGATGTGGAAAAACTGAAAAACTAATTCATTGTTGGTAGAATTGTGAACAGATCCAACCCTTTTGAACCTGAAATTATGCCCAAAGAATATTGAACTGCCTCTACTCTTTGACCATCAAATTCCAATATTAGATTTATTTCCAAAGATGATTAGGGAAAATGGAAAAGAACCTATAAATTCCAAAATATTTATAGCAGCTCTCTTTGTAGTAGCAAAGAACTGGAAAGTGCAGGGATGTCCATCAATTGGGGAATGGCTGAACAAACTGTGATAGGTGATTGTGATGGAATACTATAAGAAATGATGCACTCAGTGATCTTAGAGAAAATATTGATAGACTTGCACAAAATGGAGAAGAGTGAAATGAGCAGAACAAAGAGAATATTGCATACAGTAATAGCAATTATATTATGTTATGAAAATGCTGATTTTATTCCATAATTTAATTTTTGACGTTATATTTTTATTTAAATAGCATTTTATTTTTACCAATTACACGTCAAGACAGTTTTTGCATTATTTTTACAAGGTTTTGAGTTGCAAATTCCCCCCTCCTTTTCTCTTTTCCTGTCTTCCAAAAAAGTAGATAATTTAATAACAGTTATATGCTATCATGTAAAACTTATTTCCATATCAGTCATATCTATGAAAGAGGAAACCAATCAAAAGGAAAAACAATACAACAAAGAATAAAGTTAAGTGAGAAAGTATGCTTTCATCTCCATTTAGATTTCAGTCGGTCTTTATCTGGATATGGATAGCATTTTTCTTCCCGAGTCCTTGACTTGGATCATTGTGCTGTTGAGAAAGACTGAGTCATTCATAGTTGATCATCACACAGTGCTGTTGATACTGTGTACAACGTTTTTCTGGTTCTGCCTATGTCATTTTGCATCAGTTCATACAACACTTTCCAGGTATTTTTTTCTTTTTAAAATCTGTTGTTCACCATTTCTTATTACACATCAGTATTTCATTACATTCATGTACAATAGCTTGTTCAGTCATTCCCCAATTGGTAGGCATCTGTATCAATAAGCACCCCAATGTATTCAGGGGTGACTTGTAATCACAGGTTCTTTAGACCTGCATTCATAAAAGGAAATAAACTTTCAAAGGGTTAACTCACTTTAATCAAGCACATGTATCATTTCTTTAACCAAATACATGTATCATTCAGTTAGTTCAGGGAGTCAACACCCTGTATTTCAAAGAAAATACACAGAAATCAAAAAATCAATAGAAATTACTTCCTCTGCCTGAATTCAACAGATACTTGGACCCCAACTGTCTCATCATTGTTACCAGAAAGGGAAACACATCTGGGTTCTCCTTACTCCTTACTGACTTCCTAGAGTCCTGATCTGGCACTCAAATCTTTTTACCAGAATCTAAGACGAGTATTTATATCCTATTTTTTAGAGCCAGAGGGCATCACAACCCTTTGACACAATTCTCAATAGAAAAAACAAAAGGTACTTGGGACCCTCCTACAAACCAGCTCCCTTAATCAAGCTTCCCACAATGGGCAGGCCCATCAATGAGTGGGAAAGGTCTTCAATCACATCACAATAGTTGGTTGGTTGTTGTCCTTCATGCTTGAAGAGGGTCAAAATGACATCACCATGATAAAGTGAAGTTTCAGTGTGTACCACTGTGGCTGATCAGACTAATATGAGCTCGTGAATGCTGTAACACAGACTGGGCACATTTGGGGTGATTCCTCCAAATTTACATATCCTATGCTTTCCCTGTGCTGTCTCATTTCTGCTTTACTTATAGAGTATAGAATTCTTTCTGATATGAGCATGGCATGCTGAGCAGTCCTGTGCCAGTATCTCCCATGTCACATAATCAAATTCAAAGTTGCTGAACAAGACCTTGAGAGTGTCCTTGGATTGCTTCTTCTGACCACCATGTGATGGCCTGCTCCATAAAATAGTCTTTTTGGCAAGTGTTTTCTTGGTGTTAATTATTAGCCAAAATTAGGACAGGTGGCAGAGAATTGATCCATACTTTGTTGTATCTCAGCTGCAGAAGCTGCATTGAGTACATAATCATCTACAAACAGAAAATCATGTACCAACCCTCCCTACATTTTCATCTTGACTTGTAGCCTTTTCAAATTGAAGAACTTGCCATCAGTATGATAATTGACCTTGATGTCATGTTCATCCTCAATGAAAGTATTTGTCAACATGGCTGAAAATATCATGCTAAAAATCTGGGGAGCAAGCACACAGCAATGTTTCACTCCATTAGTGACTGGGAACGCATGAGAGCATTGTCTACTATCCAGAGCCCAGGCAGACATGCCATCATAAAATTGACATACGAAGCTGATGAACTTTTCTGGGAAACCAAATTTTGACATAATTTTCCATAGGCCATCAAGACTAACATTGTCAAAGGCCTTGGTCAGATCTACAAATGTTGTGTATAGACCTCTGTTCTGCTCCTGGCGTTTCTCCTGGTGTTGTCAGGCAGTAAACACCATATCGACTCTTCCTTGGTCCTTTCTGAAGCCACACTGACTCTCAGGTATATGACCATTTCCCAGGTGAAGGATCACACTATTAAGGAGGATGCCAGCAAGAATTCTGCCTGCAGTGACTAAGAGGGAGATCTCCCTGTGATTGCCAGAGGACAATATATTCTCTTTACCTTTATAGAGAGGGAAAATGGAAGTATCCTTGAACTCCTCGGGGACAACCTCGTCTTGCCATAAAACCTGGAATATTTCAGTCAGCTGTTGTATGAGCCATGGTCCCTCTACCTTGTAAATCTCAGCTGGAATACAGTCAGCACCAGGTGCTTTGCCACATGAAAGGATCCTAATAGCTCTCAAAACCTCTTTTTCAGTTGTAAGTTTAGTTAAGGAGAAATTGCCTTCAACCTGAGGTAAACAGTCAATGGCCTCAGCATTGATTAAGGACATTCTGTTGAGAACACTATCAAAGTGTTCAGCCCATCTGTCTAGGATCATGTCCTTAGCACTAATCAATGTAGCTCCCTCAGCACTGAGTAGTTTTGATACATCATAGATTTTTGGTCGATAAGTAGCTTTTAAGGAATCATAGAAGTGCTGTGGATTGTTACTATTAGCATAAAACTGAATTTCATCTGCCTTCCTACTGAGCCAGGAGGACTGCATCACTCTAAGCTTTGCTTGTACTTTACTTTTGATGGAATTAAATGCTGTCTTCTTAGAGATGGATGAACTATTCTGCTACTAAATCCTGTGGAGTTCTTGTTTTTCATTTAGTAGCTTCTGAATTTCATGAAAATGAAACCAGTCTTTGTGTTTGTAAGTGTTCTGACCCAGATGAGCAAATGCTGTGCTGTACACCACATCTCTGAAAGCTGTCCACTCCTTTTCTGTTCCACCTTTGCTAACTGAGTGTGGCCTCAACTTTCCCTCCAAATTAGCAACCAACTGTTCACACTCAGAGAAGAGCTCTAATTTGCTGACATTAAATCTTCTTTTCATCATTTTGCCTTGGAGGTGGCACTTTTGATGAATGTAAATATTTAGCTTGGCAAGGAGAAATCCATGATCAGTCCAGCACTCTGTCCTACATATTGCCTTTGTCAGTCTCACATCTTGTCTGTCTTTTCTCCTTACAATCACGTAGTCCATTAGATGCCAATGCTTGCTGTGCGGGTAAATGGAAAAGGTGTTGGTGATGAGAAAGTCACACGATGTTCAAGTCTTCACCAGTAAATGACAACTGCTGTTGCTGTTTCCAATTCCATTCCTCCCTAGGACTCCCTTTCATTTCTGGTAGTCTGAATCTACTGCAACATTAAAGTCCCCCAGAATTATAAGCTTTTCCACTTTTGGCACATTGATGATAAGCGTCTCTAGATCTTCATAAAATTTTTCTTTAACCTCATCAGGGTTCGTCATGATGGAAGCATAGGCATTTTTGTTGGTGGCATGGGGTTTTCCTGCAAATGGCAATCTCATTGTCATGAGCCTATCATTCACTCCTTTTTGCAGTCATATCAGCTTGTTGACTAGATTAGTTTTGATTGCAAAACCTAATTAATGATACAAATACATACACTGTTTCTAGTTAAAGAAACTCTTATTTCTGTACTTTACTCCTTGTAAAGACTCTTGATTGATAAAAACAAGTTTCAGTTAGAGGAACTTAATCACATGAAAACAAAAGCAATGAAAGATTCTTTTTTGATCGGCATCACAGCATCACCTCAGTTTCCAATATTTTGCTGTTATAAGTATTTTTATGGTTGTCGGTCCTTTTCATTTTTTATTATCTCTTTGGGGTCATAAAATGGTGATGTTGCTGAATCAAAAGTTTTGTGTGCCTTTGGGCGTAGTTCCAGAGGGGCTGAATCAATTCACAACTCCACCAACAATACATTAGTGTTCTGATTTTCCCACATCTTCTTCAACATTTATCCTTTTATATATTTTAGTCATATTAGCCAATCTGATTGGTGTTAGGTGGTATTTCAGAGTTGTTTTAATTTGCATTTCTCTAATAAAAATAATTTAGAGTACTTCTTCCTATGCCTATTGATAGCTTTGATTTCTTCATCTGAAAATTGCCTGTCCATATCCTTTGACCATTTATCAGCTGGGGAAGGGCTTGTATTCTCTTAAATTTGACTCAGTTCTCCCTATAATTGAGAAACAATGCCTTTATAAGAGACACAGTCTGTAAAGATCATTTCCAAGTGTTGTGCTTTCCTTTCATTCTTGATTACATTTTTTTTTGTGCAAATACTTTCTAATTTAACATAGTCAGAATTATCCATTTTACATTGTGATGCTCTCTCTCTCATTTCGCATTGAACTCATTTAACTTCTTTAAGAATTTGGGTATTATACCACTTGGTGTATACGTTTAGTACTGATATTTCTTTTTTAAGAATAAGAAAAAAGGAGCAGGTAGTTCTAAAGAAATTGAGAAATACTCATATGTATTGATGTAGAGTGACATAAGCAGAGACAGGAAAACTATTTATATAATGACGATGATATTATAAAACAAAAACTTAGGAAATTTGATTAGTACAATAAACAACCATAATTCCCAAGGATCAATGATGAAATGTTCTACGTACCTCCTAAAAGAAGGGCGATGTAAAGCTTTTGAAGACTGATATAGTACATATATACACATAATATACTTAGGCATATATGCATACATACACATGTATAATGTTAAAATCCTATTGCAAACATTGTTTACCTCCTGAAAAAGAAAAGAAAAGAAAAGAATAACATTATAATTAAAATCCAGAGTTTTCTTGTCAATGAAAAGCTACTTCAAATAGAAAAAAAAATCAAGTTTCAAGTCTCCACAATAAGGATAACAAAGTAATTAATGTTACCACTTCAAAGGAACAGAGAGTTTCAGATACAATACTCTAGAAATTAAAAAAAACAAAAAAAAATTGGCTTACAACCAAGAATACCTTACACAATAAAGCTAAGTATAACTCTACAGGATAAAAACAAACCCCCAAATTGCAAATGTTGGTTAGGCTGACATATGAGCCTAGCTGAATTCATAGAGACATCCTCAAACAGTTGGACACTAGTAATTTTTCTTGCCATAGTAACTCATGAAGACCATCTGGTAAGGTATAGAGAAGTTATAGCTTTAGTGATGACAGTCACAACGATTGGATTGGCTGTTCTTTATTTCATCTAGTGGTCATACATAGATATGTCTCTATTTTGAGCCAAAATAAAGCTATTCTCTCTTTTTTTCTTTTCTCTCTTAAAGTTTCTTAATGGTATTCACATCTAATTTGCCCATAGAAATTTTCATCTGTTGAAGATACCTAGCCAACAGATAGTGTTATGTATATAATATTTTTATGATACTGTATGACAATAAGACATATATGTATTTAAATATGCATATATATGCGTGTGTATACACAAATGAACACATTTTACAATTTAACTCTCAATTTAACTTTATTGTTAGGTGACATATATACAAACAAAGTTCATAAAATATTTGTTTATCCTTCGAATGATAATATCCATTATGATGACAGTACCTTAAGGTTTACAAAGCATTTTACATAGAAGTAGTAAGATCAAGAAAAAAAATCAATCACAAGTTGGTTTTGCTTTGAGATAAGGGAGTTTAAGTAAGGAGAGAAGTAAGTCATTTGTTATGTATGTAAATTTGTCAAATTTTCATACAGCTTCAATTCATAAAAAGAGAATTCCAAGAGTTGGTTTGTTTCCTGCATTAGGTTTCTATGATATAAGCTGTTTTAAACTGCCAGAACCTACAGCCAGGACTGCCTCAAGATCTACTTCTTCTCAGTGCCAAACCTGGAGTCAGATATATCATTAGTTCAAGTCCCAGCTCTGCTCCTTATTAGGACCTTAAGAAAATCACTTAACCTGTCTGAGGGCTCATTTTTCTCATTCAGTTATACTGTACTAAATACCGAGGATACAAAAAAAAGGTCAAACTTTAAGTCCTGTCCTCAAATACAGTCTAATGGAGTAGACAATAACCAAACAATATTTACATACAAGATATGTACACATAATAAGTATATATATATATATATATATATATATATATATATATATATTATATATATATATATATATATATATATATATATATATATATATATGCACACACAGATGTTTGTATTATTAATTGGAAATTACAGAGGAAAGATGTCATGAAGAGGAATAGGGAAAGACTCCTTTCATAAGGTGGAACTTCAGATGAGACCTGAAGAAATCCAGGAAAACTAGGAGTTGGTGATGAAATAAGAAAGTTCCAATGGCTGTGCCCAGCCATTGGAAAACAATCAAAGATTGAAGATTCAATTTCATGTTAGAGGAAGAGCAAGGAGAATAGTTTCACTGTATCACAGAGCATGTGTGAGGGTTGGGAAGGTGGGTAGGGTGTAAGGTATAACTGGAAAGATAGAAAGAAATCAGGTGATGGAGGGTTTTACAAGCCAAATACAGGATTTTTATATTTATTCATATAAAATTATGTAGTTGTAGCAGATGTTTCAGATCCCTTCCAACTCTAAAAAAATGATCCCAAAGGCCATTAATGACTTATAAAGTTAATTATTCTAATGCATAAGATCCTCCTTATACTATAGCCTGAACATAATTTTAACACTTAGTCTCCTCTTCTACTTCACAAGGCCTACGTCTTTGTGTGCCTACCAAAATTTTTTGCAAAACAAAGTAGGAATTTTCTTGCCTATTTCATGCTATTTTCTACACTTCAGATACCTCCTGATGCATCCATCTTTACCTACCAAATTCTGCACATCTTTAAAGGTCCAATTAAAATGTTATCTCTTCTGTGAAATCCTACTTAATCATTCTATTCAGAAAGGAAATATTTCTCTTGATATCTTTTGCAGGACATTAATTTTATATTGTCTTGTATTTTGTTATCTGAGCAAATATCTTATCCCTCCTACTAGATTATAAAACATCTTCACGAAAGGAACAGTGTCATTCATATTTCTGTTTAACAAATTTTTAACCTGGTGGCATGTAAATATTTAAAATATGTACTGAATGAATAAACAATGATTAAACAAACTCAGTGATACATATATGTATATATAATTCCATTGTGTTCATGTATATATAAAGACATGCCCATACATGCACAAATGTATATCTAATAAAATTAGGTTTAATTACATATGTAGGTTTCCACAAAATTTCTTCCTCCTTATTATAATCTTGATTCTATAAATTTATTTATTTAACTTTTTACATTCATTTTCACAAGATTTTGGGTTCCAAAATTTTCTCCCCATTTGT
>CM053772.1:127339686-127357159 GCA_028658325.1 Potorous gilbertii | reverse complement strand
CTGGTTTAGATCTGCCGAGCTAGTGCTTGGGGTCTGGGATTCAAATGCTGCTCCCCAGCCTCAGGACTTTTGGTGGCAGGCCTGACTGCTCTTCAATGGGAGCTTATCTGCTGGTTCTCAGGTGTGGGCAGGGCCGCCTCTCAGGCTCAGTTCCCTCAGGGGGTTTATTCAGAGATCTTTTGTAATGGAGCTGGGGTGGAGCTCCTGCCTGCTTTGTGGGCATGTGGCTGATCGGTCTCTGCCTCTGCAATGGCCACAGCCTTCCGAGGGGATCCGATTCCTGGAGATACCCGCTCCCCTCTCAGCCTGTCTCTCTCACTGACCTGTGCGTCTGTGGGTGGAGGGACCTTCACGGCCGCCGGAGATTCAGGTCCCTGATGCCTGCTTGGGTCTGCTCGCTCCCCTCAGTGCAGAGTGCCCGGGGCGGGGGAGGGGAGGACTCCGCAGGGCAGGACTCCGCTCCCATCCAGGGTACCTTTGAGGTCGGTTTTTCAGGGCTCTCTGCAACGGAAATCTCCTTCACTGTGTTGCTGTGCGGCTTCCACTGTTCCAGAATTTGTCAAGAGTTCTTTTTACAGGAAATCTATGGGCTGTGGGTTCGGAGCTAGCAAATGTGAGTCTTTCTACTCCGCCATCTTGGCTCCGCCCCCTGAGAGACATTTTTCTCTAGTTATTTTGTTGACTGTGGGGGAAGAGCTAGAGTATATACTTCTTTCTTCTTTGCCATCTTGACCCCATCCCCAGGTTCCTTTACTCTCGTAATTTTTGCTCTTTTCTAGGATTTAATGTCATGTTTTCTTTGTTAATATATATTCATTTTATTGTGGACTCTTTTTGATAATCTTGATTTTTTAGATGCTTTATGTAAACAATTTGGTAGATTACCAAATTACAATTTTGCTAAAATTTTTCTCTTTTTATAATTCTTTTTTGTGTGTGGTGGGGGCACATAACTAAATGTTTTGACATGGTGAAGGGAAACTAGAATATCCTAGCTAAAATCTTTCACTCTATTATCTTGCCATGTCTCCCTTGTTTTTTCTAGTGGTTTCTTTTGTGTAAGCTGCCCCTTCAACGAGAGTCCATGCAGATCCATGGTTTATTTCATATCCTTCTATTTTATCCTACAAACTTGGAAACTTCCTTTCCTCCTCCACAAAGTGCTAAGTACATAATAGGTATTCCATAAATAATTGCTGAATTGAATTAGTGAAGGTAAATGATTCAGAAAATATGCCATCTCTTCTGAAATGATCATACATGTTCAGGATGAAACTAGAGGGTTTTGGTAAACTCTTTAGGCGATTAATGTTGCTTTGTAGCTGCTGGATATGCCTATGCTAATTTTTTAAAAAAAATGTTGTTGGAGTTTATAAACATAACACAAAGACCTTTTTCCCCTTGTTAATCACAATTTTTCAATGTATTTTAATGCAAAAAATATTACAGTCATATAGTATATCTTCAAACCAAGTTGGCTCTATAATTAGCTTTTCCATACAACTGAAAAAAAAAATAGACAGGAGAGAACAGTTTTAGCTTCAGGGCTCAGGGAAAGAAGTGACACCTGAAGTGAGCTTTGAAGGCAGAGAAGGAGTCTGAAATGTAGAAAGGGGAATTGTGATCATCAATTATTTCACAGACCTAATAATAAAATGGTACTCTTTAAGGGTTGATGAGGACTCTGCTTCTACACTAAATGACACCGGATTGCTGCACTTTTTTTCCTCTTCTTGCTTTAAGGGAGACAGAAAATGGAAGGTAAAGGTTTTGAGTTTATAGGTCTTTCTTTCCCTTTAAAATATTTCTATTTTTTTCTTACTGCCGGATTATCTCTTTCTTTTATTTTTCCTGTCAGTTCATAGTCTTCTTCCAGGTGCCACCATTACATTTCTAATAAATTTGAATCTTCCATGACCTACAAAACCTGATAATCAAACTTGTTAGATGTATGAGTAAATCAAGAATAAATAGGCATTTGGTTAGGCCACGACAGTTATTTTGGCTACTTACGTGTCTTCACAACTTAATGCTTATATCTGGGTTCCACATAATTGAGGTTACAGAAAAGTTATCTCCAAAGCAATGTACTCTTTGAAGACTCTGTATCATCTATAAAATGTTTTTTATATTAATTTTATTTATTTTCAGTCTTCTACAGTCACTACCATATGACTTATAATTTTTTTTTCCTTTCCCTGCACCCTACCTCCACTCTCCTTCCTGGAGATGGCATACAATTTTATATAGGTTCTACACATACACTCCTGTTAAACACATTTTCACTATAGTCGTGCTGTGTAGAAATGTTAAAATGAATAGGAAAAATCGTATAACAAACAAAGATGTAACACACACACACACATACACACACACACACAAATGATCTGCTATGTTCTGCGACTGAATTCCATAGCTCTTTCTCTGGATGTGGAAGACATTTTGCCTTAAAAGATCATTGAGAATTTTTTTAAGCCTTGTATTGCAATGAAGTTCCAAATCTACTGGAAAAAATTCTCACACACTGTGGTCATTTCTGTGCACCAAGTTCTCCTGGTTCTGCTCCTTTCATTCAGTGTCAGCTCATATACATTTTTCCAGGTTTCTCTGAAGTCTTCCTGTTCATCACTTCTTACAGCACAGTTGTATTCCGTTACATTAGTATGCCATAGTTTATTGATCCAATCCACAATTTATGGGCATCCCCTTGATTTCCAGTTTTGGCCACCACAAAGAGTAGTGCTATAAATATTTTCATATGTGTGGGAAACTTTCCCATTTTTTATGATTTCTTGGGGATACAATTCTAGAAACAGTATTGCTGGGTCAAAGGGTATGCATATTTTTGTTGCTCTTTGGCCTAGTTCCAAATCGCTCTCCAGAATGTTTGGATCAGCTCACAGCTCCACCAACAATGAAGCAGCGTTCCAACTCTCCTTATCTCTTTTGATTAGATCTATTTCTGCTTTTCCTTTGTCTGAGATTAAGATTGCTATCCCTACTGTTCTTACATCAGCTGAGGCACAATATGTTCTGCTCCAACCCTTTCCCTTTACCCTGTGTGTATCCCCCATTTCAAATGTGTTTCTTGTAACCAACATATTGTTGGATTATGGCTTTTAATCCATTCTGCTATCCATCTCCATTTTATGGGAGAGTTCATTCCATTCACATTCATCGTTATGTTTGTAATCTGTGTCTTTTTCTCCATCCTCTTTCCCACCGTTTGTGCTTTTAGTTTTCCTGTCTTTCTTCCCCTCAATAGAGTTTTCACTTTTGATCACCACCTCCTGTAGTCTTCCCTTCTGTCATTAGGCTCCCCTCCATTTTACTCCCCTTTACCCTTTCCGCTTCTTCCCTCCCTTTTACCTTCCCTTTCCCTTTCTTCCCCCTTTCCCTCCAATTTCCTATAGAGCTAGTTAGATTTATATATTTATTAAATTTATTGTTCCCTCCTTGAACCAAATCAGATGAGAGTACTTCTCAGATAATGGCCATTTCCCACCCCCCCTTTTCCTCTACTATAATATAATTTTGCACTTCTTTCTGTGATATAATTTACCATTTTCTTCTTCCTCCTTTTCACATCTCCTGTTACAATCCCTTTACATGCGTAATTCACATTTTTATAACCACATCACCTACTATATACCAATTCCCTCTATCTATGTATAACCCTTTTATATTTCATAATACATGTAAAATTCTCAAGAATGAAAAGTATCGTCTTCCCTTTTAGGGAGGTAAACAGGTTGTCCAAATCAAGTAACAAGTTTTTCTTTTCCCCTGTTTACCTTTTTATGCCTCTCTTGAGACCTGCTTTTGAAGATTGAATTTTCTACTGAGTTCTGACCTTTTGTCAGGAAGGTCCGGAAATCCCTTATTTCACTGAATGTCCATCTCCTTGCCTGAAATATTATGTTGAACTTTGCTGGGTAATTGATCCTTGGTTGTAGTCTTAGCCCCTTTGCCTTAAGGAACATCATATTCCAATTCCTTTGATTTTTTATCGTAGAATCTACAAGTTCCTGTGTGATCCTGGGAAAATCAGACAAATGGAAAAGGAAGCATAAAATCTAACTGAAAAAATTGGACAAATGGAAAAAGTAGTACAAAAACTAACTGGAGAAAATAATTCCTTACAAGGAATAATTTGGCAGAAGAAAAAGAAGATTCAAAAGTTAACTGAAGAAAACAATTTGAGAAAAAGTAGAATTGGGGAAATAGAAACTAATGACTCTATGAGATATCAAGAATCAGTAAAACAAAATTTAAAGAATGAAAATAGAAGAAAATGTAAAATATCTAATTGTAAAAACAACTGACCTGGAAAATCAATCCAGGAGAGAACATTTAAGAGTTATTGGCCTATAAAATGAAGAGGAAAAGATCTCTGTTTCCCCCAACATTCCTCAAATCAATAAATCTAAATCATGGATTTCTAAGCTACAGTGTGGCCTAAGTTATAGTTTGAGGAGTGTTTGTAACTTTAAAAAAGTCTCATAGTTTGAAAGAAACTCAGAGGCCATCTAAGATTATCAGAAGCTAAGTAAGATGTCCTCTATAACATTCCTGACTAGTGGTTATTTAGCTTTTACTTAGAATTGAGGCTAACTTGAAATGTAATTAATTGCAGTTTAAATATCATATATCCATCAACTTCTGTGGTTATGAGAATCTTTAGATACCATCTTTTTTCTACCTCTTCATTTTACTGAAAAATCAAATCAAATCTGGAGTTAGTATCATAGGAAAGGTCTCTCATATGCTTGATTCTTAAGCTCTTCTGGATGGGTGGTTGAAATTTAGCTTCCTGAGGGAAAACTCTTACAGATGAATAGCTCCTAGTCTTATTACTTCAACAGCAGATCAGAGTAGAGGTCCCTGAGTGTATCAAGGCATATTCTGATCCCAAACTCAACCCCATTCTCAGCACCTCTGGCAAAGTTTAAATAGGTTGGGAGGGTAAAGTTTGGAAAAGAAAAGTAGCTAATAAGGATTTCTTAAGCGTCTACTGTGTGCTAGTCACTGCGAACTCTGAATGTAGAAAGACAAAAGTAAATTATGCCTGACCTGTGAAGCATTTCTAATTATACGGGAGATACACCCACTTATACACATATAGATACATACATATGTGCATATGTATGCCCATGTATACGTGTGTATATACATAAACACATGTATTAAAAGGGACGATTGAGGCTATTACCACAAAGTCATTCTTCCCTTCCTCGTCCCAACCTGAAGTGAAATCTCTGGAATCATTGAAATATTTCAAATTTCCCTTCACGGGCCAGCATTCTCCCATATAATGAAATAGACAGGTATGAAGCAATTTTCTAAGGAAGAATGACAACTATAAAGAGACATATAAAAGATTGTTTCAAATCACTACTAACAAGACAAATACAAATCAAAATAACTGGCATTTTACCTTGTACTTAGAAAAACAGCAAAATGATAATAAATGATAATAGTTAATATTGGAAGGGCTATGCAAAGATAGTTTCTTATTCTTGATGGAAATATTAATTGTCTAATAATTAAATAGTTTGTCTAAGTATTTTGGAAAATCATAAAAAAAAATATTGTCAGCATATGCTTAGTTCCAGAAATACCATTCCAGCTGCTAGTCATATAGCCAATGAGTTCAGAGATAGAACGATCCTACGTTCACCAAAGTATTTATGGTAGTACATTGTATAACAGTAAAAAACTGTAAATATTTTAAGTGGCCGTTTATGGGAGAATGGTTAAACTGTGTTATGTGTGCATAATGAAATATTCCTTCATGATAAGAAATAATGGACATGAAGAACATTGAACTAATAACACAAAGAAAACTGAAGGAAAATAATATTCATATTGGCAACAATAATGTACATGGTAAGAAAGAAAACAACAAATGAAGGTGAATGTAACATAATTACAATTGTGTGTTTGGCACTGAAGAAATGACAGATAAACTGTATGTTCTGTACAGCTGGGGAACTATAGATATGGAATATTGCCCATGCTATCATGCTTGGTTTTTGTTAATTAATTTTTCTGACAATGCCTTTGCCTTCTTTTAGTCTTTGTTTAAAGGAATGACTCTGGGGAGGGAAGAAGGTGAGTATATGTCTGCAAATAAAAGGGATGTTACAAAAGACATAAGTTGTTAACTAAAAAAGTAAACAGTAGGTATTAATTGACAGTATTAAAATGACTTCTTTTTTCATATGAATTTAAGGAGTAGTTATTTTGGAGTGAGTATTATTTTCTTATGAGAATATTTTTATTTATGTCTTAGTTTTCAGTTTTTCAAACTGATTCTCCTTCCTAAGCCCTGGCTCTATAAAATGGGGAAAAATGTAAAACTTAGAAGGCAAAATTTTAAGGAAAAGAAAAGATTCCTAGGATAAAGTAGAAGAAAGTTATTCTAAAAAAGCATATGATATCTCTCTTTCCCCATATCTATCCTCTCACCTTCTAGGCACAACAGACCCATCATTCCACCCTTTTCCTGCTAGTAGACACTGATTCTGTCTCTTTTTTCTATCAGACATGTGGTTTTGTAGTTATACGGAGCATTGAAGGACTTCCTGTACCAATATAAACACATACCTGTTCTGCATCTTGCAGACTTAGTTGATTGGAGCACTAAGGCATTAAGAGATTTGCTCAGGCTTACCTATCCAGTATGGGTCAGAAGCAACTTGAATGCAATTCTCCCTGACTTTGAGATGAACTCTATACACTGTGAAATGCCAACTCTATATCGCGATGCTCATAGGAATATGACTACCTATCGGAAGGTCTTTATTAGTTCTTGTTTGGGGCAAATTTCTCATCTTTGGACAATTGTGCAGACTGACCAAAATCTAGTGTTTAACACTAGCTACAGATCTTCTCCAGAAGTAGTCTGAACAAGAGATTATCGACTCTAGTTTTGCACATTATTCTTCTCATTGCAGAATATGATTGCAATAACTTACCTGAATTTCCATTTCACTAAAGTTTCTGCATGAAATTCTGTCTAACTGTGCCTCCCCACCTTTCACTTTTGAAATTAATGTCTTGAAACAAAATGTAAGATTGTACATATTTATCATCATCAAATTTTATCTTATGAACTTTATCCAACTGTCACAACTTATCAAAATATATTTTTGAATATTAATGCTGGCATATAGTATGTTTACTATACCTTTCATTGATACATCATATTAAATTTGATAACTATAACATGTTTTTTTTCTCAAGTAACCGATAAAAATATTTACCATTTAAAATATTGTAGCTCTCTAAAGAACTCTACTGTAGCTGCCTTTCACTTTTCCACATTATTAAATTAATAAATATTAATGAATTAATAAATATTCTGGATAGGGTTATTTAACAACTTCTAAATACTCTTAACTATTGTATTTTCTAGCCCACAGTTTTCCATATTTTCCAAAAGAATAACAGAAAATTCTTTGTAAGCTCATCAAAAGAGAGAACTAATCACTTTGTTTTCACCTTTCTCCAGTCCCCTGGCAACCCTATCATTGTTCGTTGTTATGAGATTTCAAATCAAAGATATTATTAGTTTTTCAGTTAATCAAAGGCAAATATCATGCTCATCTAGTGCAATAAGATACGCTCTTACAATACACTTATTTATCTTAGGAATCAACTCACTATTAGTCACTTTTGTTCTGTACTTCCCAGTTAAATATTCTCCTGGGAAGGAAAAAATAAACAAACAAAGGTCTTTTATCTTTATATTGGTAGTTATCATTTTTCTTTTCCACTGCAAAGAATCATTCCCATCCCTTCTTTGATGGTCTTTTCTCCAATATAAGTTAAAAACACACTTAAAAAAAAAACAAAATACCTCTTTTGTGTTGCTCATAGTTTTCCTGGCTACCTTTAACTAATTATGATTTTTATGACTTCTAAAATTATTCTTAATGTACTGAAGTACAGTTCTACGTTCATTCTCTGGTCCCTGATCTTGCTTCTATTTTCTATATTTAAAATATCTATTTTACATCTGTTTTTAATGAAATATTGTTCTACACTTAAAACATGTCAGTATGTGTCCTGATTTTTTGTGTTTTGCAATTTTTGTACATATGAATTTGGAGAAACTGATAAGACTTTTGTTTGGGATTAATTCCAAAAGTACTGGAAACTACTAGAGCCTAAACAATTCTACTCATGGGATTTGTGAGACTAGTTTTATGAGTCAAATGATATTTTTCCTTAGTGAAATGTCTTTGATGCTATGGCAGAGATTTTTGTAAGGAAGATTTTTGTAGGCCAAATGATTTTTCCAGGGCCGTATTGCGAGAATCGTCAGCATGCAGAGTTAGTCTAAAGTGGAGGTCACCCAAAGGGTAATAAAGAGGATCATGACAAGTATTAGTAGGCAGTAATATATTTCATTTTTGAATGAATTATTTTTTTTTCAGTGTTCGACAATCACTTCCATGCATCTTAGATTTTTTTCCGCTTCCTCCATCTTATTCTTCCCTCCCTCTCTGAGACGGTATGCAATCTTATATAGGTTTGACAAGTACAATCCTATTAAATTCATGATGCATATAAGAACTAAAATGATTGGAAAACAAAACAAAAAGAAACATAATACAAAATAAAATGGTCTGCTTCTGTCTGCGATCCAATTCCGTAGTTCTTTCTCTGGATGTAGAAGGTGTTTTGCCTCAAGAGTCTATTGGACATTTTTTTCAGTACATGCACTTCAATGAAGTACTAAGTCTACCCAAGAAATTCCTCACACAATGTGGTTGTTGCTGTGTACAAAATTTACCTTGTTCTACTCTTTTCACTCAGCATCAGTTCCAATAAGCCTTTCCAGGATTCTCTGAAGTCTTCCTGGTCATGATTTCTCATAGCCCATTAGTATTCCATTACATTCATATACCACGACTTGTGCAACCGTTCCTCAATTGATGGACATACCACTGATTTCCAGTTTGTGGAGACCAAAAAGAGAGCAGCTATACATATTTTTGTACATGTGGGATTCTTTCCCAATTCTATGATTTCTTTGGGATAACGTCCAAGAAGTGATATTGCTGAGTCAAAGTACATGCAAAATTTTGCAGCACTTTGGGCATAGTCCCAAATTGCTTCCCAGAATGGTTGGATCAGTTCACAGCTCCACCAACAATGAATTAGTGTTCCAACTCTCCCACATCCTCTCCAACGTTTATTATCTTCCTGTTTTGTCATTTTAGCCGATCTGATAGGTGTGATGTGGTACCTCAGAGTTGTTTTGATTTTAATCTATGTAATCAACAGTAATTTAGAGCATTTTTTCATATGATTATAGAGAGATTTAATTAATTCCTCCAAAAATTCCCTGTTCATATCCTTTGACCATTTATCAATTGGGAAATTCATTGTATTCTTGAACATTTCACTCAGTTCTCTATATATTTTAGAAATGATGCTTTTATTACTGGCACTAGTTGCAAAAAGTTCTTTCCCAGTTGTCAGCTTCCATCTTAATCTTGGTTGCATTGAGTTTGCTGTGCAAAAACTTTTCAACTTAATGTAATCAAAGTTCTCCAGTTTGCACTTCATTATGTTCTCTATCTCTTGTTTGGTCATAATTTCTCCATTCTCCATAAATCTGACAAATACACTATTCCTTGCTCCCTTAATTTCTTTGGAGTATCAATCTTTATACCTAGATCATTCATCCATTTGAATTTTATTCTTGTGTATGCTGTCAGACGTTGGTCTATGACTAGCTTCCCCCACAATGTTATCCAGTTTTCCAAAAATTTCTGTGAAACAGTGAGTTCTTATCCCAGAAGCTGGGATCCTTGGGTTTATCAAACAGTAGATTGCTATATTCATTAACTACCGTGTCTTGTGTATGTAACCTATTCCACTGGTCTACCCCTCTGGTTTTTCGGTAATACAGTTAGGTAATACAATTTAGGTAATACAATTTGAGATCTGGTAGGGGTAGGCCACCATCCAGAGCATTTCTTTTCATTAGTTCCCTTGATATTCTGGACCTTTTGTTCTTCCAGATGAATTTTGATTTTATTTTTTTATATCTCTAGAAAATAGTTGTCTGGTAGTCTGACTGGTATGGCACTGAATAAGTAAATTAATTTAGGTAGAGTTGTCATTTTTATCATATTAGCCAGGGCTACCCACCAACAACTGATATTTTTTCACTTATTTAGATATGACTTTATTTGAGCAAAGGGTGCTTCGTAATTGTGTTCATATAGTCCCTGATTTTGTTTTGGCAGGTAGACTCATAGGTATTTTATAGTTTCTACTGCAGCTTTAAATGAGATTTTTCTTTCTATATCTCACTGTTAGGCTTTGTTAGTAATACAAAGAAATGCAAATGATTTATATGGGTTCATTTTATAACCTGCAACTTTGCCAAAGTTATTTATTATTTCAAGTAGTTTTTCATTTGATTCTCTGGGATTCTCTAAATGTATCATCATATCATCTGACAGCTTAGTTTCTTCTTTGCCTATTCTAATTTCTCCTATTTCTTTTTCTTTTCTTATTGCTACAGCTAGCATTTTCAATACATCTTGATTAACAGTGGTGATAATGGTCACTCTTGATTCACCCCTGATCTTATCGGAAGAACATATAGCTTATCTTTATTGCATATAATGCTTGTTGATGGTTTTAGGCAGCTACTGCTTATTATTTTATGGAAAGTTACATTTACTCCTATGCTTTATAGTGTTTCAATAGGACTTGTTGTTCTATTTTGTCAAAAGCTTTTTCTGCATCTATTGAGATAATCATGAGTCTTCTGTCGTGTTGTTATGATAAATAATGCTAATAGTTTTTTCTAATACTGAGCGAGCCCTCCATTCCTGATATAAATCTTACCTGATCATAACACATTATTCTTGTGATTAGTTGTTGTATTATTTTTGCAAAATTCTTATTTAAAATTTTTGCATCTATATTCATTAGAGAAATTGGTCTATAATTTTGTTTCTCTGTTTTGGCTCTTCCTGGTTTAGGTATCAGAATTATATTTGTACATAAAAAGAATTTGGTAGTACTTCTTCTTTGGCAATTTTCCCAAATAGTCTATATTGTATTGGAATTAACTGTTATTTAAGTGTTTGATAAAATGCACTTGTAAATCCATATGACTCTGGAGATTTTTTCCTCATGAGCTCATTTATTCAAATTCCTTTTCTGAGATGGGGTCATTTAAGTACTCAAATTCCTCTTCAGTTAATCTGAGCAATATCTATTTTTTAAAATAATCATCCATATCATTTAGATTGTCGAATTTATGGGCATACAGTTGGGCAAAGTAATTCCTACCTATTGTTTTAATTTTCTCTTCATTGGAAGTTAGTTCATCCTTTTCATTTTTGTTATTGGTAGTTTGGTTTTCTTCTTTCTTTTTTTTTATCAAATTGACCAAAGTTTTATCAATTTTATTGATTGTTTCCTAATACCAACTCTTAGTTTTCTTTATTGGTTCAATAGTTTTCTTCAATTTTATTAATCTCTCCTTTGGTTTTCAGTATTTCTAACTTACTTGGGAATACTTTGGGAATTTTCAATTTGTTCTTTTTGAGCTTTTTCATCTGCATGCCCAATTCATTTATCTGCTCTTTCTCTGTTTTATTCATGTTGGCATTCAAAGACATAAAACTTCCCCTAAGAACTGCTTTTGCAATATCCCATAAGCTTTGGTAGGTTGTCTCATTATTGTCATTCTCTTGAATGAAGTTCTTTATTGTTTCTATAATTTGTTGTTTAATCCACTCATTCTTTTGGGTTAGATTGTTTAGTTTCCAATTAGTTTCTTGTTTATCTTTCCATGTCCTTTTATTTCATATAATTTTTATTGCATTATTATCTGAAAAGGATGTATTGACTATCTCTGCCCTTGTATACTGGATTGTGAGTTTTTTATGGCCTAGTACATGTTCAGTTTTTGTATATGTGTCCGGTACCATGGAGAAAAATGTATATTCCTCTGTATCCCCATTCAATTTTCTCCAGAGATCTATCATATCTGCCTTATCCAGAATTCTATTCACCTCCTTAACTTCTTTCTTGTTTATTTTGAGGTTAGATTTATCAAGTTCAGAGAGAGGAAGGTTGATGTCCCCCGACTAGTATGGTTTTGCTGTTTATTTCTTCCTGTAACTCCCTTAACTTCTCCTCAAGGAATTTGAATGCTATACTATTTGGAGCATATATGTTTATTAATGAAATTGCTTCATTTTCTATGGTGCCTTTTAGCAGGATATAGTTTCCTTCGTTGTCTCTTTTAATTAGACCTATTTCTGCTTTTGCTTTGTCTCACATTAAGATTGCTACCCCTGCTTTTCTACATCAGCTAAAGCACAGAATATTCTGCTCCAACCATTTACCTTTACCCTCTGTGTATGCCCCCATTTCAATGTGTTTCTTGTAAATAACATTGTTGGATTATGGTTTTTAATCCATTCTGCTATGCACCTCTGTTTTATGGGAGAGTAAGTCCCATTCATATTCACATACTCTCTGTGTTTTTCCCTCCATCCTATTTCCCACCTTTTTGTGCTTTTATTTCTCCCTTTTCTCTTCACATCCACAATACAGTTTTAATTTTTGACCACTTTCTCCCTCTTTCTTCCATCCCTTCTTTCAGCTCCCCTTCCTTCTAATCCCCTTTTCCCTTACCACATTTTAGCTCCCTTTTACTGTTCCCTCCCTTTTCTTTCCCTCCTCCCCTCCTACTGCCTATAGAGAAATTTTTTTTCTATATTTAACTGAGTTTGTTATCCTCACCTTGAATCCTATCAGATGAGAGTACATCTCAAACAATGCTCATCTCCCTCCCCTCTTTCTCTCTACTGCAATATATTTTTGTTCCTCTTCTTGTAATGGAATATATTTTTTTTCTGCCTCCTCCTTTTCACATCTCTCATTATAATCCCTTCATACCCTTAAATCACATTTGTGATCATCACATCATTTGATTTATACCCACTCCTTCTATCTATGCATCTATCTGTCTTTAACATTTCATAATAAATATACAGTTCTCAAGATTAACAAGTATCATCTTCCCTTAAACAAATGTAAACAATTTGCCCACAACATTTAAGAAGGATTTTTTTTTGTATTTTTCCCCTGTTTATCTTTTTATGACACTATTGAGACCTGTGATTGATAATCACATGTTCTTTTGCGTTCTGACCTTTCATCAGGAAGGTATGGAAATCCCTTATTTCACTGAATGTCCATCTCCTTGCCTGAAACATTATGCTCAATTTTTCTAGGTAATTAATCCTTGGTTGTAGTCCCAGCTCTTTTGCCTTACGGAATATTGTATTCCAGTCCCTTCAATCTTTTAATGTAGAAGTTGCTAGGTCCTGTGTTGTCCTGACTGTAGCTCTTCGATATTTGAATTATTTCTTTCTAACTGCCTGCCATAATTTCTCCACTTGATACTTCTGGAATTTGGCCACCATGTTCTCTGGTATTTTTAGTTTGGGGTCCCTTTTAGGAGGTGAACTGTCGATTCTTTTGATGACTATTTTGTCCTCTGCTTATAAGACATCTGGGCAATTTTCCTTGATGGTTTCTTGTATGATATTGTCCAAGCTCATTTTTATCATGGCTTTCTAGTAGACCAGTAATCCTTAGATTTTCTCTCCTGGATCTATTTTCCAGGTCAGTTGTTTTTCCAATCAGATATCTTACATTTTCTTCTATCTTTTCATTCTTTTGATTCTGTTTGAGTGATTCTTGATGTCTCATAGATTAGTTAGTTTCTTTTTCCCCAATTATATTTTTTCAAATTGTTTTCTTCGGTTAATTTTTACATCTCCTTTTCCATCTGTCCAATTTTTCCTTTTAAGGAGTTATTTTCTCCAGTTAGTTTTTGCCCTTCGTTTTCCATTTGTCCGATTGTCCTTTCAAATTATTCTGTGATTTTTTTTCATATTTATAAAGTCATTAATCAGTTTTTCTTCCATTTCTCTAATTTGGGTTTTAAAATCCTTCCTGAGCTCTTGCAAGAAGGCTCTTTGTTCTTCCCATCTCCCTTTTGAAGTTTCATATGGGAGCACAGAATCAATGCTGACCTCTTTAGTATTTGTGTTTTTGTCCTTGTCTCTGCAGAAAGATTCTATGGTCTTTTCTTTTTTGCTTTGCTTCTTATTCATGATAATAGCCCTTTTCCTGACTTTTAAAGTAGGTCTCTGCATCTATGGTACAAGGAGCTAAGTCCCACAGTTCCTGTGCCTACAACTTGAGGTTTTTCTTGCTGTGGTCTCTGGTTTTTGAGACTGAAACTAAAATGTTGCAGCTTACCTGTGGTGAACTGATTGGTGTTATAAAGCAGAGGCCAGGTGATATATTTATGGGTTTCCCCACAGTTACCCTGGAGCTAACTTGTTAAGTATGGGGGGGCAGTCTGAACACAGGATGTCTCCTCTTCTGAGCTAGAACATAGTCAAGCTCAGCAGTTGTTGATTCTGTCTGGGCTAGAGTCTTGCCATTTCCTCCGGGGTGCTGAGGCATGCCTGGGGTCCTCGTGTTGGCAGTTGCTGGCATCACTCCTCTGGCACTTAGGATCGTCTCCTGCTTTGTTGAGGTGGGGATGTCTGGGGCAGTTATGATCTTTCAATATTCCCCTTCAACCACAGTAAGAGGACCCCTCCTTTGGAATCTTTATAGCATCACAGGCTAAGAGTCTGTTTACCCTTTCTGCTGCTCCCACTGTTCCAAGGTTTTTCCCAGGGATATATTCTCTGAACTTGTCAAGGTCAACAAGGGGAGGAAGTTAGCATAACTGATCAATCTGCCTTCTTGTCTCCTGGAACTGGAAATTGACAGAAGTATATTTCTAATGAAGACTTGCACAGAAACAAATAAGAGTGTTTTCATTAAAATTGGAAAGATTTATATGAACTTGTTTCAAGCAGAGAAATAACCAGGAATAGAATGATACACTCATGGATTAGTAGTTGTCCAGTCACTATATATTATAATCTATCAAGTCTTTCTCTATTTCATATTTCTTATATGGGTAGTTAGGTCAAATTCTCTTGGGTGTTTGTATTTCATTTAAGACATGCTCCAGTAGCCCAATTTTAATTATTGGTAGAAAAAATAAATAATTTAGTAAAGTAAAGCACTGTCTCTTAAAAACTCTTCTCTAATAAGTATTCACCCACGTATATGGAAAAAAAATGTAAAAAAAATACATGAGGTTCTTGGAAAGTTGTAAAAGAAGAATTGACTGTTTTGATACTGCCTAGTTTTATATATTAAGTGAAACATAAAAAAGACATACATTCATCAAAGGTGTTTGCTATGTTATTGAGAAAGTATAATGCTGAGTTCAAGTGGAATAGGGATTCCCTAAAAATTGAGAGGTCATCCACATTGGCATATTTGCAGATGACATTCTAAAGAGCATATCAGCTATGTATTTATATCATGCCAAATAACCTGTTTTTATTTGGGTTACATTTCTTGTTCTTTTGGTAATATTGACTCTAACATCCAGAGACAAAAGAAGTAAGTAAGTAATTCTTCATTTTGTATGAGGCAAGGAATTAACTTGACTTAGATTATAAAATACCTGCCTTAGGCATGATAGAGTTAAAAGGTGAAAATCGTAACATTAATTAATTCTTTTTGACTGGAAAAGGTCAGGATACCTTTATGTGTCGTATGAACTATTTAATATAGATTACAATCAACATGAGCCTTGTCTTATCTAAACTTTTTATCTCCTTCAGTTCCTAGCGTAGTGCTCTGTAAGCCCAACAGTTGTTGAATAACTTTGTCCAGGCCTAAAATTTTCCTGGGCTCAGAGACATGAAGCAAAAACTTCTTTGTAGTTAATGGCAGCAGCATCACATGTAAAATTGGGATATGCTTCTTCTGTTCACCTCAGGTCTTATTGTCATTAAAATGATTTGAAGGATGGACCTGAGACAAAGACTTGTGACTCCTTAACACTTCATTCCAAAAGTGCTTGGCTATTCTTTATATATGTGTGTGAGTGTGTGTGTGTGTGTGTGTGTGTGTGTGTGTATAATATTTATAAAATGTATTTGGTTATCAATGCTTGCCTTATTCCCACACAAATAGAATTGTACAAATTTAGCTTAGCTTATATTTTAAGTGATAACAAATTCCTTATTAATAGAATATTGGATTAATGTGGTTTCATTATATGATATACTTTGTGAACCTTATAAACTAAGGTTTAATTATGATAACATTTTCTGCTTAGGAGTGAACTAATTGAATAAAACTAATCGTAGTGAAATATAAGTGGCTTTCAATCGGGGTGATTGCCTACTAATTACTTATCACCTTCATCATTATCATCATCATTATTTAAAATAGACAGCATGGTATAATGAATAGAGAACTGATTTTGGATCAGGAAGAGTTGAGCTCAAGTAGTCTCTAACACGTATTGAATATTTCACCCTAGAAAAGTAGCTGAACAGCTCAATATTCCATGAAACTCTCTAAGGTTCTAAGTTGATAACCTAAAGGGTAGAGGGCATTTCCTTAAAACAAGAAATAACATATCTAGATCAGTATCTCCATTCCTATTATATTAAGTAGAAATGTGATACTTATGCACATAAATTAGCACTTTTCATCTCTAAGATTGTAAGCTCTTTGAAGAAAGATAAAATCTTGCCTCTAGTTCAAAAATAAATATCTATTTTCCAGCTAACTCAAGTAAAATACTTAAATGTGAGCAATAAGCCATGGCAAACAGAGGTCCCTGGGGAAAGTCTTCACTGTTAAATCATTTTGAATTCAAAAATGCCCCATATTTTAACAGGCATATGTGCTCAAAGGGAATGAATACAGAATATGCAGCAATCATTCAGGGAATGAGAAAAGTGAACATCAATGTGATTAGTAGGTATAACTGCTTTCCTTGCCTTCGGTGAGATATAAAATAAGTATAAATAATCATATGAATATATGAACAAATAAGTGGAAAAATACTATGTATCAAACACGAGTTGGAAATAAAAAAAGGAAAATCATTCTAATTTCTAAGAAGATTATGTTTTAATGTGGGAGAAAACAATATAAAGGTGAATTTTGGCCACAAAAGGTGATTCTGATTTCTAAAATTATACAAATTATAAGGTTATGATTGAGGGAATATGCTATTTTTACCTGTACAACATGAGAGAAAGAATATTGATTTTAAAAGGAGGGGTATTTGTGTCATAGAAAATTGGGGTCTTATTAAAAGTACTGAGGAATTTTCCAAGGTTAACCAAACCTTCTTGGTTTCTTGTTCAATTTGAAGTCCACTTTCTGGTTCACATGCGGAGTCATTGTAATCTATTGGTCATATATTTTTTTTTAAATAAATTTATTTAACTTTTTACATTCATTTTCACAAGATTTTAGGTTCCAAAATTTTCTCCCCCTTTGTCTCCTCCCCCCTCCCCGATACACTGGACATTCT
>CM053772.1:127270408-127333476 GCA_028658325.1 Potorous gilbertii | reverse complement strand
CACTACACACTGTATGAAAATTTCCAATCTTCCCCCTCCTTCCTTCTTTTTAATTTTAGTGTGCAAAATAAACTCCAACTGAATGGAGCAATAAATGAATTACATACCAAGCCTTGTCTCCTCACACATTTGCCCTTTGAGTTCCTATTGGGAAATGAAGCAAGTACTGCTTTAAATTATATCCCCCCAAGTGTATTCTTCACAGAAGCCCAAAATGATCTGCAGATGTGCTGATAAATTTCTGCAATGTGCTCTGCAGTTTGGAATTTGAATACTGAATACCAAGACAACATTGGAAGTTCCCATAGTTGCTGCTCAGAACAACTGTTGTGGGCAGCTGGAAAAATCTAGTGGGCTATGGCTAGATCTCTGACAAATAATTAAGTATGAACTTAAAGAGCTGGAGGCATGATTTGGGTCCTCAAATTTACTGGAATTAATCTTCAGAGGTTTGATTACAATCAACATTCTTTAATAAGTTGCACTGCTATATTTTTTCTGCAAAAGAATGAAAAAAATGCACTCAAAAATTGGCTTCCATCACAACCTAGTTGCCATCCCTTCTGTATCAATATAGCTAGCGAACATCAGGGTGGAGAAACAAGGTTCTAGGAAGAGCCTGAATGATCTAAATAAAATTTTGATTCTTAAGGCTAAAATTGAAACCAGAGATAATTTCAAAAACCTCAGTACTCCAATTATTGAAGGACTCGTCATGAGTGTCATCATCATCATAGTTAATACTAGCTAGAACTTAATACAAAATCTACAGACTGCTTTCCATATGCTGATCCATTTGATCTCCATATCAACCCAATGATATGGGTGATGTTATTGCTTTCATTTTAAAAATGAAGAGAAGGAGGCACAGAAAATTTAAGTGACATTCCCAGAATCACAAAGGTAGTAAATGTCTGAGGCAAAATTTGAACTCAGATATTCCTGATTCTAAAACCTATGCTTCATCCACTGTGCTACTTAGCTGCATAGATGACAAAAAAGCAATATATCACAAAATGTTTAGGAAAATATATCACACTACATGCCACAATCTAAGTGGACCACATGATCAAGAAATAAAAGTTCATATAACAAATTATAGTAACAGGGAATAAGACATTTTTCAGTATTAAGGATGGGGCAAAATTTGGGGGCCACATATGGAAAAGAGAGCATCAGAGGAGAAAAAAGTGGAAAATTTTATTTTTATAAAATTAGAAAGATTTTTGCAGAAGTAAAATCAATATTGTTAGAAGAAGAATAAGTTAACTGGTAAGTATATTTAAACTAGTTTATTTGATAACAACACAAGGAATCAGTAAAAGCACATCATATACACACATACATCATATACATATTATACATAGAGAGAAAGATGGGTATATATATATATATATATATGAATGACGATGATGCAAAAAAACAAGAGACAGTCCCCAAAGGATAAATGGTGAAAAAATAAGAACAGGGAGGTCACAAAAGAAAAATCAAGCTATCAACAATATGCAGAAAAATGCTCAGAATCACTAATAATAACAGAAATTCAAAATAAAACGACTTTGAGTTCCTGCATCACACCCTGAGTTAGACCAGGCCTTACTTAGTTTGGTTATACTTTCCATGAAAATAACCAAATGAAACATTCATGGAATATTTTACAGTAAATGGAAAGAAATTTACTCATCAAAAGCAGAGGAAGGACATCCATAGGAGGAAAAGGGTTGTTCAATGAGAACACAGTCTTGATTCAAATGAATGCGGCTTTCCTATTTTTGTTAGTTTGTCTCTGGGTTTTGAGTATTATGCCTTGTCAATTAAAAGTTTAGGGGAACAGCTGGAATTCCTTGTTACCTGCTTCTTTTTCTTTTTCAGTATATATGTTCTAGAAATGAGGGTGTTGCAGCAAGGATCTGAACCTTCAGTTTCCCGATCCAGATTATTCTTGAGAGTGGTTTCAAAATATTTCAGAGAAATGAAATAATATAACCTTCATAGCAATCAGACAGGCAGTAAGCACTTATTAAGCACCTACTGTGTGAGAGGCACTATGCTAAGCACAATGAGCAAAAGTAAAAGCAGATGCTGCCTCCATGGTCTTTGCACTCAAATTGGGGAGATAACATGCAAATATGAATATAGAAAAAGTGTACATATATTTTAATAATTTTATTTTTAATTTGTGGAATAGAACAAGCATTTCCATAACAGTTTAATTAAAAGGATGAGTGCACATGAAACTGAAAATTTATTATGCACAACTTGCTATTCCTTTTAAATAGTTAATATAATTACCATGTAATTTTTTCCTTCCCCTCGGAGATGGCTACCATTAGATAAACTATCACATATATATGTGTGTGGGCATGTATGTGTAAGTAAATGTATACACACACATATGCATATGCACACACATGTATATACATATATATGTACATATAATTGTCATACTTATATTTATCAGTTCTTTCTCTAGATGCAGAGTTTTCCTTCATATATTACTTATTGTTAATTTCAATATATATAATAATCAAAATGGCTTATTCGGTCAAAGTCATTCTTAAAACAATACTGGTGTTACTATAGACCATATGTTCCTTGTTCTTCTCATCTTTCTCTTTATTATTTTGTGAGAGCCTTCCCATGCTTTGCTGGGATCACTGAACTTATCATTTCTTGCAATACAATGGTATTCCATCAGAATATTGATTTTTTTTTTGTGGATACACACACAAACATACACACACATCTATATACACACAAAAGAAAAAGTACATTCAGGACAAATTGGAGGTTATTTCGAAGGCAATGCATTAGCATTAAAGGGCACCTTCTAAGTGAAGGATAGGAATGAATTGGAAGGGACTTTAGTCAGGGAAATCAGTGAGGAAGCTATTACAATAGAACAAATATGAAGGCATGAGGGTTGCGTCAGGGTCTTAGGAATGTCAGAAGACAGAAGAGCACTTTTACAAGAGATGTTTTGGAAGTACAATCAATAGAACTTGGCAGCAGCTTGGATCATCATTTGTGTTCTTTTATTTTTTAATCAATCCTAGTATATCATAGATTTTAATCAGAGCAAGTTGCATAAAGATTTTTCCTAGTTAACATTTCCCTTACAGTTAAATTGCATTGATTTTGCTTGTACACATTTCAGTGTACTATATTATATGACATTATATAGTCAAATTGTCCATTTTTAAAATTTTTTTTATTCTCTCTATCCCTTTTCATGAACTTAGCCATTATTCCATACTTATCCATTTTTGTTATTTCCTTCCTCCCTCCCTCTGCTAATTTTTGATTTTACTTTATATGTTTAGGTTAGGTATTTAATTGGACCTTATTGTGTTAGTATATTGTGTGATAAATTGCCCTATATCTAATTTCTTCCAGACTACTTTGCAGTTTTCAGTTTGTTTATATATATATTAATTCTAGCTCCCTAAAGCCATTGGGCCCTAACTGCCTCAAATATCTCCAAATCTCTGTTCTCTGTATATACCAAAATACACAGTATATTGGAGAGACTCTAAGTTAAAGGGTCTGACTTCAAATCATGACCCTCATACTCATTATCTTTCTTACCTGACCCAATTTACTTAGCCACCAAGTCTCTTTCCTCAGCTATGAAATAGAAATGATAATGGTAACATTATCTATTTCTTGGTTCTCTTCAGCCAATACTTCATAAAACATACTGTCTCTATGTGCTATAGTTATTCTCCACCAAGCCTTATTCAGATTCTTCATCACAACATAGAGGTAATTCTGAGTTATTAAAGCTTATCCCAACAGAATACAGCTCTATCGGGTCTTTGCCAACTGGCCAACTGTTACTGGGACAGTGATGAATCGAATGCATGTTATGGAGTAATCCCATCAGAGTCATATTAAAAAACTCATTGCCTAGTGATGAATTGTTTGGCTACAGGAACCCAAGAAGCCTTTTATAGAGGAATGGAAGATTTCCAGTTCATATCATTGAAAGGTAAGTGCCCATATTTATTATATGATAGATCTTCTGAGTTATTGCAGCATTATCACAAAGACATTCATTTGGATGGCAAAAATTTTTGCATTTATCATTTCTTCATTGTATTACAATTTATTTCAATTAACCAAAATATACCTATTGTTACAATCTCTACTTATCTGGAATTTTTCTCTTCTAAAATCACCTCTTTTTACAGGACTTATTTAAGGCAATAATTAAAATACATATTTATTTACATTCACACCCAATCTTCCTTGATTAGTAGTTTTAAGATTTTTGTCTGAGGGTCTTTTTTGTTCTTGGGTCTTCCTTTTGGGCATTCTTTGTGCCTTCTTCCAAGACACCTTCCTCCTGGGAATTTAATCTTTGTATCTTCCATAATAAAATATACTAAGCCACTACAGAAGAGTTGTATTGTCCGTTACTGATATATCTACAGTTTTCCCCCCACTTTCAAGGCCAGAAACCACCGACCCCCAATTCATTACTTACTAAAAATCAATTGTATTACCCATTCAGATCTTTGTTTTTCTTTTTTTTAGACCTTCCTTTTCACCAATTTCTATTGAGGAATGAATAAAAAGAATGCTTGAGGACTTCTCCCCAGTACTCGTGCAATAAACTCATCTTAGTTTGGGCAGCTGGCTAGTAGAAATTGTTAAAATCCTTGGATGATTAGAATTCTATTCAAATGATTAAGATACCAGACTGGAGGTGAAATCATTGTGCTTGTAGACTTCTGATAAACTGATGGGTTCCATTCCTAGGTGTCAATGAAATAAAGAACATCAATGTTTTTGGTCACCATATCTGAGCCATTGTTGCTGTTGAAGACTGTCTTGCATCTCAATAGCAAGCTACTATTCTGAGCAGACTTCTGAGTGGCCAAAGGCCAGCTAGAACAGTGTTTAAAGGAAACAGCTTAAGAAATAAAAAGTCCTTAGTCTGTCATTTTATCAATGAAGTTCCAAATAACATTGTTTCTCCCACCACAAAAAGACAAATGCTGTTCCTCAGTGCCAAAAGACTATTCTCAACATTGGAGAAGACTTTGGCCTTAATTAATCAAAGACATCTCTGACACTGAGAACCATACTTGGAGCCTCCAGTAGGAGACAATAGGGAACTACAGACAAAGTGACAGAACTCAACGCTGATAATTATTTATGAGTCACAGGGAAATGTATAGGAAACCATAGTGCTGCAGTCCGTAAATCACCTAGAAGTAGCCCCCAAATCCAATCTGTCAAGGCTAAGTCATAAAAGGAAGTGTATGCCTATCCAGGATTGCAGATAACTAAATCTTAGAGGAACTTGTGTTTATTTTCCCAAGTGTTCTGTTTTTGGCACTTTCTTATGTTTTGTTATTGCTTTCTTTTCCTTATTCTTTCAATAAAACTTGCTTGGATATCAGATTCCAGTGTTGGAAAGGACCATACTGAACATCGAGTCCAAAGTCATCATTTGGCTTATAAGGAAACTGAGACCCAGAGAATGAATGCATTTACTAACTCAAATACTAAGATCCGTTTTTCTTTCTTCTCTTATGCTTAAGTAAAAACAATGTTTTATATTACTACTGAGCTTATGTAGGTAGCAATCTCAATCACAAAATACTCTTCTAAATAATATTTTACAAACTCCTACATCCAATCCTTCAAATTCTTGTGATTTAGACACCAAAGCTGCATAGATCAGAGATATTGTTCTATGCTATTTATATATTTTCTCATCCTTAAGGACCTAAACCTTAGCCCTTTGAACAGCCTATAATTTTCCACTCGCATCTTTCATTATGTCCCCTGGAATGTTTCTACTGAAGAAAAAATATCCTCCCTTCATCTTTGACTTCTTTCTCTCACATTCTTTCAGTCCTCCTACAATTCCAGAAAGCTAGCTCCCCCTCAAAAAAAACAGGATTTCTGACACAGAATCTCTGATATCCTTTCCAGTACAAGCCCTACATTCTCTCATGATCTTCAAGATCCTGCATTGTTTCAGCAAAAGAATAGGTATATTCCTTGTTCTTCATTACTGCTTTCAGACCCTCCTGCCCTTGTCATTTAGCAACCTCTCCTCTTGAATTTCACTTTATTCATTTATATCATCCAGTCTATATCCATAGCCCTCCCTACCTATGATCTCCTCCACCCAGTCATTAACCTGCCCTTCTCAAGAAGTTCAGTAACTAGTCCTCAGGCTTCCTTTTATCCTGTCGTTAGGAGCCTTAATGTGCATATTGATGTCCCCTCATATACTAGAGATTAAAAGCTTACCAACCTAAGTTTTCATGACTTACTACTCCACTTTACTTTGCTGCATACATGTATGGTTATATCTTTTATCTCACTATCATTCATAATTACATGACCACCATGACTGAGAACTTTGGAATTAATTTGTTCCTCAGATATTCCTAAAACTGCAACCTTTCATTTTCTTCTTTTGTTTCAATCTTTTTAAATTCATTCTACATCTAACAAATAGATAAACAAAAATAAATTTTAAAAAAGACCTCTAGACAATCCAACTACTTCCTTTTATCTCCTTCATTATCATTATTCTAGCCCCAATTTCTCCCATTTATCCTACTCTCTGTCTCCTTTCACACTGTGCATCCTTAAAATTGTTTAGCCTCTGGATACCCCTTACCCCAATCTGTCACGCCATCTATCAGTGCCCCCTTCACTTATTCCCTTCTCTCTTACTTTTTTAAAGGATGAGATAAATTTCTATATGTGAGTGGGTATATTATTCCTTCTTTGAGCCAATTCTTATAAAAGTAAGTTTCAAATATTTACCCCCAGTTTACCCATCTTCCCCTCCACTGTAGAAGTTCTTTTCCATTTTTTATGAGGTAATTTGTCCCATTCCACTGCTCCATTCCCCCTTTTCCCATTGCATTCTTATTTCTCATATGTGTTTTAAAATAATCATCCCATCATGGTTACCTCACTCCTGTGCCTTCTGTCTTTGCATGCTTCTTTTAGAAGTCCTAACAATGAGAAAGTTCTTAGGAGTTACAAGCATTATTCTGTTATATAGAATGCAAACATTTTAACCTTATTGAATCCCTTAGGATATTCCTTTCTTGTTTACATTTCTATGCATCTATTAAGTTTTGTATTTGAATGTCAAATTTTGTATTCAGCCTCAGTCTTTTCATCAGGAATGTTTGCTTGAAAGCTTTCTATTTAATTGAATATCCATTTTTTTCCTTCAAAAGATTATAGTCAGTTCTAATGTATAGGTAATCCTTGCTTGTATTTTAAATTTTAGAAATTTGCTTTCTTAAAAAATTCCCTCTAAAACAACACTTCTTAAAATATAGGTGATCCTATAAAAGGTTGCAAAACTGAATGTGGGAGTCATGAAAAATTAGGCAACAGCAAAATGTTTCTGAGTGCATGACCAAAATTTAATTACATATCAAATATGTAATGAATCTAAGATCTTTTTGGAAGTATTTGTCCATGTTTTCACTGCAGCTTTGATTCTAAATACAGAATTCACTCACTTTGTACTGCACATGCCATCACACCATGGAATGTCAATGAATACTGTCAGAAATACTTTGATTCAGATTTGAGACTATTATATGTTATGAATTGTAGCATTTTTACTTTACATAGAAATTTTTCTGCTCTTACAGAAACATAATAGTTTAATTAAGAAACATAAAGACTTTTAATATTGTTCCTATCATCATTCCTCAGTATGTAAGTGCATAATTAGTATATCTTTGGAATATTATGTTAGAATGTTTTATTTTTTAAAATGAAGGTATTGCCTTCTTTTATAGAAACTTAAGTGTTTAATTGTACCAAATAAAGACAAAAGCCCTATAATAATATTTCTCCACCATAATCACTGTATATATGTGTGTGAATATTATGGATTTTTGTTAAATTAAGTACAAACAAATATAGTTTCATAAATTAAGCTAGTATTTATTTGAGAAATTATTAACAATATATATTTTTATTTTAGGACAAAAATATTTTTCAGTTATGGAAAAGTGGCTAAATTTAGACAGTAGACATAGAATTACTGATGACAACGCAACAGAATCTTTGCTACTAGGGGGTAGCAAAGATTACACATAAATTGCAAGAAAAAATATATGTTGCATCATTTTTGGAATATGGATTCACTTCCAATAATGATGATGGTGTAGAAAAACATCTTTGTTTAATTTTTTTAATGAAGCTTTAGTTAGAGAGAGCATGAAATCAGTCCAACTAAAATGGCATCTTAATACCAAGAATACAACACATTGCAACAAACCAAAATAATATTTTGAATGACTTTTAAAATTTTCAAATAAAGGAAATCAATGTTTTGAAAAATGTGTTACTTTCAACAATAAGTATTTACTTACATTGTGTGGAAATACATATTTACATGCAAAAACTAAAAAGCCCTATGTGATAGGACAACATCTCCTGTTAACTGCTACTATTAAAATGTCAGAAATCATTAATGGAAAATAAAATTCAGAACATTTTTTATCAAATGATAGTTTCCAAAAGAATTTCTGAAATTGGTGATCACCAAATCTAGCAGTTTATTACAAGGCTTAAGGATAGTCCCAAATTTGCAATGTGGGTTAGATGAAATAGCTGATATTTCTAACATAGCACAGTTGTTACTTTATGTCAGATATGTTCATGTTACATACATAAGGAATTATAATTCTGTTGTCCTTTGGAAGACCATATAAGAAGGGAAGATGCATATCTTAAAGTAGATCAATTTTTCACAGTAGAAGGCTGACAGTGGGGAAAAATTGCTTTGTCATCTGTACAGTGGCTGCTGGAGCAATTATGGTTGAGAATGTTGGATTTATAGTAAAAGTTAAAGCCGGGGGCAAATCACTTTTATTCATTGGGAGGCACTCACAGTCAAAAGCAAAATATCACCAGAGTGAGATGTTTTGATTCAGAATACCACTATAATCATTAACTTCATTCTTAAGACAATTGGTTTTCAAACCTTTGGAAAGACATGGACTCTGATTAGAAAAAAAGCGTTACTAAATGTAGAGAAAGGGTCACTCTCAAAAGGGTGAAGTTTAAACAAATTATTGAAATTGAAAGATGAAATTGTGATTTTGATTGAGCAGAAATTTGATTGTTATTTTTTTTCATAATGACATGGCATTCAAAACTGCTATTTGTCAAATATTTTTTTTAAAAAAACTCAGTGATTTAAATATGTTACTTCCAGAGGAAAGAAATGTTACATATTTATGATAAAATATAAAGTTGAAAGTTTTACTAAAAAAAAGTCAACATAACAATAAGGTAGAAAATATTCTTTAGAAATATTTACAGCTACAGATGATTTTATAATCGAAAATAACCTTAACAAAGATTCAATTGTAAGAGTTATAATTAATCTTCTTAAATGTGTCATAATTAATCTTCTTATGTTCCACCAAGATTTACTTCTTGATGTAAAGATAAATGAGCACATCCTTTTCATTCATATGCAAATTTGCTTTCATCTTGGATAAATGGTAAAATTATATGTATACCAAAGAACTGTTTTAAAATCAACTTATTTTTGATTTATTATTAGTAAATGTTTCATATACATTTGTGTGTGAGTGTACACACACACACACACACACACACACACACACACACACACACACACACACGCACACACCCCTACATAGCTTGGATCATGTAAAAATTTCTCAAACAGGGGTTGCCAGTGAAAAAAGCTTAATAAGCCAAAAAAAAGCTTAAGAAACCCTTCTTTGGAATATTAATGGAGGTGGAAGATGAAGAAGAGCAAAGAAGCTTAAGAAAATAGACAACAACCAAAGGTAAATTATATTTTTTTATCTCCAATACCACATTGACCTTAATGTTGTGGAGACAGCACACTCAGCCAGAAAGCAGGCCTTTACATGTTTCTAAATTTTAGTTATTTACCTAATTTGCTTACTCTTTCTTATAACTCCAGGCATGCTGTTAACCTTTGAGGGGGCTAGGACCAGCTGCAAAATCCTTGCGTTACTAACTTGTGTTTCATTAGTAAGGACTTTTTGTTGCATTAACTATGCCAAGGATAATTCTCTTTACTTGCCAAGATAAACTGAGAATGCCTTTTATTTTTAAACGTGAAATGGTATGTTTCTGCACTTTTTAAGAAGGGCAGTCGGATAATAACTTCCTTGGGTATTTTTAGAGTTTTCAAATTAAAAAGAAAAGATGATTCAAAAAATACAGCTATTTCTATTATTCCGATCGTAACACACTATGTTCTGTATTTTTCTGTAAAGCAAATATGAGTTTTCAAGAATGTCATAAATTCTTGAATTCCTATGTCATCTACTTCAAAACAGAAAATCCAGAAGAAAATCCCAAATGGGAAAAAAAATATAAGAAAATTGTTTAATGTAATGTTTCCCATCTGGGAACATGAAGAAAATTCTTCTCTTAAGGTAATGATGTGGAAGACCAAGGGCTATTTTTACAGGAAGTGTTTTCATATGTTTTAGAAGCCCACAGTAGGCAAGCTTGTAGCTCAATAATAATGCAGGTTTTATTTTTTTTTATTGAAATCTTAACTACATTTGCTATTGAAAATATATGTGCCTTTAAATAATTTGGGGAGAATTTCACTAAGTGGGAGCAGAGAAAAAACTGTGATTTTAAAAGACAAGTAAAAACCACACTTTGCAATTGTGAGAACTTAATAGTCTCATAATATTTTATCTTTCTAGAAAGAGAGTCACTATTCTGATATTCTGTCTTTGCTATGTATATGGTCTATTTAGCAGAACCCCATAAGTTTAACATGTGGTGCCATTTCCAGTAATGTATAGCATCTAATGTAGAAGTTTAAAGAGGTCATACATGAGGATAGATTTTTTTGTCAGATTTGCTGTTCATATTAAACTTTTGAATGAAATGTGAATTTTTTTCCAATTCCCCTTAGGTCTGTGTAGGAGATTTTCACTAAGAAAAGTCATCTGACAACAGATTTTTTTTTAAGTGAATGAAAATACTGGCAACTAGATCATAAAATTTGTAGAGATTTAGGATACTTTAAAAGTCCTCTACTACAACCACTTCATCTTACAGATAAAAAAACTGAGGGCCAAAGAAATGAAAGGATTTTCACAAGGTCACATGACAAATCACTTCTATACCCATCTGGGTCTAGTATTTCCTGGAAAGTAGGAGAAGTAGAAACTAGAAAAGTTTGGTTACTGTAGGCATGAATATCATCTGTTACATTTTTCTATCTTGATTAGTATGTTTCACTTACCAAATAAGCTTGAGCTTTAAGTGATTTTTGAGATCCTTGGGTCCAGCTGTCTCATTTTACAGGAGTGGAAAATAGAGCCCAGAGAAATGAAGCACTGGTGCAAATAGAAAGTAACAGAATTCAAATTTGTGCCTAATTCCTTTAACTCTCAAAGTTCCTTCAATGACACTATTGAATCAGATTACTTTTCTTTTTTTTATCTAGGGACAGATTCATGTTATCTTTTTGACCAGTGTCTGCAAAAACAGCTATATTATTGGTAAGTATTAAAAAGATTCATTTTATACGCCACAAAGGAAGACATGTCTTTTCTCTTTAGATCCACACATCTTTAAAGTTGACCAGGAAAAAATGTTTTTTACATAGTTTGATGTTATTCATTAGACTTTAGCTACCTATTACTTTTATCCATACTCTAAAATTAAATATACCCTAAGATTTTTTAATTGAGGAAATTTAAAACAATATGATATGAGTTTTGAAGACAAACATAACAGATGAATCACTTCCATGAATATTTTGAACCCTAGCAACACCATTGGAATAAGCAGAGGGCCTCCTAACCTGTTTCCTTATAAGAAATCATGCCCCCCCTTCAAGACCTTCTTATATCTATCATCTATCTAGCCACTCATTTTCCAGTCTATCAATCATCCTCAACTTCTCCCTTTCCTTCACTACACGAATATACCATCATTTGCTGCATATTGTGAAGTCTCCTCTTCATGAAATGTCTTACATATGTCACCTTCTCTACCCTCATGAATATGATCATATCTCTTCAGCTCTCACTGAATTTATTGTGATAGCCTCCTATTTGATTTACCTGCATCAAATGTTTCCTTTCTCTAAACATCATCCACTCATAAGTAATATTTTGAAAGCAAAGATATAACAAAAACATATCCTTATCTAAAATTTCCAGTGGCTTTTTAATCTAGCATCCAACACCATTCAAAAGTATTATTCCTACAGTTTAACCAAAACTTGTATCCTTACAAATGATATTCCATTCCTTACCTCCATGACTTAACATTAGATTGTCTCCCATGCTGTTAATTCATGACTTACTTTCACCTCATAAAATACTCAGTGTCCTTCAAAAATCAATTCCAATATCATTACTTTTATATAGTGCTTACCTGGTTGCCCAGTAGATAGTGTCTCCCTTGAAAAATTTCCATGGATATAATATAAAATTTGTATATATTTATGTAGTAGATATAATATAAAATGTGTATATATTTATATATATATATATATACATGTATATTACACTACGTACATATTTATGTAGTGTATTATATACTATATATTTTGGCTCACTCTCCCAGAGCCTGGCAGAGTATATCTGCCCTTCAGTGTTCTAGCATTGTCTGAGAGATATCTGAAACCTAATGTTATTG
This sequence comes from Potorous gilbertii, assembly GCA_028658325.1. NCBI lineage: Eukaryota > Metazoa > Chordata > Mammalia > Diprotodontia > Potoroidae > Potorous > Potorous gilbertii. The sequence goes on along the minus strand of CM053772.1, from coordinate 127,320,786 downwards.
GTTTGATACTCTGCTACTCTTTCAGTGATTAGCAACCTGGTTGAAATTAACCACATTTATAATCAGTTAGGTTTTACATAGTGATATTTACTTTTATGATAAAGAAATAACAGCAGTAAAGACAACCGTAGCACATTGCTTGTGGAAATGGGGAGGGGAGTTGTACTTACCCCTATCCCATCTTGACCTATGGCAAAAGGAGGCTCAAGCTTAGCTCAGTTGCCACATAGTATTGGTCCTGCCTGTACAGATACAGAATAACTACTAGATGATCCTGCATCTTAGGTACTGTTGAACTGGAGTTTGAAGGTCTAGTACCAATTCAGAATTCACCATCATGTCCAGCTGCTACAATCTCAGCATGGAAGAGGATGAAGTGCTTACTTCCAAAGGAGAAACTATGATATGGAATGGAAGTAGCTTGCAGGTACTGTAAAACCTACAGAGACATTCAGTAACTAATTCTGGTCTGCTAAACATGCAGTTAGAAGAATTCTATTATAATCTGTATGATAAGAACTGGGAATGTGTTTTTAAAAAATTCAGCCTCAGTTTAGTGCCTTCATTCATTCACTTCAGCTATATTATGTGGCTGGACTCCTTTACTGAAAGTGTTCAGAGCAAGATAATATTGTAAGAGGAGAGTTCTTGGAGTGTCCTTCCCATGTTTTTCAGGATAAAAAGTGGATTGGGGCCTTGGTCACTGCAAATCTTCTATTCCATTCTATGTGAAGAAATTATAGCCACAAATCATCAGCATTTTGAAAGGACAAAAGAGGCAGCTTCTGGGAATGTGATGAAAGGAGTCAAACCGAGAATTAAAGACTGCAGGGGAGCATAGGCAAGAGGGTGGAGTAGAAAGAAGCATATGCACTAGCACTTCCCCACAGCCCACAAAATATCTGTAAAAAATGACTCTCAATAAATTCTAGAGCAGCAGAAGCCATAGAACTACAGAGTGGAAGAGATTTCCAGCCAACAGTAACCTGGAAGGCAACCAGGAAAGGTCTATCCAACTGGATGCTGAGGTGAGCAGAGCCCAGCCCTGGCAATGTGGCATGGCACAAGGAGCAACAGGACCAGAACTCTGGGGCAGAATCCCTAGCAGGGACTGTACCAGATACCTCAACCCACAAGCAAGAAAGAAAACTTCAAAGGTCAGTGTGGGAGGGCTGATCCAGCTGGGTGGGAGGGGAGTGGGGTCCTCCTAGCACTGACCCCAGGCAGCAGCAGAGACAACTGCAACTGCAGCACTGGGCAGCAGACAACTATAGTGGCTGTGGAAGCAGCTTAGGTCCATTGTCCAGATAGCTCAATTTAAAGTCTCTGGGGAATTGAGCAGCATGATCCTGGTGGAAGAAAGGGCACTGGGACCCTCCTCTTGACAAAGGATTCAGAAGTCAAGTAACTGGCTGGGAAAATGAACCAATAAGGGGGAAAAAGATCGTAGAAGGTTACTTTCCATCCTTTCAGATGAATGAGGAAGAAAAATACATACTGTCAGAGGAAGTCAAGGCTTCTGATCCAGTACCTTCAAAATGAATATGAAATTGGCTCAGGCCATAGAATAGCTTGAAAAGCAAGTCAGCAACTTACTAAAGGAGAACCAAAAAATGCTGAAGAAAATAACACCTTTAAAAATAAGCTAACTCAATTGGAAAAAGAAGTCCAAAAAGCCAATGAAGAGAAGTCTTTAAAAAGCAGAATCAGTCATATGGAAAAGGAGGTTTAAAAGCTCAGTGAACAAAATAGTTATTAAAAAATGGAATGAAGTTCAGGGAAGCTAATGACTATATGATAAACCAAGAAGTTACAAAACAAAACCAAAATACTGAAAAAAGGATAATGTGAAATACCACATTAGAAAAACAAGTGACCAAGAAAATAAATCCAGGACAGACAATTTAAAAATTATGGGACTACCTGAAATCTATGATCAAAAAAAGGGCTTAGACTTTATTCTCCATGAAATTATCAAAGAAAACTGCCCTGATATTCTAGAACCTGAGGGCAAAATAAATATTGGAAGAATCCTCTGATCACCTCCTGAAAGAGACTCGAAGACAAAAACCCCTAGGAATATTGTGACCAAATTTCAGAGTTCCCAGGTCAAAGAAACATATTGCAAACAGGTAGAAAGAAAAAAATCAAGTATTGTCGAAATACAATCAGGATAACACAGGATCTGGAAGCTTCTACATTAAGGGATCAAGGGGCTTGGAATAGGATATTCCAGAAATTAAAGGAACTGGGATTAAAACCAAAAATCACCTACCCAGAAAAATTGAGTATAATATTTCATGGGAAAAAATGGTCATTCAATGATACAGAGGACTTTCAAGCATTCATGATGAAAAGACCAGAACTGAATAGAAAATTTGACTTTGAAACACAACAATCAAGAGAAGCATGAAAAGTTAAACAAGAAAGAGAAAATCATAAAGGACTTACTAAAGCTGAACTGTTTACATACTTACATGGATAGATAATATTTGTAACTCTTGAAACTTTTCTCAGTATTTGGGTAAGTGGAGGGATTACACACACACACACACACGCACACACACACACATAAATAGAAAGTCCAGGCTGAGTTGAATCAGAAGAGATGATGTCCTTTAAAAAATTACATTAAATTAAGGGGTGAGAGAGGAAAATATTGGGAGAAGAAAAGGAGAAATGGAATTAGGCAGACTATCATTCATAAGAGAGATTAAAATAATCTTTTTCAATGGAGGAGAAAAGGGAGGATGTGAGAGGGGAAAAGGGAAGTTTACTCTCTTAACATATGACTTAAGGAGGGAATAACATGCTCACTAAATTTGGTAAGAAAAATCTATCTTACACTACAGGAAAGTAGGGGAGAAGGGGAAAAGTGAGGTAAGAGGGATGATAGAAGGGAGGGCAAATGGGAGAAGACACTAATTAGAAGTAAACACTTTTAGGAAGGGGCAAGGTCAAATGAGAGAATAGAATACAAAGGAGGAGGGATAGGGTAGGATGGAGGGCAATATAGTTAGTCTTATATAACATGACTATTATGGAAGTCTTTTGCAAAACCACACATATATAGCCTGTATTGAATTGCTTGCTTTCTCAGTGGAGATTGGTGGGGAGGGTGGGAGGGAGGGAAAGAAGTTGGAATTCAAAGTATTAGAAACGAATGTTGAGAATTGTTACTGCATATAACTGGAAAATAAGAAATACAGGAAATGGGGTAGAGAAATTTACCTTGCCCTACAAGAAAAAAGAGAAGATGGGGATAATGGAAGGTGAGATGTGATAGAAGGGAGGGCATGTTGAAGGAAGTTGTAATCAGAATGCAAGGTGTTATGGGGTGGGAGGAGGGGAGAGATGGGGAGAAAAACTAGAACTCAAAATTTTGTGGAAATAAATGTCGAAATCTGTATTTAAATAAATAATACTATTTTTTAAAAAAGAAAGAAGTCAAACCACCAGAACCGATCAACAAGGAATTAAGCAAATGGACTAGGCACATGCTCTTTTCAGTTCTGGTTAGGCAAAGAGTAAAAGTGTCCTAACCATATGGTTAGCTGAACAGAACAGTTACAAATTCTGTATACGTGTGTCACAGTCTTTCTAAGGCACTTATATCCTGTCAACAGGGAACAATCCCATTATACTTCTTTAAGGTTGCTGGGTAGTATGGTGGGGACAATGCTGGACATGGGCTCTGAATGACCCAAAGTCACGTATGATCTCTAGCTGTGAGACCAAGGACAGTCAATTAACCTTTGTTAGCCTCAGTTCCTCAACTATAAAATGGAGATGAGAATAGCACCTATTTCTCTAGGTTGTTGTGAGGTTCAAATGAGAGATTTGCGAGGTGCTTAATATAGTTCCTGGCACATAGTAGGGGGGATATAAATGTTGTACATTAATGATAATGCACATGGTTTTCAGAATAAACAGCCTATCTCACTTGCAAACAACTTCTCTCCTTTTTGTAAATGTGAGTAACAAGTTATCTTGACTGAATAGAAATTTATGATAATGAAATTCATTTTAGTAATCTGGCACTCCCACAGACAAAGTAATCTGGGGGAAAATGTTTTTGAATGGATATGAGAGCTAACCAATTTTGGTGTGCTTTTTAATGATGCAGCTCGTAGTCCATCTGTACCTGTGCATCCTGTTTGACCCTTGCCCACTATCTCTCACAAATGTGAAGGGAGTTCCTCATGTTCTCTGTCTCTGTCTCTCACTGTCTCTGTCTCTTTCTCTCTGTTTCTTCATCTCTTGTTTTCTCTCTCTTTCTGTCTTTGCCTCTGTCTCTGTCTCTGTCTGTCTGTCTCTCTCTCTCTCTCTCTCTCTCTCTCTCTGTCTCTCTCTCTCTCTCTCTCTCTCTGTCTCTGTCTCTCTCTCTCTCTCTGTCTCTCTCTCTCTCTCTCTTTTTCTCTCCATTTCTTCTCTCTACATTTACTCTTTTCCCATATTAGAAGTGTACTGACTACTCAAAGGCTGATTACCATGGAAGTTGTGACCTTCTTCATTTCTGACCTGGGCCTGTTCACTCGTATGGACTCACCTTATCGACAATAGATTCGGTGGCTTTAGATTTGGTTGTTGGTTGATTGTTGTCCATTCTCCAACAGGACCAAAATGACATCACCATGATAAAGTGGTTTCAATGTGTATGACTGTGGCTGATCAGACCAATAGAAGCTCGGAATTCTCTACCACAGATTGGGCACAGATAGTCGATGGGAATATTTGGGATCATTACTCCAAATTTGCACTTCCTACATCTCCTTTGTGCTATTTCAATTCTGATTTTTTCATAGAGCACAGCACCTTTTCTGATGTGAGCATGCCATGCTGAGCTATGTAGTGCCAATCTAATCTAACATTCTTAAGGGTGTCCTTGTATCGCTTCTTCTCAACACCATGTGATCACCTGTTCCATGAGAGTACTCCATAAAATAGTCTTTTTGACAAGGGTGCATTTTGCATTCGAACAACATGATCAGTCAAAAAGAGTTGCATTTTCTGAAGCAAGTTTAAATGCTTGGCACTTTAATTCAAGCAAGGACCTCATTGTCTGGCATCTTACCTATCAGGTGATCCTTAAAATCTTCTTAGACAGTTCAAATGGAAGCATTTCAGTTTCCTGTCATGGCATCAGTAAACTGTCTATGTTTCACAAGCATATAACAATGAGGCTAGCACAAGGGCTCTGTAGACCTTCAGTCTGGTAGTCAGTCTAATACCAATCTGTGGATCCACTTCATTGTCAATTTGTACATCCCTGAAAAATATACTACCAAAGTAAGTGAACTTATTATTCACAGCATTCAAAACTTCTCCATTTGTTGTATGTTTATATATTGGTGGTGTGGTGGTGGCTGATGGAGCACCTGTGTTTTATTGGTGTTAATTATTGGCTCAAAATTAGCACAGGCAGAAGAGAATTGATCTATGGATCAATTCCCTTTGTTGCACCTCAGCTTCGGAGGCTGCATTGAGGGCACAATCATCTGCAAAGAGAAAATCATTCACCAACACTCCCTCCACTTTGATCTTGGCTTGAAGCCTCCTCAAATTGAAGAACATGCCATCAGTAAGGTAGTTGACCATGATGTTGTATTCATCCTTATTGAAAGTATTTGACATCATGGCTGAAAACAGCATGCTAAAAAGCATTGGAGCAGACTCACAACCCTGTTTCACTCCACTGGTGACCGGGAAAGCAAGAGAGCATTGTCCACTATCCAGAACCCAGGCAAACATACTATCACTTCTCTGGGTAACCAAACTCCTGAACTCAAGCAATTATCTAGTCTTGGCCTCTAAGTAGCAAGGATTATAGGCATACACCTATAATGTTCCCTGAACATTACTTGGATACTACTGCAGCTTCTATTCACAACTCAAAAATTTGTTCTGATGTACTTGTTTAAAACTAGTAAAAAAAAATTAAATAACCTTTTAAGTATATTGTATATATATATATATATATATATATATACATATATATTGTGTATATATTGTACATATTGTGATATTGCATATATTGAATATATTGTAATTTAGTTTTTTGAAGTTTAAAAATGACACTGGCTGAAGGAAAATCATGTAAAATAATATTGCTTTAAAGTAGAATTTTAAACAATGCCACTATCGTACTCTCCTATTGTTGTGACTTTTTTCTAAAGAATTTATTAGCCAATATTATTAGGCAAATGGTGACTTTGATTTATAAACTTCAGATGTTTCATTCTATTTCTTGAATTATTTATTAAAATATTGTTACAATTATCTCCTACATCTAACTAACAAATTGTAAAGCACTTATTGCAATAGCTGGCACATAGTAAATGGTATATAAATTTTAGCAGCCACAACCATTTCTACTACTATTACTACTACTATTAGTTTATTAAGATTGCAGGCTTATACATTTGAAACTGAAGTAAACTTGGAGTCAATCCATTCCAACTCCCTAAATTTGAATATGAGGAAACAGAGAATCAATTTAGTTAAGTGACTTGTTCTGACTTACACCAGGAATAGGTATCAGATGTGAAATTTGAAATCAGGTTTTCCTGACTGTGTGTCTAACATTCTATCCATTGTATATTTAAGTGACACAGGAGACACAGTTAGACTCGAGAGTCAGGAAGATCTCAATTAGAATTCTGCCACAGACACTTAAAAACTGTGTGACACTGGCCAAGTCACCTAACTTCCTTCAGCCACAGTTTCCTCATCTGTAAAATGGGGAAAATAATACTACTACTCTATACAGCCATTATGAGGATCAAATGAGATATCATATATAAAGTTTGCAAATTTGAAAGCACTATTTATGAACTCAACTCAGAAACTCTTGTCTCCTTAGCACCCTCTCCCCATGTGGCCCTTTACTCGTTCTGGTCAGAGATGATGAGGAATGGGCGCTCCTCCCTGATTCTTTTAAGTTTGGCACCCCAGGGAATCCTCTTCATCATTTTCTCCCTGGCTATTTTCTTTGATTTCCTCATCTCCAGAAACTCCTCACTGTACAAAATTAAATAAACTCAGAAAATCAAACCTATTCAAAATCACTTCCCATCCCAGTTGTAACCACCTCTGACACTGCTTTTCATTTATCATCTTTCCCCATTAAGACTGTGAGCTTTTGAGGGTAGGGACTGATGTATGTCTTTCTTTACATACCCATCACTTCTTAGGGGTGCCTGGCATATAGCAAGCACTTAGTAAATGCTGATTTCTTGACTGAATCTTATCAGCTCCTCTACACCCTTTCATTCAAAATCAAAAATTTCAAGGGACTTTCAGTAGCATTTTTGTGTTAGTGTTGTCTAGAAGCAATGATTGAGGGTCCTGCTCTAGGTTCCGTGTAGCCTAATGATTCTAGGACTTTGAGCTCAAGATTAGTAGAGAAAAGAATCTCATTTAAAACTAATAACGAAGTATTCCATAGAACTTTACTTCAGTGTATTGCTGCTGAGTTCTGAAAGAAGAATTCTGCCAAAATTATCCTATCACATTCTTCCTACCTTCACCTTCGTTTAAGGGGGTTTTGCTTGTCATGAAATGTACTATTCAGTTTTCATTGCTTTCTGACTGCAGCTGTGTATGCTTAACAGAGTTGACATAAAGAACCTTGAGAGGTTTTGCCACAACCCCAAACAACTCTCTTGTTCTGCACCAAGAGCTATAAACACTGAAGTACACTAACCCACTTTCTGACAGGGAGTTTGGTTAGAAGTCAGTTGGTGATTGGGAATTCAAGGGTTATATAGCAACATCGGAGATGGACTTACAATATGGTACTGACTATGAACTGGAAATGGCCCAAACCAGATATAATTCCAATCTGTAGACAGACACAAAGCTTATGTGGAAAAGACTAATAAGTCTTTTAGACATGTCTTTGGCCAGTCTTTCTCAATTCTGCATAAGGTATGTTTTACAGAATTTGAAAAAAATGGAATACTTGGAACCAGGAGAGAACCTACATTCCTTCCATGTACAGAAGCTTATAGAAGGATGTGAACTGTATTTATGCAATCTGCCAACAACTTCATATAATGCTTGTGAGCATTTGGGAAATTTCCATTTCAGAGCTATCTGAAAGGTCTCCCTGACTCTAGGCTTTCTACTATCCCCATCATCATTCACACAACTGTAAAATAATCTATCTAACACACAAATCATGTCACGCCTTTGCTCCAAGGCAGTCAATTGCTCACTATCACCTCCAAAATAAAATTCATAGTCAGCCTGATGCAATGTACTGTCCGTTTTAAAAGCTGCCATTTCATAAGGAGAAACTTGTTGCCAAGGTAAGGGTACTCATAATTCAAAGAGTTATTTCTTTGACACTTAGTTCTGAGAAAAACAGCAGATCATTTTTCATTGTAGCAAGGTGTAGTATGTCAGAGCAATACATGTATGAAATTGTTCTATTGTTAAAGGACAAAGTTAATTTATTAAATTAGAAACAAATGAGATGTAGGTTGCTAACCATAAGATGAAGTGAAGTCATTCCTAAAGATGTCCCAGCTTTTGTTCCCAGGATGATGAGAAAAAGAAAACACAGGAGAGATTTCAGAAGTACATCAGTTAATCTTGAAGCTAGACATGATGGATATTATAAGTGCAATAATTAGCAAAAGATCAGCGAAATCTCTCAGCAGATCACCTAGTTTTGCTGAGATGTCATTTTTAGTGAGATGCTAAACACAGCATGAATCAAATGAAATTAAGAGTAGCAACATCTGCTGAGCACAAAAGAAAGAAGGCAACAAAGTTTGCAGTTCCACAATACATTCCCTGGAAAACTTTGATTTTCTTTTTTTTTTTTAATTAATAAATTTATTTTTAGTTTCCAACATTCTTATCTCTCTGCTCCCTGATATGGTATACATTCTGATTATTTTTTTCCTCAGTCCGTCCTTTCTTTTATGATCACTCCTGTTTTATCCTCTTCTCCCTTACTTTCTTGTAAGCTAAGATAGATTATTTTACCCCATTGCCTATATATTTTGTATCCAAGTTGCATATAAAAAGAATTTTAACATTTGTTTTGGAAACTTTGAGTTCCAAATTCTCTTCCTTCTTCCCTCCCAACTCACCCTCATTGAGAAGGTAAGCAATTCAATATAGGTTATACATGTGTAGTTATGCAAAACATTTCCATAATTGTCATGTTGTAAAAGAATAAGTATATTTCCCTTCATCCTATCTACCTTCTACTTATTCTGTTTTCAGCTTTGATGCTATTCCTTTTCAAAAGTATTTGCTTCTGACTACCCCCTTTGACAATCTGCCTGCCCTTCTATCATAGCCCCTCCTCTGCCTTATCCACTTCCTGCTTACTTTCTTGGAGGGTAAGAAATCCAATTGAGTGTCCTTAAGCTATTCCCTCCTTAAACAAAACCTGATGAGAGTAAGATTCATTCATTCTCTCTCACCTGCCCTTTTTCTCCCTCCACTGTGGAAACTTTTTCTTGCCTCTTCCATATGCGTTAATTTGCCCTCTCTCACCCCTTAATTTTATTTTTTCTATGATTTTTTTAAATTTATTTATAACTTGTAACATTCATTTCCACAAGATTTTGAGTTTCAAATTTTCTCTCTCTCTCCCCTTCCACCACCCCAAAACACCATGCATTCTGATTACCCCATTCACCCAGATAGCCTTCCCTTCTACCATACCCCTCTCTTCCCTTATCCCCATCTTCTCTCTTTTCTTGTAGGGAAAGATAGAGTTCTATACCCATTGCCTGTATTTCCTATTTCACAGTTGAATGCGAAAAAAAATCTTCAACATTCATTCGTAAAACTTTGAGTTTCGATTTCTCTTCCTTCCTGCCTCCCCACGCACCTCCACTGAGAAGGCAAGCAATTGAACCTACGCTAAAAACTTCCGTAATTGTCGTGTTGTGAAAAACTAACTATAATTTCCTCTATTTTATTCCTGTCCCTATTCATTCTATTTTCTCTTTAGACTTTGACCCTCCCTTGAAGTGTTTGCTTCTAATTACTTCCTCCTCCCATTGACCCTCCCTTCTATCATCCTTCCACCCCACTTATCCTCTTCTCCCTTAATTTCTTGAAGGGTAACTTAGATTTTCATACCAAATTGAGTGGGCATGGTATTCCCTCCTTAAGCTAAATGTGATGAAATCAAGCTAAAGTTTTCCTCTTTTACCTCACCCCTTCCCCTCCATGAAAAAAGCTTTTTCTTGCCTCTTTTATGAAAGACAATTTTACCCCGTTCCATTGCTCCCGTTTTCCTTCTAATATATTTCTCTCTCACCCTTAATTTTATTTTATTTTCTTAGATATCATCCCTTTCCTATTCAACTCATCCTGTGCCCTCTATCTATATGCGTGTGTCTGTTTCTGTGTGTGTGTGTGTGTGTGTGTGTGTGTGTGTGCCTAATTCCTCCAACTACCAAAATACTGAGAAAAGGTTCAAGAGTTACAAATATTCTCCTTCCATGTAGGAAAGTAAACAGTTCAACTTTAGTAAGTCCTTTACGATTTCTCTTTCCCATTTACCTTTTTATCTTTCTCTTGATTCTTACGTTTGAAAGTCAAATTTTCTGTTCAGCTCTAGTCTTTTCATCAAGAGTGCTTGAATATCCTCTATTTCAATGAATGACTATTTTTTCCCCTGAATTATTATACTCAGTTTTACGGGGTAGGTGATTTTTGGTTTTAATCTTAGTTCCTTTGAATTCTGGAATATCATTTTCCAAGCCCTCTGATCCCTTAATGTAGAAGCTGCTAGATCTTGTGTTATCCTGACTGTATTTCCACAGTACTTGAATTCCTTTTTTCTAGCTGCTTGTAATATTTTCTCTTTGACCTGGGAACTCTGGAATTTTGTGAAAATATTTCTAGGAGGTTTTCTTTGGAGTTATCTTTTAGGAAGTAAACAGAGGATTCTTTCAACATTTATTTTACTCTCTTGTTCTACAATATCGGGGCAGTTTTCCTTGATAATTTCGTGAAAGTGATGTCTGGGGTCTTCTTTTGATCATGGCTTTTAGGTGATCTCATAATTTTTAAATTGTCTCTCTCAGATCTATTTTCCAGGTCAGTTGTTTTTCCAATGAGATATTTCACGTCTCCTATTTTTTTCATTCTTTTGGCTTTGTTTTGCAATTTCTTGGTTTCTCATAAAGTCATTAGCTTCCATCTACTCTATTCTAATGTTAGAAGAACTATTTTCTTCAATGAGCTTTTGAACATACTTTTCCATTTGGCTAATTCATCTTTTTAAAGTATTCTTCTCCCCATTGTCTTTTTAGGCCTCTTTTGCCATTTGAGTCAGTATATATATATATATATATATATATATATACACATACACACACACACATATATGTATACATGTATATACATATATACATACATATATACAGTATATATATTATATATATACTATAATATATATACATATATGAGTATATATACATATGTATATATACATATATACGTGTACATATATATATATAATATATATCACTTCCATATAGCCTAGATTTTTTCCTCTCTCTCCACCTCTTTCCCTCCCACCTCTCCACTCCCTCCCTGAGGTGGCATAAAATTTTATATAGACTCTACAAATACACTCCTATTAAATACACTTTCACCTTAGTCATATTGCAGAGAAGAATTAAAATGAATGGGAGAAATGATTAAACAAAACAAAATATAATACAAAAGAAAATGATCTCCTTCCTTCTATGATTGAATTCCATAATGTGCTCTCTGGATGTGAAAGGCATTTTCCCTTATGCATCCATTGGGAAGTTTTTAAGTCCTTGCATTGAAATGAAGTACTAAGTCTACCAGAGAAATTCCTCAAATACTGCAGTTGTTGCTGTGTACAACTTTCTCCTGGCTCTGCTCCTTTCCCTTATCATTAGTTCATATAAGTGTTTCCAGGTCTCTCTGAAGTTTTCCTTTTCTTCATTTCTTATAGAAGTATAGTATTCCATTACCTTCATACACCAGAATTTATTCAAACAGTCCTCAACTGATGGGCATCCTTTAGATTTCAAGTTTTTGGCCACCATAAAGATATTTGCTACAAATATTTTTGTACATGTGGGACCCTTTCCCATTTTTATTATATCTTGGGCATACAGTCCTAGAAGCAATATTACTGAGTCAAAAGGTATGCACATTTTTATAACCCTGTGGGCATAGTTTCAGATTGCTCACTAGAATGGTAGTATATACTCACATCTCCACCAACAATGAATTAGTATTGCAATTCTCCCACATCTTCTCCAACATTTATCATCTTCCTATTTTGTCATGTTAGTCAATCTGATAGATGTGATGTGGTATCTCAGAGTTGTTTTGATTTAGATCATTTTTTCATATGACTATAGATAACTTTAATTTCTTTCTCTGATAACTGTCTGTTCATATACTTTGAGTATTTATCAGTTGGGGAAGAGTTAGTCTGTTTTTAACGTATTATTTCCTTCAGTATGTTTTTGGGTCTCCTTTAGCAAGCTGTTGACTCACTTTTCATGATTTTCTTGCATTGCTCTCATTTCCCTTCCCATTTTCTCCTCTACCTCTCTTACTTGATTTTCAAAATCCTTTTTGAGCTCTTCCATGGCCTGAGACCATTACATATTTATTTTGAAGGTTTTGGATGCAGAAGCCTTGACTTTTATGTCTTCCTCTGACGTTATGCTTTGGTTTTCCTCCTCTGAAAGGATGGAAGAAAATACCTGTTCACCAATAAAGTGACCTTCCATAGTCTTATTTTGTTTCCCTTTTTTGAGCATTTTCCCAGCCAGGTACTTGACTTTTGAGTCTTTTGTCAAGAGGAAGGTATACCCTGGAAACCTTTAAGTTTTCGGTTCCTCCAAGTTGGCACAATCCAGGGAGAAGAGTTTTCTCCTCTCCTGCCTTGTGTTCTGGTCTGGGAGCAACCAAAAGTACTCTCTTATGCCCAGGATCTGTAAGTAGCATTCCGTCTGCTGAGCCTCCACCAGGTCTACCAACTCCACTAGTCAGTGTTCTTCCTCATCCTAGTGCTGCCACTCAGGTCTGAGATCCATATCAGTTGTTCAATTCCTTCAGGGTCTTTAGACTGAGGGTTCCAGTAGTGGATACTAGTGCCACTGCCTAGGGCCAGGGTTAGGGTAGGACCCTGCTCCCTTCTCACCCAGGTGAAAGAATTTTCTTTCTGACCTTTGCAGCTTTCTTTGGCATGTGTGATTTGAGGAATCTGGGAACCACAGCTGCTGAAGCCTGATCCAATCTTGTCCCTGCCTCCACCACGTGGCCAAGACTGGGCTGCACTCAGTTGGCCGCACTCTGCCCCAAGGCCTGTGTGTTCAGGGTGCTGACTTTTTCTCCTGAACTAAGTGAATGGTGTATATGTCCTTGTTGACCCCTCAAAAGTTGCTTTCCTTTTAAAAATGCAGATTTAAGAACCTGTGATGGCAGGCCCTCCTCTGTATGTTAGGGTCCTTGCTAATACAATATCCGAACCCCTCAAAGCCTTAATGTGGAAGTTGTTAGTTCATATATAACCATGATTGCATATTTAAACAATACTCGATTTGTTTCTTTCTATCTGCTTGCAATATTTTCTCCTTGACCTGGAAACTGTGGAATTTGAAGACAATATTCCTAGGAGTTTTCCGTTTGGGATCTTTTTCAAGAGGCAGTTGGTGGATTCTTTCCATTTATACTTTACGCTCTGATTGTAGACTTTCAGGGCAGTTTTCCTTGGCAATCTCCTGAAAGATAATGTCTAGGCTCTTTTTTTGATCATGACTTCCCAATAGTCCAACAATTTTTTAAATCTCTCTCGGATGTATTTTCCAAGTCATTTGTTTTTCCAATGAGATATTTCACATTGTCTTCCATTTTGTTCATTCTTCTCTATTTCATTCTCAATTTAATAATTGCTTGATTTTTTATGGTCATTATCTTCCATTTGCTCCATTCTAATTTTGAAGGAATTATTTTATTCTTTGAGTTTTTGAACCTACTTTTTCATTTGGTCAGTCTTGCTTTCTAAGGAATCTTTCTCCTCATTAGCTTTTTGGACCTTTTTGGCATTTAGGTCTATTTGTTAAAATGATATTTTCTTCAATATTTTGTGTGTGTCCTTTAGCAAGCTGTTGACTCATTTTTTCATGATTTTCTTACATCATTCTCATTTCTTTTCCTAAGTTTTCCTCTACTTCTCTTACTTGATTTTCAAAATCATTTTTGAGCTTTTCCATGGGCTGAAACAAATTCATATTTTCTTGGAGGCTTTTGATGTAGGAGTTTTGACTTGGTTTTCCTCCAGGTCTATGTTTTCATATTATTTGTCACCAAAGTGAGATTCTAGTACTTGAGCTATTTTATGCTGTTTGCTCATGATCCTGGTCAAATACATGACTTTTTAACTCTTTGTCCAAGAATAATGCCTAGGGGTGAGGGTGTGCGTGTGTGTGTGGGGGGGGGGAGGTGTGTTGTCCCAGGCTTCAAAAATTTTGTATTAGCTGCTCAATCCTCCACTCTCTGTGGGGCCAGAGCTCCAGACAATACTGCTGCACCCTTTCCTCCTCTGCCCTGGGGCTGGGGCTGGACCCCAGCCACACCAGGTCCCACAGAGTTCTGCTACTGACCTGCTATATTGTCTTTGGAGTTTGTGGGTTGTGAATCCTGGAAACCACCATAGCTGCTCACAATTCAGTTCCCTGAAGCCTGTTGTAATTCTTCTGGGCCAGGACATACTGCACCAGATTGTTTTGCTCTGAGGTCAGTAGGATGGATGCCTCTTGTTGACCTTCCAGCCTATCTGGGGCTGGAGATTTTTTTCACTCCTTCATTTTGTAGGTTCTGCAGCTCTAAAATTTGTTTGCAGTAATTTTTACAGGTACTCAGATGAGTTTGTGGGGAGAGATCAAGAAAGTCTCTACTTTAACTCCTCCATCTTGGCTCCACTCCCTTGTTTTCTAAATTCCTCTCTCCATGTAGGTTCTTGTATGTACGAATCCACTCTCACCATGCTTTTTTGTCTACTTATGGGAAAACATCATTTAGGTTTATGTGTTGATTATAATGTATTTATTATTTCTGCAGTTTCCTAAAGAAATGGGTACTTGCTACTTTTGTATTATATTCCTTTATTGTTAAATATGTGGTTATAAAGAAGGCCTAATAGTGATATTATTGTGAATAGCTGTTTTTCTATAAATAGAAGCATATCAATCAGAGCTTAAAAACAACATTTTGGGTAGGGGGAGTATATTCCCTCATAAAAGCATTTCTCCTAGGTTCCTATGAAACACTGAGTATAACCATGTTGCAATGAATTGTCTTGGGATACCCACATCTTCTGATGAGAACAGATCTATGTGGAGGTCTAGGTTGAAGTGAACAAGGCCACCCAGAAAGTTAGGAGATGTTCACATGTCTGTGTGAGAGGTTTCAGTAGCCATCTAATTTAGCCATTACTTGGTGATGTAAGTCACTTCTAAAATATAGTTCAAATCTATCTTTGTAATTTTATTTCTTTTTAATTGTTTTGATAAACTCCATTTTCCAGACCTGTTAGAATGCTAGATATTTCTATCTTTGCTACCACACCTTCATAGCACAATCTCCCTCATTATTTCTATATTTTTACATATCCTTACTCCTGCTGAGACAAGTTCAAGATCCAGTTCTACCATGAAATCTTCCCTGGTTCTCCCATCTAAAAATAATTTTCCCCTCTTAAAATCTTGCTAGATCACTTTTTCCAAATCTTCTTGTGATATTCCATTCTAATTTGTCTTGTACAAGATTTTATTATATATGCTATATCCTGCCATTTCATAGTAATCTCTTTGAGAATGAAAATAAAGAGGTTTTTTCTGTGTTTTAATTTTATTTTTTTCTCAAATGTGTTTGCAATCTCATGATTTTGGGAGTTTTCTTAAAAGATATAAACCACATGTCATTCATGTCTGTCCATTCTGTATGGGTGTTTATGTCTACCACACGCATTTTGCTAGAGGAATCTGACCCAATATCCTGGAGACCTTCTTCAATTTTTTTGACATTGTGAAGATGCTAGATAGAGGAACATTATTTTTTCTGTCCAACTTCCATCGCTTACTCTTGACATATGATGAGTCCATTTTGCTTTCTTATCAAAAAATTCCTTGATGATATCTTTCACTCTTAAACTTCTTCATTTATTCACTAGTTCATGATCTTCCCCCATTGCTCTTTTTTTGGTAATATTCACTCTTCCATTTTCATTGGCACTATGTTCTTCATCAATCCACCATATAGCAACAGAAGTGTAATGTTTGCATTAGAAAGATGAATCTTTGCATTCATGGTAAATTCAGAGTGAGAAAAGGAACTTTTCAATTTCAAAAAAAAAGAAGTTAAATTGCTCATCTTCTATTCAGCTCTAAACAAATTCATTGTCAAAAACAAACAAGCACATATCAAGGACATCAAAAATACTTTCTACCTCAGATATGTACTTTGACAGAGTCTATAAGGTATCCATACAAATACATCTCAAAACCCTGGAAATAAAGAATCTTCCACTTGAATTTTCCTGTGTGCATAGATAGGACTCCTTTGTATGATTTTAGAGCTAATTTATGTCCTAGAATTTGATACAAGGTAAATGTCCCATACAAAGATAGAAGTACTTATATATTTCATCATGTACACTCTACTATCTTGATTTTGCACTCAATCTCCTCCATTATGGTTGTGAATACCTTTGAAAGAGTGTGTGTTTGTGTGTGTGTGTGTGTGTGTGTGTGTGTGTGTGTATTCTTATGTTATGTCTTTCCCTATGCCTATAATTTATTTTAAAAGGTTATTTCTGTTATTTTATCTTTGAAAGACTTTTCAGGGGTTTTGATGCAAGGATAAAACACACCTTACAATAAAATTTGTCTATATCAAATGCTTTTCAATAAACAAAAGGTAAGCACATTAAACTGTAATGCCACCTATATCTCTGTTATGTGAAATGGTAAAGATATATAGCTCATTGTTGAATAACACTTGGAAAAGCTCTATTGTTCTTTCATAGTACTCTTATTGAAAATGCCTTCAGTTCATGTAAAGGTGGTTTTCATAAGGATTTTGTGTCAAAGTGAGAGCAGCTTCATAAGTCAGTAGTTAATGAGATCCTCTCAGTCATCTGTGTATTCATTGAAAAAGGAAATCATAAAGATGAGATAATATCGATGAATGCATAGTGTCAATGAAAACTTTTTTTTTATAATGGAAAAGTATTAAGGTATCTGTAACGATGTGAAGGGAGATAATGAAGGGAGATATAATGCAGAGACAGAGACAGAGGGACAGATAAAAGGACAATCAGAGAGATAGAGTCAAAGAGCCCAAGGTATTGGTTTTATGAACTAAAGTAGAGTGATTAAGAAAAGCAATAAGAATGAATATCACTTTAATAACATCAGAGAGAAAGAGTAGATACAGCTGCTGACATTTTGTGTAGTAGAGGAGAATGGGAGTTGCTTACTCTACTCAATTAACTAAATATTTTCAGTAATGACGGACACTATATCTGCTATAAATGTAGATATGAATTGTGTTTAGAGGAAACAAAGGAGAAAAGATGTGAAGCAGTAGCTTGGAGAATAAGAAATAAAATTTATCATACTAGATTAAAAAAGATTGTAGGGCATCAGTACAAACATGGTTGAGATTAGGAATCAAAAATCCTAATGGATAAAATCACCTGGATTCCATACAGCAAATCCTAGAGCTAGAGTGTATGAAGTAATCATAGATATTATTTCTCAAAGGATCAGTATTCAGAAGTAAGAAATCGAAAAATGTTAGGAGGCAAAGAATTTAAGAATACCTAGAGAGGTAAAGTAACAGACCAAGGATTCAAAGTAAAATATTGAAATAAGTACAGATCGGGGGTTGTGGGTGGAGTGGAGATGCATAAGGGACTACAGATAAAAATAAATCTAAAGAATTGACCTAATATGAATAAGTGAAAGGAAGGTGTAGGATAGATGGATGTGTCTGATAAATAGAATTTCCAAATTCTCAATCTTGGAAGCAGTACCCATCTGAGAGATGGTCATGTGTAAGCCATTACTATGCAGCTAAAGAGGGATGGAAAGGAGAGTTGTGGAGGTTGAAAAATAGTATAATTTACGAGATGATTGATTGACACAAATATTTATATCTTTGAAAATGTTGGAAGGGATGGAGTGAGAGAAAGACCATGTCCCAAGAAGTAGTCTAATTGAGGAAGTTAGGAAAGTGACCTAGATTTTTTTTAAATGACTTCCATAAAGATAGGGACTTGGTGGTGTAAATTTATCTCTGAAATTAAGCATCATGGTATATAGTTAACTAGATGAAATAAGAGTTCTAAGACCATCTCAAACAGGTTGAATTCAAAGTCAAAACCTATATGATGTTCCAATTGTTTTCTTTTTCACAGAAAACCCCTGTGTCATTACTGAAACACTGATACCAGAAGCCATTCCATATTTGTTACTATTACAGGAGCAGACCAAGTAGTCACCAACACAACACCAGAGGAGAGGAGGCAAATAAGAGAAGTAACTGCAAATAAGACTTATTGGATTGCATCTAGTGGATGGGAAATTCATTAAGACCACTTGGAGCATCAACCTGTACAGAGGGTAACCTGAGAACTTGGCAAGGAGGCTCCTTGAGTGTACAGTAAATCAATCTACAGTCAGGTTGGTTAAATCAGATTGTAAACTGAAGTGAAGGAAAAAGATGGAGCAGATGGTTAGGAAACTGCTTATACATGTTCAGTTATGTGGAAATTGAGGGCAGGTTAATGTTTGGCAGTGAAGGCACAAACAGAGAGAGATTTGGAAAATGAACTTAGGAGAGCCTTGGGCATTGGTGATGAGTGGACATGTAGTGCTTTTGCTAGAACAAATGGATGGGAGGGAATAAAACTATGCCTTACATAGAAAAGAAGTTGTTTCAATTAAAAGTCAAAATGACGATAGTATCTAACATTTATCTAATGCCTACTCTGTGCCAGGCACTATAGTAAGCACTTTGTAATTTATTGTTTACAAATTTGTAATTCATTTGTCCTCACTATTCTGGCAGGGAGGTGCTACTACTATAATTATTTTACAGATGAAAATAGGTTAAGTGACAGGCCCAGGAACACATAGCTAGTGAGTAAGTGTTTTAAGGCTAGGCCAGTAACTCTAATCAATGCACCACCTAGCTACTTAAACACAGAATACAGAAGTATACCTCCCCCACATTCTGCCCTTCACAAAATGCACAATGTGTCTTCACTTTGAGGGAGTTTCTACAGAAAGGCTACTTAGTTAAGAGGTCTACTAACTGTATTGAACTTTAACACCCTATCCAGTGGAGTGAGGGAATGGATGAAAAATTATGCATTTCAATTAAAGAAACATTTATTAACTTCCTGCTATGTGGCAAGTACATAAGGTTTCAAAAATTCAAATTCAAAATTCCTGTCCTTGAGAAACTTAAATTCTATTTAGTCTAGTTATTAAAATTATCTTTGAAAACACATGATGTATACAATTATATTTTGATATACTGTTGGGAACCAAAGTAGAGAAATTAACAGAGAAAAATATTTGCAATAATATAGTGGTTTCATATTAGTATATCTGATAATAAATAATTTGTACTACAGCAGTGTGATCAAATATAATATATACGTGTATATATATATATATATATATATATATATATATATATATATGTTTTAATTTTCTGGTATTTGGATTATTATTTTTAAGATACTGGGTTTAGTAGCCCTGTCAGTAGGTATAGCCACTTCATCTTTAAAAATCAATGAAGTGTTGGAAAATGGCAATTTTACTTGTTATTCTATAGGGAGTCTGTGAGAAGACAGTTTATTTGTTCTGTAGATGATGTTAACTGTGATAATGAGAGATCAAACAAAAATGAATGAAAAGACTTTTTTTTTACTTCTGAGAGAATTGAGTCTGTCTTATGAAGATACAGGTGGCTATGATACAGTTGATACATTACAAATAATTATTTTGTAATAAATAACGCTTATGGAAAGAGGTTTTTGCAGTTTCTTAAATTAAATGACCTGTTTTGGATGCATAGAACTAATTTATTATGTAATGAAAGATATTTCAATTTTATAACTTTATGTAGAAATATCAGAGTATTCCTCTTGATTATCTTAGAATGGAGGATGACAATGAATTAGTAAGTTTGTTGGTTGACTGCTGCCCTTTGTTCTTGAGGAGGAACAAAATGACATCACCATAGTAAAGTGAAGTTACAGTGTGTATGACTGCAGCTGATCAGACCAATATAAATTGGAAATGTTCTACCACAGATTGCGCGCAGATATCCGTGTGAACATTTGGGATGGATACTCCAAATTTGTACATTTTATGTTTCCTTTGACTTGTTTCATTTCTGCTTTGCTCATAGAACACAGTACCTTTTCTGATATGGGCATGCCATGCTGAGAGGTCCTGTGCCAGTGTCTCCCATGTTGCATAATCAAATACAAAGTTCTTGAGAGTGTCCTTGTATTGCTTCTTCTGACCACTATGTGATCATCTGCCCCATGCCAGTTCTTCGTAAACTAGTCTTTTTGGCAAGGGTAAATTTTGCATTCAAACAGTGTGACCAGCTCATTGCAGTTGCACTCTCTGAAGCAAATTTAAAAGTTTGACAGTACAGTTTGAACAAGGATTTCATTGTCGGGTACTATATCCAAACAGGTGATCTTTAGAATTTTCTTAAGACATTTCAAGTGGAAGAGATTCAGTTTCCTGGTGTAGCGCTGATAAATTGTCTGTGTTTCATAGACATAAAACAATGAAGTAAGCACAGTGACTCTGTAGACCTTCAGTTTTGTGGTCAATCTAATACCTCTTCCATCCCAAACTTTTTTTTGGCACCTCCCCAAACACTGAGGTAGCTCTAGCAATGCATGCATCAACCTCATTATCAATGTGTACATCCCTGGAAAGTACACTACCCAGGTAAGTGAACTTACTATCCACAGCATTCAAAACTTCTCCATTTGTTGTAACTGATGGTTCCATGTATGAATGGTGTGGTGGTGACTGATGGAGCACCTGTGTTTTCTTGGTGTTCATTATTAGGCCAAAATTAGCAAAGGCAGCAGAGAAATGATCCATACTTTGTTGTATCTCAGAGGCTGCATTGAAGGTACAATCAGCTGTTAATAGAAAATCATGGCCCAATACTCCTTTCACTTTGGTCCTGGCTTGTAACCTTTTTCAAATTGAAGAATTTACTATCTGTGCTGCAGCTGATCTTGATGCCATGCTCATCCTCATTGAATATATTTGACATCATGGCTCAAAATATCATGCCAAAAGACATGGGAGCAAGCATGCAGCCCTGTTTCACTCTACTGGTGACTGGGAAGGCACAAGAGCATTGTCTACTATCCAAAACCCAGGTGAATGTGCCACCATGAAATTGACTGACATACAATCCTGATGAACTTCTCTGGGCAACCAAATTTTGACATAATTTTCCTTAAGTCATCATGATTAACAATGTCAAAGGATTTGGTCATTTCTACAAATGTTGTGTACGGACCTCGTTCTGCTCCTGGCATTTTTCCCGGAGTTGTTGGGAATCAAATACCATATTGACTCTTCCTTGGCCCTTTTGGAAGCCACAGTGGCTCTCAGGTATATGACCATCTTCCAGGTGAAGGATTAGCCTATTAAATCTGTTAGTAGCAGATAAAGAAAGACGTGTACATATATGTGTATTTGTGCATATATATATATATATATATAATGGATTAGGGCGTGAATAGGGAAATCTAAGCAGTCTAGCTATAGGGCTACAGATATATTATATATACATAATATATATTATATATATATAACATGTCATACATACATATATATGCACACAGGCATATTCATGCATGTATATTCATGTATAGTAGTAGAATTACACATATATGCACAGCTTTTTAAAATTAATTTATTTCTAGTATTCTTTTTAAAATATGAGTCCAAATCCTTTCTTTTCCTCCTACCTCTCCCCAGCTCATTGAGAGGGCAAGCACTGTAATATCAGTTATGGATGTAGAGGTGCAAAAATCATTTCCACATTAACCATGTTGGGGAAAAGATAAAAGAAAAAGCAAGAAGCTTAACAAAACTGAAGAAGTATGCTTCAATCTGAACTCTGTGTTCATCAATTCTCTCTCTGAAGGTGGACAACATTTTTTATCCCGGGTCCTTTGGAACTCTTTTGGATCATTGTTATAATCAGAACAGCTAAGTTTTTCACGCTGATTATCATTACAATATTGCTATTACTGTGTACAGTATTCTTCTGATTCTGCTCATTCCACTTTACATCAGTTCACGTACATCTTCCCGGTATTTTCTGAAACTGTCCTGTTCATCATTTCTCACAGCATAATTAGTACTCTATCACAATCACATGCCAAAGCTTGCTAAGTCATTCTTAAGTCATTAAATCATTGATACACATCTCCTCAACTTTTAATTCCAGAAATATATTTCTATGTGTCTGTGTATACTATTTTTTCATCCTGAGCAGTGTCTTGCCAAATGATCCAGTATAACCCTGTTTTTCAGGGTTCCCTACAAGTAAAGGGTTTTCACATAAACAAAATAAACAAATCACCATTCATTAATCATATCTAAAGTACATTTCTATGAATCGTCTAGCAGAATTTGGTATTTTAACTCTTTCTAAATGATGCCTTGTAAATAATTACTATAATTTTAGGTACTTAACAAAGTGATAATATTCATTAACAGCCCTCAGTCCTGTAGAGACTTTTAGCAATTTGTGATTCATTCAAAACCAACATCAATTTAGAAGCTTTTGCATTCTGAAGCATTTAAAAAAAAATCAAGTTATATGACATTCCGACTTTTAATATAATGTATAGTCCTTTATTGCTACAAAACTTGGGTGTACCCTAACCCTAAAATCAAAGCTGATGGCCCTGAAAATGAACTGAGTTAGAGAATTCTATGACATGTCATATTACAAATATCAAAGTTAGAAAATCACATACTATTCAGTAAAGATTCAAAGTGCCAATGACTTCAGGAGTTAATATAAGTATAGTTTTCAAAGTTTCATAAAAAAATGAATTTGTCCTTATTTTGAGGCAGAAGTGCTCAAAAATCTTCCCAATTTACTTATTCCCAGAAGTGGTAAACCTACCTAGAGCCAGTCAAGAACAAACCAGTTAATCAATCCAAGAAATCAAATACTGAGGAGGGAATGTATCCTTTTATCACATTACCAATCAGCAAGTATCTAATACATAGTTAAGCAGAATTGTCCTAGAATTTATCAAATGTCGTCTTTCTGTACCTTTATAATACATTTTCTCTTCTTCTAACTTTCCCACATTTAAATACCCTTCATCAACATTCTGTTTTAAAATCTCATTGTAAGTCTGGTATTATTATTCCCTGTGCCTTTTTGCCTTTAATTTATGAATCATTCTTTTTAAAATCTGTACTTTCTCCTTCCTGGAAGCCTGAAGTAGCTTTTCCAAATGAATGTGAGGTTTTTTATTTTGAAGAAAATAACATCTTTGCTTTTTTATAATTTAATTTGCAAAGATACGAATGGTTGTTATTTGAAGTGCACACATCCCAGAGTACACTGATGAACTGATAAATGGCACTAAAAGCATTGCTTTAATATAGCATCAAATTCTTTGTTTAGTATTTTGAACAATCACCTGAATAAATACATATGTATGTCTCTATATACACATGTACACATATGGGCATATACGTACACATATGTGTTTAGATACACATACATATTCCCACACAATACATACATGCACATATATACACATTATATATCCAAACACATATACATGTTTGTATATATACACATATACATACATATACACCTTTACTTACATACGTATACTTATATATGTATATATATTTATCTATGTGTGTACGTGTGTACTTTTATAAAATTTTCATAAGATTGAAAACTTTTGCACCAGAACCATCTCCAGGTGACAGAGAGAAAGCCCCAAAAGGTATCATCAACCTAGGATATGTTTAATTAGTATACTTATAAAACTTTTCCTTTCATTCAAAGAAATCAACTTCATAAGAACAGGATAGGGGAAATATAGTTATAAAGTACTTCATCTGGAAAGAAATAGTTTGGGCTTATTAAATGCTTGCAATCAGTTTTCAAAGAAATATAACAGGTGGATAAAATCTCTTTGACTGACTAAAAGGAAATGTCCTTTTCGTTCCTTGGAGTTCTTGGTGCTATTAAACTCTACAGTAGTCAATATGTTCTTTGGCATCTGAGAGTGTCACTGACCCATTCCATTGGTAATACACTGGCATTATTTATAAAATTGCTCAGAAACCACATCTCTTGAATTTTGAAATATCGCACACCCTCTGAGCCTGCTTAACTGATTTGTATTCCTTCCACGCATGTCCCTTAATTATGAGTGGTGTGTGGAGAAGGACACATGCGTGCACACAGGCGCATACACATTTGCCCATATTTATCCATAATCTGTTGAAAGAAATGGAGATGTTTATTCTGTAGAAGATATAGAAGTCTCATAAAAGATGCTTTAAAATAATTTGAATAGCATTAATATGGAAGAGGAATTGAGTTTATTCAATTTGTCCCTAAAGGACAAAGTTCAGAATAACAAGTGGAAATAGCAAACTTGCAGATTTAGTCTAGATCTAAGGGGGAAAAAAAGCAAAACAAAAACAGCAAGCAAAACAAAACACAAATACAGCTGTCTAACAAGAGAATGAAATTCATTTGAAGGGAGTAAATCATCTTTCACTAGAGGTTTTCAAATAAAGTCTGGATCCACACTTTTTGTTTCATATTGTTGAGGGGATTCCTGTTCAAGTTTGGATTGTACTAAATGGAGGTTAATTGGAGGTTTCAGATTGTATTTTTGTGTAAATCAGCCACAATATATCTGGGACATATATTAATCTAGTATTTGCTTTCTGGTTCATGAGTCTAATAAAGACTTTTTTCATAATATTAGTAAAGTTATCTATATTTTTTAAATAGTAAAGTAGATAATGGAATAGAAAGGATAAATATAAAAAGATATAGTACTCTAGTATGTGATAAACCTGATAACAGCAATGTTATGAAAGGTATTCTTATTTGATAATTAGCTTGTTAAAACGATTTTTGAAAATCTGTTTTATTTTTTTTTCTACTAGCAGTCTTCCTTCCATTTTCATCTTTGAATGCTCTTAAGATGAATTTTCTTAATTGAATGTCCTGCCAACATTTCTCAAATCTGGCTCTACTCTTTATTTTGCTCTTTTGATTATGATATGATCCTATTTGTAACTATCATCCTTCTTCACAATTTTTAAACAAGTTTACATTCTAACTCAGTGTTGCCTTTGGCAGTCGTTTCTTTCCATTTTCCAAATAAATCAGGTGTTTGCTGGTTAAGACACTTTCTGGATTATTTTGGTGCCATTGCTTTGGCAGTTCCCTTTCTTTGATTAAATTATTAAAGTGGGTGTCAATAGCATTTCTGTTTTCTACTTCCCTTTTCGGTTTTTAATTACTTATTTAGGTAGTTCCTGGTTGAGTTGGTTCCTTTGTAGGTCATATTTTTTTTCTCATACCATATTTTTTTTATTAGTGTAAAAACTTGACTCTAACATGTTCAGGATCTGACCATGTAGACAACTCAAACAGGAAAAAATAAATAACAAGTTCATGAAAATACAATATATTTCATTGTATACGTGATCTTGATGTCCAGTAACTATGACTATTTTCAAGTGTATTTTCATACAGAGGCATGAAGCATATTTGTAATCTATAAGCATTTGAAGTGTTTTGTTCTTTCTTCTAGAAGCATACCTTCCCATGTATTTCTCCCTATTCTCATATTTTCTCTCTTTTGCTTCAAAGTTATTAAGTATCCTGGAATTTGTTGATTTGGAGAATGTTATCAATTTCTTCACACTTAGCAGCTAAAACTGACCCATAATCTGCAATTTTATGCTAGCATTTTGTAAATACTTCTCATTGATAATATATTTAATAACAAACATCACTAAAATTAATAATTGAGAAATAAGATAATCATTTAAAAATGTGTTTCACTGCTTTTGCCTGCAAAATAAAATCCACTTTGCCAACTCATTTCTTTTCCTCTCCAATGGATACTTATAAACTTTCTTTCACATTTTTCTTTCTAGTTTCATTTATAGTGAGAATGACAAGATTGATATCACTTAATTCCTCTATCTATATGGCTCCATACTGGTTGTTAGAAAATACTTCAAATATGAAGAACCAGTAGTCAAATTAGGGTTTATGGTGGTCTAAAAGTAGTGTGATTCTTAACATCTTTTGTTGCTTTTCTGTCATCAGAGCACTGTCAGTTCAGAACCAGATATACGCACAGAATTGAAGGACTTAAAAAATATGTTTTTCTTTGTTTATTTGATGCTAAATTAAGAAAAAAATCATGTGACCAGTCTCGTGGTGACATACCTTTCTGGAGATAAATAAATTGATCCTTCAAATAGATTTAATCAGTTGCCAGGCCATATTCAAAATCTTTGCAGTATGGCAGATCTTGGTAACATTTAGGCTTTCTAGAAAACCTTACCAAAAAAAAAAAACCAAAAACAAAAATCCAAAAACAAAAAAAAAACATGTCACTATAAGGCATGAGGACAGTGCATTGTAGAGAGTGGTTTTTGGTGCTTTTGCTTATTTTTCTCCGGTGAAGGGTTTATAAGGGTAGCAATTAAAAGGGATGAAATGGCAGGAATTTAAACACAAGTATACCTTAAAAAATATATTATCAAGATGTAAGAAAGTTGAAGTTATGAATAAGACAATGTTGGAGAATGTATATGGTATATAGATTTATAGAGATAACTTCTCCTAAGAGTTGGGTTGTGAAATGTAGGACCAGCATGATGTAATGCCTTGAGAGTAAGCAGAATGAAGGTTTTTGTTTGTTTTTCTTTTGTTTGTTTTTCTTTTTGGATATGGGAGATCTGCATATGTTTGTAGAGAGGGGAACTGGTCCCAACAGAAAAGCTGAAAATTAGGGAAAGATAACTCTGAAGTTGTATATCATACCTATGTGACTGGCATAATTGACGAAAAAGGAAAATGACAAATATTGGGAGATCTGTGGGAAAACAGGGACATTGGTGATGAATCTGTGAACTGGTACAGCTATTCTGTAAAGCAATTTGTAGCTATGCCCCAATTGTTATTAAACTAGGTATATGCTAACTCATTGACAAAGTTACTTGGTCTGTACCAGTGAAGAAACCATAAAAAGAAGGGGAAAGGGAGACTCGTGCACAAAATATATTTGTTCCAACTCTTTTTTGTGCTAGAAAACAATGACAAAGTAAGAGGAATTAAGGTCACGTATATCGTGTAATACTATTATGCTGTTAGAAATGATGAAGGACATGGTTTTAGAGAAACCTGAGAAAATGTTTAGAAATTGATATAGATTCAAGTGAACAAAATCAGGATAAAAAAATATGTATATACTAACAACAATCTTATACAGGTAAACAGTTTTAAAAGGCTTTGGAACTTTGATCAACACAATGAAGAACCATAACTTCAGAAGACTCAAGATGAACAGTTACCCACCTCCTGATAAAGACTCAACATATATATTGAGAAATGTATGCATATATACATGTATGTATGTATGTAACATTGATAGTGTAAGAATTTATTGTGTTTAAGTATTCGTTTTCCAGTAAGGCTTTTTTTTTCCTTTGCTTCCTTATTTCTATCAATGGGAGAGGAGTTATCAAGAGATTGTACATCTGAAATTAAAATAAAATATAATTAGAAAAAAAATAGGGAAGAAGAAAAGGTCAAGGGGAAAAACCTGTAAAAAGAGATGGGAAGGTTTGAGATCAATGTCACAAGTAGAGACATTTCTGAAGAGTACCAAACTACTTTATCTAGTGTTCCATTGAAATAAGAGATGTTGAGGAATAACATTGTGGGGATTCAAATATAAAATTGAGTATGGAAAAGAAAAAAATCTAAATCTGTACTTCTGATAAATATATATATATATATATATATATATATATATATATATATATACACACACACACACACACACACACACACACATATATATATATACACACACATATATATGCCTATATGTATGTATGTATTTATGTACACAACACATGATTGTCTAATAATAGCTGCCTTAAAGTACTTTTAATATGTCTTGATCTGTGATCATATTTTATATAAAAGTAATAAAAACTCTTCTGTTATATGAAATGTTATTAACTATAATTATGATGTTACTTTTTTCTTTATTCAAGAAACATTTTTACATAAGAATGAAATGTAACATAAGACAATTTATACAAATTTTAACAAATTTAACAATAATATAAACTCATTTACCACAATGGAAAATCAATTTATTACAAATGTTCAGTATTTCAAAAGTGGTATTCTCCTCATATCAGCTTCAAGTACTTAAATAAAAATAAATTCTCTCTATATAACCACTTGGTTAATATCACCTCCTAAGCCTGTATTATTTTCCCTTCCATCATCCACACCCATAAAATCCTGTTGTATCCTTCAATGCCTACCTCTACTGTCGTCAAGACAAATGTCCTATTTGTGTTTTACCATTTTAGTAACTCTATTAAAATAATTGAGGTCAGTTAGTCAATATCTAATAGCAATATTGATTTGATCATTGTTCAAAAATGAAAAGCTGGATAAAGGAGAACAGGTTGTTTTCAGGGTCATTCTAGAATGCCAAGACAAGACATCTGATGATGAGATTTTATACTCTCTGTTCATAGTTTCTGGTTTTGTTTGCAAGGGAACTACCAAAAAGTTTTTTGGGGAGTCACCTCTGTAGGAGATAATACTTAAAGCAGAAAGGATAGCCATTTTTTCACCTATGAAAAGCTACTATTTGAAAGTGGGATTAAACTACTTTTACTTAGTCTCCAAGGGCATAGCTGGAAAGGTAAAAGGTAAAGTTGCAAACAATGTAAATTAGAATTCTTGTTAAGGAAAATAAAACAACAATAATGTAATGAAATGTAAATACTGCAAAAGTGGTATAAGTTACATTTAGAAGTACACGTTTCCCTCTTATTAGAGATCTTCACATGAGACTAGATGAGCTCTTGCCAAAGATCTCATACAGATAATTCTTGTTCAAATCCAGACTGAACTACATGACTTCTGAGATTATATGACCTTAGGATTAGCATCCCATATAATGCTTTTCAATATAGCCCATATCCAAAATATATAGGCCCCCAAAATGATGTCCAAAATAAAATATTCTGGTGCCATCAAACCTTATATTGAGGGGATAAAATAGTCAATAGTTTCATAGCCAAAGTCTTCCAAATAATAAACCCAATTGGTTGGATAAATAAGAAATCCTTTGCCTAAAGCTGCATTAAAATTATGAGAGCATTGCACAATCTTTTTCATTTAACCAGTTCAGTAAAATTCAAGGAGTTCAAGTAAATAATCAGTTTAATAGATTTTTCTTACCCATACATGGCAATAATTATTTCTGAGGATTGAGAGGGACTTTGGTTTTCTACAAACAGCCTTGTGATAATACACTGACCTACTGACACTTGACAAGTAACTCAATCTTCCATCAAAAAAACTAATACTTCAATCCCTTCTTTAAGGATGAATCCCCCTAAAATGAAAAAAGAACTATCGTTACACCACTGACTGACTCAGTTTTGGAAATACTAAACTCCAAACATACTCTTGAATTATTAACATGAAAACAGAGAGGAAGCTACAACTAACTGTGATGAGATTTTTATTAAATCTGATCCTTTCTGACTGAGAGAGACACAGAGAGATACATAGACACAGAGACAGACAGAGACAGTAACACAGATACAGAGAGAGAGATACAAAGGGACTGACAGACAGAAACAAAGATGGTGATAGAAACAGAGAGGAGAAATATGGCGGAAGAGAAATAGATATAAAGAAAGACTAAGATAAATAGAAAAGAAGACAGATAAAGACAGAGAGATGGAAAAAGACAGAAACAGAGAGAAAGACAGAGACAGGTAGAAAGATAGACAGGAGAGACAAAGGGAAGAAAAAAATGTGTCAACTCTGCATCATTTTAAAATTATATTTTGAGGATCCATGAAAATGTTGACAGTGATCAATTTATTTATTTACTTTAATAATATATATTTTTGCAGACCTCATAATGGAAATAAATTGTAACAATGAAGGATCAGTTAATTTAGGTAGGATTTTTTTTCTTTGATGTGTTTATGTTTGATTTCTGTACTGCCTCAGTGACTGAATGAGATTACTTTGTCCATAGTAACTGAACACTTGAATAGAGAAATTTCCTATGAATTTAAAAAAAAAATTGGCAAGAGCTACAACCAAGAAATAAAATCATGTGATGACAGATGATATTTACAAAAATTTTCCAAGGTCATTCTGTTTCCAGCAAAACCTGTTCACATTTGATCAATAGCCATGCCTTTTTGCTGCTTTGAAGCACTACTTCCTATAGCCACATTCTCAGGTTTTATTGGTGGTCTGACCTGAGATCTCCTGGACAAAAATAAATGTTAAGTCTTATGAAATCCAATTCTGCATTGGAGCTCCTTCTTCAGGTTATCAGGTCAATGTTGGATCCTGTAAACTACATTTGGAGGAAAAGATGCCAATAAAGAAGAAAAAGAATAACTTTCCATTCAAGTTTATTTTTCCTTCAACACAGCACATCAGATATTTTGGGATGAAGTTCAGAGGATGATGAGCTGCAGTTCATTCCAAGTGATTTGCTAAGTAAATAAAGCATAAAGACTTGGCCATTTTAAAATATTGTCAGTTTTTAAGGACTTAAAATAGGATTTTCATGAACCATTTAATGACTTTGATTATATTTTCAGAATATCAAAGAAGATTCAACATTCACCCTCCCTCTCTCTCCATCTTCCCTTACCCATTCCTAGTGTTGACATGTTTTGAAAACAAATTCTGCTAAGAAATGAACCCAGTTGAAAAGTTATATTTTTCAGGTTAGCGAAAAACCAGGAATTACTCACCTACAGAGAGGGCTGCCTAGCACATCTGTTACCACACAGACACACATATGCAGCTTTTTGAGATTAAAACATTAGAAAAAAGATGATGAAAGAAAAGAGAATGCAGCTGTGGAGAAAGGAGATTGTAAAGCATATTGATTTTTTGTTCAGTTCTTTTAATCATGTGTGACTCTTCACAATCCTTTTGAGGTTTTCTTGGCAAATATTGTGGAGTGGTTTGCCATTTTTTTCTCCAGCTCATTTTACAGATAAGAAATTGAGGCAAAAAGAGTTAAGTGACTTGCACAGGGTCACACCGCTAGTAAGAGTCTGAGGTCAGATCCCAGCTCAGTTCTTCCTACCTCCAGAATCAGCACTCTATCCATGTACCACCTAACTGGGCTTAGTGGGGAATACAATTGACTAACAAATGCAGGAAGAAATTAATGTGCTTTAGAAAAGAAAAGGACTATTATTCCATCTGAAACTCTAACTATTAGCAATACAATAATTAGCAATTTAATTAATCAATTTATTAATAATTTATTTTTAAAATTGCCCAGAGGTTTATAACATCCTTGGAAAGTATGAGATGTTTAGAGATTACTGGAGTTAGGTATACACCACCAAAAGCCTAAAAAAGCACAACAAAACTGTTTTGTGATGTTACTTTTCCACTGAATTCATTCATTTATTCATTGAAACTCACCAAACCATTCATTTACAAAATATTTATTGATCAGCTATTAAGTAACTTGTATTTTGGTAGGTACTTTAATAAATGTCAAAGGGCAAGGAGAATATATAAGAGCAATATAAGAATAAAAGCAGGATGATTTGATAATTAATTATCCAAATAGGGAGAATAAGAGTGTTTGTAAAGGGGATCGATAAAATTCAAGAAAGGATTAATGGAGAAGGTGACCTTTGAACCAGATCTTAAAGGAAGAGGCAGAGATAGAGCAATAAAGTTGATAGCAAGGGCATTTAGACTGGAATTAGCAAGTCTTTCATGGGAAGCAGCAAATAGATTGACTTAGATGCAATAAGATATCTGTGTAGCTAAGTATTCATGTTCAATAAGATTCATTTCATTTATAATTTAAGAATACTGACGGTTGCAAAGTTAAACTGGGGTTTTATATTAAGTTACTATCAAAACATCCATGACCACAAAATAAGACAAGGCGTTTCAAAATATTATTCAGTTGGAAATGTTCAGTTGTTTGAGTCTTCTTATTGAAAGCAAATGCTAGATTTATGTTTAAGCATATGTTTTTATAAGAAAACTTCTCTAATGCTTGGCGAGGTAACAGAAATCTACAGCCAACAGCAAGTATTCCAATTCTTGACATCAGCATTAATTGGAACTTATTTCATTCTTATGTGTTTTTTTCATTTAGAAAATTGACTTGTTACTAGTTGTATCCAAGGCTTTAAGGAGGGAAGGTGAAAGTTTTAGACAATTATGTCACTTATATGATACAAAGTCAGAATTTTCCACTAAGAACAAATGTTTTGAGTCTTGATTTAGACTTGGAGAAAAAAACAACTTTTTTTTTAAATGGTAAGTAGAGGGAGTTAATGTACTCCATTAGGAATAAATGAAAATAATATACTTTATGTTAATATTTTCAAAGTATCTAAGTACATTCTATGTAGGTATTACTAAATCCTATTTGTAAGAGGGTGAAATTGAAGGTCAAAGACTTTAACTTGCCAGTGGTTGCCAAAGTATTTAACAGTAGAAGTTGGTCTAGTACCCAGGTCTCCTGTCTCTAGACTTTGTGCTCCTTATATAGTCAGAAGACGAATTATAAGACCAGATTTCATTTAAATGTTTATGACTTCACTCAGAAATGAATCAAGCAGGTAAAGGAGGAGGAATATTTAACCATCAACATCTTAAAAAATCATTTCTGAGTAGAAAATAAAAATGTACTTGGGTATAAACTTTATGTGACACAAGGTAGCGTTTACCAGTTTGTTACTCTCCCCTGATGCATACCATGGTGTTTTCTCCAGCTTTGTACCATTGCTAAAAAATCTGCCTCACTCCTACTAGCCCTCAAATTTTCTTGCTTGTGAACCCTGATTTGATCTAACATCATATTTTCTTTACTCTCCCAGGCTGAGACTTGATTCAGGATCTAAATCCTTTAGTAGATATTCTCCTGAGGCCTTACTAATTATCTTTAATCACTAGCAAAGCTTAAGGCAGAAATCTTAACAGAGATAGGCTACTTAGTAAGGTGCCAGTTAGGGAAATGAGAATTGAGGGAAAATGTGAGTGAATTCCGAATTGATGTTTGTGGAAGTGTGTGTGTGTGTGTGTGTGTGTGTGTGTGTGAATAGATTAGATAGATGGATAGTTGTTTGTTACTTGATCATTCTTGAAAAGGATCAATTACATCATGAAGGAAATGTCTTAACTTCCAAGTAGAATGGATGTGAGGCAGAGTTGTACAAAGTCTTACCCTCTACTTCAACATTATCAGAGTCTAATGTATATATATATATATATATATATATATATATATATATACAAAAAAAATGGAGAGATGGAGAGAGAGAGAGACAGGGAGAGAGAGACAGAGACAGAGAGACAGATTCAGAGACAGAGAGAGAGGGAGGGAGGGAGATTATATGTTTATATTAGAAAATACATGTATATGTATGTGTGTATCTATCTATAAAGATAGTGCTATAGCACCAGAATAGATCAAATAAAGAGTTATGAAGTCTGCAAATGGTGTTTAGCTGTATTTGTAGATGCAAGAGATACTCAATTATTATGTATTGACTTTTTATTAAATTTAATAAATCATAAATCAGTCATAACATTTAGGTTAGGTCCAAATGTCAAGGGCTCCAAATAAATAAGAAGATACCTAATGTGACTCAGACAGTAAACAGGCATTTAGTGTACTTATCCTTCCCTTTCATCTTTATCTTTTGTTTTTCATGACAGTCTCAACATAGGGAAGCTATTTGTTCCAGAGTGTTATTTTGGTTTCTCTTTGCCTATGGAGAAAGAAAACAGTAGAAGATTGTGGTGTATTGAACAGATAGGAGTTGCTGTGTATTGAACAGATAGGAGTTGCTGTTGGTTAGTGGGCAGATTCTGTGAAACTGACAGGTTAAGTTGATATTCATGTGATTTAATGATTTTTGAAGACTATTTGCAAAGCTTCCATAAATTTGTCCTAGTGTGTGGCTTCCTTTTATGTCTGCATAATCTCATCTGAAAGATGAACAATTGCTGTTCATGTATGTAGACTGTATTTAGCTGCAAATGAGATTTCCATGGGTGTAGCAAATGTCCAAGATAATCATTGTTTTGGTAAAGACAGGATTGGTATCCAAGGATCTTGGCAGATGCTGTGGAGGGGAAGCAGGAAATTTCAGCCTCCTGTGGTGTGGCTTTCCCAGTAGGAGTTGGGCCTTGGTATAATGAAAAGGATATGAGAGGAACACCCCACTGTACAAGAGGCAATTCACATTATGCTAAATGGGCAGACTGATCAACATAAGGAAGATTTCTCATGAGAGAAGGAATTCATGTAGGGAGTGGGTTTCATTTCTTTCTCCAGCAATAGCTGGTATGTTACAGTGGAAGGAAGTCAAGCATTTGGTAATCCTCTTCATATCTAAGCTACAAATTAGCCAACTGGCCTTTTGACAACATCTGCATTTCTCAATCTATTTTAACCCCAATATTTTGCTCGCTCTCTCTCTCTCTCTCTCTCTCTCTCTCTCTCTCTCTCTCTCTCTTTCTTTTCTCCTCTCCTTATTCTAATATTTAATCAGTAGGCATTTATTAAGCACTCGCTTCATATCAGGGGTTGTACAAGGCATGAGGATACAAATACAAGCTACTCAACCTACTTCACTGTTTTAATTTGTAATCTAGTTGGTTGTAAAATTATAACATTAATATTTTAGTGGTCTATATATTTATCACTGCAGATACTCTACCATAAGTAAATCTCAAACTTCTTGTGTATTGGGTCTTCGCAATTTACCAGGGATAAAAAAATTAATCAACTTGTGAAACTTGTGACCATCTTGAGAAGAAAGTGAGCATTTTTGAATTTAGGCTGGTCCTCACACACAATTCATTGCTGAGTCCACATTCAGAACATTTGGCCTTGATAGAGTTTTTATTTTGATAGTATAGACATTGCTGACAAAGTATTCACATAAGAGTAGCATTGTTTAATTAAAATTATTCAATAATAATCTAATTTGAGTGTGGATATTTCTAAATACTACTACTAGTATTTTCTAAAATAGCACATATTCATCATTTCATTTCACTTTTTCTCCTAAATTAAGTCTTCATCAGACTTCAGAGGGGCCTGGAAAGACTTACATGATCTGAAGCTAAGTGAAAGGAGCAGAACCAGGAGAATCTTGTACACAGCAAAAACTACAGCAAGTGAGGAATTTTTCTGGTATTCTTGGTACTTCATTGCAATGCAAGGACTTAAAAAATTTCCAGTGGTCTTTTAAGGCAAAATGTCTTCCATAACCCAGAGAAAGAACTAAGGAATTCAATCGCAGAATGTAGCAGAACATTTTCTTTTGTATTACGTTTTGGCTTGTTATTTGATTTCTCCCATTCGTTTTAATTCTTCTATGCAATATGACTATGATGAAAATGCATTTAATAGGAATTTATGTGGAGAACCTATACAAAATTGTATGTCATCTCAACAAGGGAGGGGGAAAGTAGAGAGGAGGGAGAGGGAGGAGAGGAAAAAAATCTAAATTATATGGTAGTTATTGTAGAACACTGAAAGTAAGTGAAAGAAAAAAATATTAAAAAGAATTAAGTCTTCCTCAATCCCCCAGTTTTAATACTAGAAGGAACAGATGCATCAGGTAACACCAATATTTATATCATAATTTTACTTTAATATAGATATTTTTATCCCACCTTTGCTTTATGGATAAAATACAGTGACAGTCAGTTGGTGCTGTTTGGGTTTCAAGATATCTGAAAGTTCTGGTTCTTTCTCCCACTCCTTGTGGGATGCAAACACTTTGAGGAGAGAGATGGTTTTGTTTTTATATTTGTAGTTCTGATACTTAACATCATGCCTAAAGACAAGTAAGTGCTTACTATTTGCTGAATGTATCTTAACTTCAACTTTATGAGTTGCTATTTTTATTGCCATTTTACAAGATATAGAAACTGTGGTTTAAAGAGGTTGTGCCATAAGCATATTGATACAGATACTACATGATGAAATATGACACTTTGTCCAAAGATCATTTTGCTACCATACACTGATGTAGGAAGAAACCTAGGATAGTAGAGGAAAAATAGTGCATGAAACTACAAGAGTGCAGTAAACACATGTTTTATACATAGAACAGGCTTCAGACATCTCTCCTTGTAGTTCCATGACTAGAAAGAAACACTACCTGTAGTCAGATACAGCTTACCTCTGCGAATCTTAATTGCACCCTCCTCAATTTTTCTTAATTTCTCATCTTTTGCAAAGAATATCCAGGGGGCACACATGACAATGTAAATCTTGGAATAGGTACTGTGACAAAGTGATCTTGCTTCATCCCTAATTTTTTGTAAACGAACTATATCAGTAAGCATGCCAACATACACAGGGGTCATGTTATATCATACGTTTTTTGATCTGCTTCTCTAAAAGAAAAGTCAACTTTTGAGGGGTTAACACTTACTTTAACCAAACACAGATATCAGAGAAAATCAAAATCAAAACTTCAGAGAAATAAAAATCAACAGATATGTTTCCATATACCTAACCCTTAACATACATACATGCATAGAAACCAGAAAGGGAAGCACTAAATATCAGGGTTCTCAACCTGTGGGGCTGCTTAGTGGCTTCCCAGACTGTCATCTGGCACTCATACCTTCTTTCAGAAACTAAGCCCAAAGTCAAACCTCAGAGGATTTATACACTCTTCAGAGTCAGAGGGCATACCCCTCTGACCCAGTGCCTCAATAGAAAAAAACAAAAGGTACTTGGGACCCTCCTACAAAACAACTCCCTAATCAAACTTCCTTCCTAGGCAGCCCCATCAATGGGTGAAGGTCTTCTTTAATCACATTATTCAATCATAAGCACTTTTAGTAAAACAAAAACAGCAAAAGATGCTAATTTGATTGCCATGACACCAACCACTTAGTTCTGATGTGCTTTGATTTTCCTTCATCTAAAATGGATGTGTGTGTATGTATATGTATATATATATATATATATATATATATATATATATATATATATATGTATATATATATATATATATGCATGTGTGCATATGCACATATATGTAGGTATATGTATATATACACATGTGCATAAATCTGTAATTCCTGTTATGTCTTGAAAGGAATAGTCAAAAGAAGAAAGATCAAATTGTAGGACATTTATTCAGTTTCTCTAAAATAAGGCCACAATAATCAAAGGGATGGTGCCTATATGAGAGTTTCTTATTATTTGTCTCTAAAATTAAGGAATTGAAAATTAACAGTTTTAAAATGTGGAAGAATGGTTCAAGACTTGCCTTCATAACATACTACTTCTATGTACCTGGACAAGTCACTTAACTACTAAGTGAACCCAGAGGAATCACTAGAGTAAATTACAAAGGAGTTACTGATTTGTATAAGAAACAGTACATGGATACAGCAGGTACTCTCTACTGATTCAGATAAAAAATGCGAGAGGGCCAAAGTTTATTACCTAGCATGAACAATATGAATGTGGTAACTTAAGTAATTATAAGCTAAGATGATTGATTTAATTAACTTAAACCAAAAAAAAAAAGATTTGAAGTCCTTGTTATTTTTCAGTAATAGAATGAATAATTCAACAGGAGAAAAATAAATTGATATGGTAGATTGTGTCATTCTTCTTGATGACAGTTTTGTGATAAGGCACTCTTCTTCTGGAAATTTATACAAAAACAAAGACACATTTTGACACCAGGAAGATGCTTGTATTTTATTTCAACAGCATTTTGTCATTTCCAGTTTAATAGGTGTTTGAAAATCTCCAGAGACTTATTGATTCTGAATGAACTATTATGGAAAAAAAATCATTTGCAAGGGAAATGTTTGACACAGTGAATAAGGTAGCATTTATTCAAAATTCAAAAAATGGAATTGTATCTATGATAGTCTTTTATAAATATTTATGATACTAATTACAGAAATTTGTTCTAGTTTGCCAAGGAATAGGTTAACCAAAGCTCATTAAGAAAGCAGTAAATGCAGCAAACAGCATCTTATTACAGCTATAAACTAAGACTGTGGTAATATGCAAAAGGTTTACCTTAAACATCCTCATACAAATTATCTAAGGAGATATTGAGTGAAATGGGAAGAAAAAAAGAAGGTTCAGAAGTAGATATGAGCATTACATCTTAATATATAAGGATGCTGAGTTAATCATTTGAATGACAACTTTTAAAGGAATGGCTTTTGATCACTAGAATTTTGATCTGCCTCTGATTTATATCTGATGATTCCAGTCTTCACATCGACACTTTTCTTCCTCATGATACGGCTCATTAATCTCTATAAATCCAAAAGCAGAATTGTGTCTGTCAAGTTTTTGCAAAGATGCTAGGAGATTTTTGCTTTGCAATTTAAAAAAAAAATTTCTTTGTAGATGACTTGCATATAGCCCATGTATCTGTGTTAATCCCATGTTTATTTTGCCCCTTTGCTCTCCAGAAGGTCTCCACTTGAGAGCTAGAGATAGGTGAAAATAAGTAGATAAACAATGGCTTTTTTTGTTTCCATAATGGATGTAGAACTCTACAAAATGAAGATTCTATATGAGTAGATTCAGTCAATAACAATTACATACATGTAATACACAATGTCATAAAACAATTGTATTAATGGTATTTTTTAAAGAACTTTGTGAGATTAGATAGAGAATATCATTACTGAGTTAGGATATAGATGAAATATACAAATAACATTGGGAAGGGACATATTCTTTACTTGGCAAACAATGCAATCCAAATCAAGATAAAATGAGATTATTTACATTTTAGGGAGTGGGGATGTAATCATATTTGCTTGTAGTATAAAGTTGGTACAAAGGAGTAGTATGAGATAGAAATCTAATGGTGGTGCCATTTTGTGAGCAATCTTGAATATGAGGAAAGGGAGATTTTGCTTTAGCTGATGAGTAATAGAAAACCAATGAAAAAATTTGATTGAAAGAATGTGGTAGAAAGATTATTTTAGTAAGGGTATAAAAAATGTATTTAAATATGTGGAAAGATAAGAGGGAAATGGCAAGGGGAAAGTATTACATTAGTGCAGGTTAGGTGTGTATTCAGATCAGAACAAGGAAAATGGA
The DNA here is from genome assembly GCA_028658325.1 of Potorous gilbertii. Taxonomy (NCBI): domain Eukaryota; kingdom Metazoa; phylum Chordata; class Mammalia; order Diprotodontia; family Potoroidae; genus Potorous; species Potorous gilbertii. The sequence goes on along the minus strand of CM053772.1, from coordinate 127,281,269 downwards.
GAACAAGAAATGGAGGTGAGGGATGTTGGAGATACAGAATAAACAGAACCTGGAAATAAAGTAGATAGACAAGTGACTTCAGGGACAGGATGATTTATAGTCAGATGACTTGAACTCTAGTTACTTAACCTCTCAGAATCTCATACAAGACTATGACTATGAACTGGAAAATAATTATTGATTCCTTAGTAGAAGGCACTTCATCATTGTGGAATTCCCCACAAAAAAGAAATCGTATGTCTGATTCTTCCCAGTCTTCCCCTGCACATACACACACACACACACACACACACACACACACACACACAGAGTCACACACAGTCACATACAGACAACAGTAAAGTGAAGGAAAAGACAAATCCAAGATAAATTCCAATATTTCAAACATGGGGGATCAGTTGAATAGAGATGATATAGATAGAAATTGTGAAATCAGGTTTGGAGACAAAGATAATTACTTTAATTTTAGATACACTGAATTTGAGGTGCCAGTGAGACATTAAGGTAAAGATGTCCTGTAGGCTGTTAGAGATGTGAGTTAAATTCAGAAGACAAAAACAGGTGATATAAATTTGTGAATCTTATTCATGGAAGTAATAGTTGAAGTCTTAGGGATGGAATAGGTTTCAGAGGAAAAATAATACCTATGTAAGGAGAAGAATAGAGTCCTAAGTACAGAACTGATGGAATATATGCAGTTAAGGTGCCAGGAAGACAAAAACAAAAGTGGTTTCTTGAATTGTAAGAATTGAACCAAGATAGTTCAACGTCTTGGATGTTGGAATGAGTGATCAACCATTACAAAAAATGCAAAGTTCAAGAAGAGAGAGGAACGAGTAGTGGGAAATTCTACATGTAATTGGCACTTAGCAAGTGCTTTGTGAATTATTAAATGGAATCCTTGTGGTAGAAGCCTAGTTGCAAAGAGTTGAACAGAGAGTAAGTAGTGAAGAATGAAAAAGTTCGATGTACAAGCTAGGTCATGAGTAACGCAAATAATGAATCCTGGGAAGTGCCTATAGTGTCAAAGTAATATTCACAGACCCTACAGTGGCTGTTAATATGCCAACACAGCTCTGAATCACAAAATATAACAGACTCTCCACATGGAAGACAGAACCAAAACATTTATTCAAACACTAGCAAGTCAAATCACAACACCAGAAAACCAAATCCATCATAGCAACAAAGAAATTCATCATAGTAACCAAGAAGTCTATACATATTATCAGACCTTCCCACAAACAAGTTTCCCTTAGCAAAATACCCTTCTCTCTCACTCACAGCCAGCTACCTGCTTTCTCTGTCCTTTCCAGCTCTGACTAGTCTGACCAACTTCTTCTCAGCTCTGCCTCTTCCTATTCCACCCCTTTCTGTTCTACCCATTCAGCAAGCTCCTCCTACCACATTAATTCCATTAAAGATACATTACCAGTATATTCAGCCCTAAGATCTTTCATATCTATTATATAGGTCAATGGGGAAACTAGTGTCAACAGAGCTTTACAACAATATAACAGGGATCACGCAAAATAAGCACATAAAGCAATATCTTAGGCTGGGGCTTCATTCAGCACAAGCACCCCATCATGCCCCCTTGAATGAATGGGGTCCAAAATCCCTTGGAGTAAGGGGTGAAAGTTTCTTCTTTCATAGCTACTTCCTGCTGAAATTGGATGTAGATTTGTCCCTGCCCCAAGAGGTAGCATTCTAGGGGTCAATTCTTTAACTGTCATTGATCAAGGCCAGGTTAAGAGGAAACACATCAGTTGTGGACAAGTGGTAACATTCAATTTAAGAGATCAGGCATCTACAGGTAGAGGATTTCAAGCCTGCAGAAACAAATTTGACAAACAAGGTGAACACACAAAAAGTTAAAAAGAAACAAGGAGACAACGACAAGGAGGAGAGTAGATATAAGGCTAATCATTCACTTTTGTTTACTATGTTCTAATTTGCAGTGTGGGGGTCACGATTCTGTCTAGAGTTATATGTCCTTTAATCTGAGCTGGGGCCTGGCCAAGTTCCTATTCTCCTTTCAGGTGTGATGAACCTTGATACAATGTTTCAGGAGGATCTGTGGGGCAGTTCTTACTTCCCTCCTCAGTCTAATATCAAGCCCCTTTTCTCGGTACATTTTATATAATGTCATCTATTCTTTTAAAATCTGCCCCTGCTCTCAATAGAGCAGCGAACAATTCTTTTCTTGTCAATCTATTCAAATTTTGAATCTTCTGGCTATTTGCTCTTCTTTCTCGAGGAAATGTTTCTTTTCCACTGATTCTCATAATCCAAGATACCAATGATTCTCCCATTCTTTGGGTAAATAGACTCAAAATATCTCTGACCTCCTGTTGAGTAAAAGCCTCAATTACCTTCGGAAAAACTGTTTGCCCCCCTGATTCTACTATTAGATGTGCTTCTGCCTGAGAAGCCTCCCCCTCTAACATTGTTTCATTTTCTTCCTCTGACTTTGTTATATCTTCCTCCCACACAGTCTCTTGGCAGTGGTTGTCATGGCAGCTAGGCTGGGTCTGTACAAAATCTGCTTACTCTTTTAAAGGAGAGCCCAAACTCTGAGAATTCCCATGCAAACTAGATAATTTTTTTTCATTTGAATTTTTTTCTCCAGTATCCTGTCTCTGCTCTTACATATAAAGCTTATCAAAAAGGTTCATCCTCTCTTACACATCCCTGCCAGTTCTTTCCTGGTTCTGTTGGTACCCTTTGCAAGCATCTTTTCAAATTTCTAGGTTCTCCCTTTTGTAGCCTCCGTTCCCAGTTTTCACAGAGCCCTGTAGTTTTAGCCCATTCTCTTGCTAAGGAGGAATAAGGTAAATCTTGCCATCCTGGAATATCCATTTCTCTCTCTAAAGCCTTTCTGCCTCCAAACAGAGGTCAGATATTCCACAGTCCCATCTTTATTGTCTACATCCAATGTAGAACCAATGGAATCTTCACAGTGTGTACAGCAGCTATGAACATGCCAGTACAATTCTGAATCATAAAATACAAGACTCTCCAGATTGAAGAGAAAACCAAAACATTTATTCAAATACCAGAAAGCCAAATACCAACACCAGAAAATGAAATCCATCATGGTAACCAAGAAGTTTATGCACATTATCAGGCCTTCACAGAAACAGGCTCCTTTAAGCAAAATGCCCTTCTCTCACTCTCAATCTGCTTTCTCTGTCCTCAGTTCTGAGTAGTCTGACCAATTTCCTCTCAGCTCTACTACAACTCCACTTCTTCCTGTTCCACTCTTACTATTCTGACCCTTCAGCATGCTCCTCCCACCACAGGCTTCATACGATTCAAACACATGTGACTTAGGCTTCCATGTGACTTAAGTAGGTCACATAGACTTATTAATGGATGGGAAAGATCTTTCCATTCCATTAAAAGTACATTAATTCCATTAAAAGTACATTTATAATACAGCTGCATTATTTGAATTTTCAGTGTATATTTCAGTTGAGCTTCAATTAATTACCATATTTTATATGATTATAGCCTCTGAAAATGTGAATTCAAATATATGCAATTACTTCAGGGATTTTGTTATTCTCACTAATTGAGATTTTGTAGATAATTTCTCTCAAGTGTAGGGAAAAGTGAGATGAGACAATAATTGAATGGGATAGATGGGTCCAAAAGAAGGGTTGTTTTTTTTGTCTCATTTTAAGGATTGCATATTTCTATCACATAAAGGGAATAAACGAGTAAAGAGGAAGAGATTAAAAGGAAAATAAATTTATAATTAGTTATTACTCAAAGGATCAGTGGAAGTAATAAAATCTCCTTCTCTGAAGGCATTTATAAAGGGGAGAGACATGTAATTACTCAGCTTAATCTGAAGGTAAGAAAGTGCATTATTGATTCCTAGTGGTTCTATGAGAACTATATTTCTTTATTCTTTTTCTTTTCTTCTTTACTTGCTGTTTTAGGTCTTTGGTAAAGATCAGCAATTAGTCTGTAACTTAAATTTTAGAGAGTTTCCTGGGAAATTGAGAAGTTCAGTAACTTACAGAGAGTAACAGACCTAATCTAAATATAATCATAAGAAAAACTACTTCTTCAGTAAACTTTGAAACACTATACATTCATAAACTTACAAATTAAAATGGCACAATAAACAAAATATGGCTGGTATATCACATAAGGAAAATTTCAGAAAAGCTATATCTTATTTTTAATAAGTTAAACAGAAATTTCCCTGAAAATTTGTAACTAATCACTCAAAAATATGCTACATTACTGGCAGACTGTAAAAGATTTTGAATTAAGTAATATAAAAGAATTGCTAAGCATTTGTAGAAAATGTTAGTACATATGCAATACCACATGTTATAGTGAAAGTGTTTATCTTACTAAATAGAGGGGGAAAATCTCAATTTATTATCTTTGTGTCATATACCAGCTCAAATATACCTATATATCAAAGGTAAACAGTATATGCGGTGTCAAATAACTACAGAAACTTAGAAATGCAAGGGGTCTGGGAAGCCAAATATTCCAATTTGTCCATGGCTTACAATCACCCCCTTACAATATCTAATAAGTGGCTTTCCAGATGTTGTTTGAAGACCTCAACTCACTACCTCTGGAGGTAGCCCATTCGACATTTAGATAAATCTCTTTTTTCATTTTTACTTATACCAAGTCTTTACCTGTTTTGCTGTAACTTCAGCCACTGTTTCTTTTTCAATGTAGCATAAAAGTAATCCCTCTTTGTTGTTCTTACAATATTCTCTTCCTAGAGGTAGACTTTCCTCTAATCTTTTTATGGCATGTTTTCCAGTCATCTCACTTTAGTTGTTGATCATATATAAACACCTACAGTTTGTATGTCTTCCTAAAATTTGGAATCTCTGTGAAATAATATATCCTTTCATCTTTCTAGACTGGTCCTAAAATCCCATCCCCCACATTTTCCCTTAATAATATTAGCGTAATCTATGTTTACCATATCTTTAAGAGTCAAATGGAATGTTGCAGACAAAGCAATTTTGCCTGGAAATTTTGAAGTGTAATTTTGAAAGATGTCTTGCTATGAGGTACCTCTCCTTATGGAATAAGGGAGAGGATATATGTTTTTTTCTTTTGAATTATTAATTCCATGAGATTAGTTGTAGAAAGAAGCTATTAAGAGTGATAGTTTATGAGGGGCCAAAGAGATTGTTTCCTGTTATAACTGAGGAGAAGTTAGAGAAGAAAGAAAAAAAGAAAGAATACTAAATGGTCTTTTCTGAAGAAATTATTTTTACCTTTGATGTACAGAGAAGATTTCAAGAAGAGGTCTTATCTGGTATCTTGAGAGAAACTGAACTGTATAGGACTAAGTTTTCAAAAATGAAATTAAGCCTAGTGATGTTATAACAATTGTTTGAGGGGACTCCAGCTATGACCTTTTATACAGCAAAAATATTATAAATAGCTGTATATATTTGCTTGTTATAAATTTCATTTTTAAACTATAATATATTAAATTATTTTAATGCGTATTTAATAAAAATAATATTTTTAAATAGAAAAAAATAGCTATTAGGAAAGTTGGCTTATTACATTACAAAAATTTCATTAACTGGAGTAGAAATTTAAACTAATTAAGTAACTAATGAGAGTTTTAAATTTTATTAATGAGAAAGAAAGTATGCAAACATACCCCTCCATCACTTTCAAGAATGAAATAATAAAAAATTCAAAAGGAGAATTAATCAAATGGCATATTGAGGAATAAACACATAAATCAGAAAGACAAGAATCCCTTCCCCACACTCTTAGCAATCTTTTTTTATTTCAAGGTCCCAAAGAGTTTTCGAAAAAATAGTTGTTTTTCTTGCTATTGCAACAAGCTTGATGTGTAAAATTGAAATTACTGATCCCTAGGCAGATGTGGTATCTTAAAATCCTTATATTATTTCAAAATGTCCTAAACCCTAGGATTAAAATTTTTGTCCTTTTTTAAATTCCCCCTACCAAAAGAAAATTAATTGCTGACTTTGTAATTTGCATGGCAAAAAATTACTAATATTTATTTCAATTTCACATGGAAGCATATTCATGCAATTCCATTACTCTGGGGAAATGATAACTCAGGATCAGAGAGTCTTTTTCTGTTGGAGTCATTTGTAGGAATAGCATTAAATGCCTATAAACCGAAAATTAAATTATGTAGATGTACATATATAAGACATATATGTGCATAGATATGTGTGTACACCTGGGTTTGAAAATTAATGCGAACCACTGGAATTCATTTCTGGAACTTTTATTTAATGATGGTTCATTTTCAATGATCTGTCTAATTAGTTATCTATACTATTTCCTATTCTTAAATTATCATTGGAATCCTATTCTGTTTGGTTAAATGATATGTTGTTGGTATCAATAAGGTATTTCTTTGCTCTAATCTATTGAGAGCTGGAAAAGAAGAATTTTCAATAATTTTAAACCCTCTACATAAGGTCTCATACATAATAAGTTTTTAATAAATATTTGTTGAATTAACAAAAGCAAAACAAGTAGAAACCTGATCCTGGGAGTCCTGTGAACCAGTGAAATATGATGGTCAATAAAAATTTAATACAGTAAGCATTTACTATTAAGATATGATAAAATTCCATGTTTTATATTCATCTAAGGGCTGATAACATTTAATCTAAGCACAAAGGGGAGGGAAGAATCATTAATATGAGGTATAAAATAGAGAAATTTCCAGACTCAAAGCTTTAAAAAATGGTTTAAATTTTGGTTCAAATTTCCTGAATATTAGAGGCACTCAGATTTAAAGGTAAATACAAGAAAAAGGTGATAAAGAAATGAATAACCTAACTAAAACTTCCAAATTAAATATAACTGGTTTAGGGATTATATGACTTTTAAATAATATATGTATGTAATACTCTTCTACCCCATCAGAGTAGCTTATAAGAATATTCTATGACTCATTATGAGAAAAAAAAATTGAATACCCTATAAGTCCATAATAAATTGGGAAACATAAAAACGTTGAGCATTTCTCAGGATTGAAATTCAATTGTTTTGAGTTAAATAAAATATTAAAATGGGTGAGAGTCTAGAACAAAATTTAAAAAGGAATAAAACTGATAAATCATGTATATTTTCTTTTTAAAATGTTTCTGAAGACATACGTCATGTCTATAATCATTCAGTTGTACACATATACATAAATCCTCACATTTCATCCATCTGCATCTGATCCTTCACCTAACCCTAACTCCCACTGATTTCAAATTATTGACCAGTTCTTTGTAAATCGAGAACAGAAAATACTTTTGGCTCAATAACACAGTGTCAGATTTGGGACTGAGGTGAGCAGGATAGTTTTCTCAGCAGGGGATGGTGATTGAAATTTCTCTCCACAGGGGGATGGGTTCAGGTGGAAAGCTGGGCTGGGTGTACATTTGCTGGGGAGTGGTTAGAAGCCAATTATGCCAACTGAGATAAGTTAATATAGGACATTAAGGAAACATGTAAGGTCTGAGGCTGAGAAGAGCCAGATAAATAGCCCATATTCGTTTTGATGAGAAAATGAAAAATATTACAAAGAAAGAATCTGTCAATCAACAATCATTTATCCAGTGCCTACTTTGTTTAGATATTGTGTTTAGTGCTAGGGATAGAAAGAAGGGCAAAAAGTAGTCTCTGCTCACAATGACCTAATGGGTGGGATAATATGTAAATAATTATGGACAAATAAACTATATGCAGCCCAAATTGAAAATAATTAACAAAGAGGATACATTAGAATTAAAGGATATTGGGAAAGCTTGTAGATTTTTAAACACTACCTTAGGAAGATAGGAATTAAGTTGGGATTTGAAGGACTTCAGGAAAACTATGAGGTAGGGATATAGACAGAGTATTGCTGGCAGGAGGAACAGTCAATTTAGAGTTGGGATGTGGAGTATCTTGTTTAAAGAACAGTAAGAAGACCAACATTACTGGATCAATGTGTTTCTGTGTGGGTGAGGGAATGGAAGGTATAAAAAAGGAAAAGCAAATGAGGATAAATTTACAAAGAGCCTTGAATGCCAGAATATTTTATATGTGATCCTAGAGGTGGTGGGTAAACTCCAAAATTTATTTAGTAGAGATGTGACAGGTCTTATGGCCTATCTAAATTTTGATTGGGCATGGGGTAAAAAAATAATTAGTGAACTTTAAAATAAAAAAGATTACTGACTGATAGAGGGAAATCCTTAAAATGACAGTGAGGAGCAAAAAGTATGCCAACTTCCACATCCCAATGAGCGTTTTGTGGGGATGGTATGAATGAAGTACAAATAGTGTTGGAAAATGTAGTCAGGATGACTGTACAAATCAGTAGGGGAGTCATGTCTTAGTGAGAGTCAGCAGATGAATGGAAAATAAAAGTTAAAAATGAAAATGAAAATAACTTCTTTTACTTATGAAGCAAGCATTCCAGAGACCAGGGTAGACAAAGTGGACAGCCTTAGATTTTGACACTGAGAGAGAGAGAGGGATTAGAGTGAAGAGGATAAGAATAAGTGAATGGACAGTGCAGGGTGGAGAATGGAGACTGAATGATAACCAGGAATACAAGATGATTGGAATGGGGAAGCTATATTTGGAAGGGGTAAGTTCATTCATCAAGTTGATTATTAACATCAGTAGTGGTTTAGCCTCAGTGTGGTATTTCTTGTTAGGGACCCCGGGAGTCTGGGCCTGATCTCTCCGGCCCATAGGCCTTATCTGACCAGCAGAGGCCTGCAGGCCCTGGTGGAGTTTAGCTGTAAGCAATGATCGAGGCCGGAGACAAGATAGTAAGAACTCCATTTATCCAAGCAGTGAGCAGTGCTTTTATCTCTGCTCTGACACCAGTGCCCTAATTGAACCTATCAGCTAGTAGTTTGCCCTTATTGGGAAGTAATTTACCTTAAGCCAGGATTGCCCAGGGTGGACACGTAGCCCCAAGAAAGAAAAACATTTTTGGCTTCTTTGTTCAAGGAAAATAGCCTTGAGCAAAACAGGGATGGAACCCTTCCTCCCAGCGCCATCTTGTTCATGCCTTACCAGTCTCCCCTCAGTTTACCTGAGTCAAGGCCGGTGAATGCCGTCCAAGAGGCTAGGAGTTGGCAATTTCCTTACATTTTCTTAGGATGTTAGGCAGCTCAGGTACATCTATGTGTATATATCACCCACCCCCATACTTCCCATTAGAATGCAAACCTCTTGAGGATAGGGGCTGTTTTATTTTTATTTTTGTATTGTCATTGTTGAGCACAGTACCTAGCACTGATTAACAAATGCTTATTAAAGTATGGTATAAAGAAAAGACAAACCAACATTGGATTTGGAATCCAAACTAGGGACTAACATCTGTACCTTACTACTTGTCTTGTCTTAAACCTAATAATTTATTTGGTTCCCAGTTTCTTTATCTGTGGAATAAAGGAGTTGGACCCTCTTGGTAATCTCATGACTTCTATGAATAAGTTCTCCATCTATACAACCACCCACAGTCAATTGTGCAAGCTAAATCTTTTATTCTTAATCACCTATCAAATATTCTAAACTGGATGTTGCAAAGGTAACTTAAAATCAAAATGTAACCTCACTTATTTTCTTTATCCCTAAATCATGACTTCTTCCAAACTTCCCTATTTCTATAGAAAGCACAACTCTACTTTCATTATCTCAAGTTTTTCTCAGCAATATCCTAGCCTCTTGACTGTCTCAACTTCTTTATATCTCATCAGTTGACCAATCTTATTATTTCCATCTTCACTAACACAAAATCAAAACTTTTCTTTGTACTTAAGTCTACAGTTGAGGGACTCTTTTCAAGGGAAGAATGTACCTAGCTCTTTACCCTCCCAGGCCCTCCAAGTCAGCTTTTAAAATATACATAAATATGTGCACGCATATGTTACATATAAAGTATAATAAGAAATAACATACATGTATATACATATGTGTATACACACATATACATATATTTTGTCTCTTGTTTAAATGTATTCAACTTGAAAATTAGTAGTATTTCATTTCTGTGTTCATATCCCCAGAGCTCAGCAGAATATCTAATGCATAACAGGCTATTAATAAGTGAGTGACTAACTGATATAGTTTGAGAAAACAAACTACTTTAGAACACTATTTCTATGGAGCTACAAATAGATGACTCATTGTATTGAGAACTGCCTGTGAATTTTTCAAAAAAATCTGAGAACTGAATAACTGATATCTCATCCAACAGTGACATATTTCAGAACAAAGTTCAGTAAGGATGTTTGGAATGCTGTATTTCTGTTTCTTACTTTGAATTTTATAGCAGATAAGACCAGAAGGTGACTGCCTACTTTAAATGTCAATGTTACCTTTTTGTTGATTAGTTCATAGCATAATCATTTCATAAAGGTCTACCAAAATGTAATGAAATGATATTTGATTTCATGCTGAGACCAACCAGTATGGGGTAAATAATTATGAGAGGAAGGCAAAATGTTTGTAAGAACGTGAAATCCATTTTAAAATATGTATTATCATGAATGTGGAGGAATATATAACATTCAAATACTTTACGTGTTCTAAAATAGAAATCTGCATTTATTGTGCTATTTATTCTTATGTGTTAGAATTTTAATTGGGTTTCTTTTACTTTTTCATATACATTTAAGGCTTACTCTAGTCCATTCAGCAATTAATATCTTCATATGCTACTCTCTTTTTTGCACTGGATTCCTCAACCTTCTTTAGAATCATTTACCCCCATTTCTCAGCAGTAGTCACCCACTGACATTCTTCCTATTGTAGTGAAACTAATTGTTAATACCTTAGAATTTCCTTCCTAATTCTTTTCTCTAGCTAG
>CM053772.1:127244575-127269908 GCA_028658325.1 Potorous gilbertii | reverse complement strand
GTGACCTGGGAACTCTGGAACTTGGCCACAGTGTTCCTAGGAGTTTCTCTTTTTGGATCTCTTTCAGGTGGTGATAGGTGTATTGCTTGAATACTTATTTTGCCCTCTGGTTCTAGAATATCAGGGCAGTTTTCCTTGATAATTTCATGAAGGATGATGTCTAGGCTCTTTTTTTGATCATGGCTTTCAGGTAGTCCCATAATTTTTAAATTGTCTCTCCTGGATCTATTTTCCACGTCAGTTTTTTTTCCAAGGAGATATTTCACATTCTCTTCCGTTTTTTCATTCTTATGGTTTTCTTTTGTGATTTCTTGGTTTCTCAGAAAGTGGTTAGCCTCCATCTCTTCCATTCTAGTTTTGAGAGAACTGTTTTCTTCACTGAGCCTTTGCACCTCTTTTTCCACTTGGCTAATTCTGCTTTTGAAAGCATTCTTCTCCTCTTTGGTTTTTGAACCTCTTTTGCCAATTGGGTCAGCCTATTTTTCAAGGTGTTATTTTCTTCAGCATTTTTTTGGGTCTCCTTTATTAAGGTATTGACCCGTTTTTCATGCTTTTCTTGCATCTCTCTCATTTCTTTTCCCAGTTTTTTCTTCACCTGTCTAACTTGATTCTCAAAATCCTTTTTGAGCTCTTCCATGGCCTGAGCCCATAGGATATCTATTTCAGATGTTTGGGATACAGAGGCCTTGACTCCTGTCTTCTTCATCGGAGAGGAATGGCGGAATCATCTGCTCAAGAAAATAACCTTCTATGGTCTTAGTTTTTTTCCCTTTTCTAGGCATTTTCCCAGCCAGTTACTTGACTTCTGAGAGTCCTCTCCAGCCCTGGCCTAGGTCTGCACAGCTGGTGCTTGGGGTCTGAGTTTGAATGCTGCTCCCCAGCCTCAGGGATTTTGGTAGCAGGCCTGGCTTCTATTCAATGGGAGCTTAATTCCTGGTGCTCAGGTTGGGGCATGGCCACCTTCCAGTCTCAGTTCCCTCAGGGCGTTTATGCAGAGACCTTCTGTAATGTAGCTGCTGCTGAGCTCCTGCCTGCTCCAGGAGCCTCTGGCCGTGTGCTGCCTCTGCTGCTGTCTCTGCCACTGCCTCTGCCACTGCCGCTGCCTTCTGACGGGTCCTGAGTCCCGGGGACACTCCACTCTCACCTCAGCCCATCTCTCTCACTGACCTGTGAGTCTGTGGGTGGAGGGACCTTCACGGCCGCTGGAGATTCCGTCCCTGAAGCCTGCTCGGATCTGCTTGCTCCTCTCAGTGCCCCGCAGCCAGGGCAGGGGAGAGCTCTGCTCCCACCTGGTGGGCGATGGACCTTTGGGATCAGCTTTTCAGGGCTCTCTGGAATGGAAATCTCCTTTACTGTGTTGTGTGAGGCTTCCACTGTTCCAGAATTTGTTTGGAGTTCTTTTTAGAGGAAATCTATTGGCTGTGGGTTTGGATCTAGCATAGGTGAGTCTTTCTACTCTGCCATCTTGGCTCCACCCCTCCACAAATATATATTAAACATGTATGTTAATCAGTCAATCAATGCATAAATATTTAAGCTCCTATTATGTGCTAGGTACTGTGTTAAGATACGAAGAAAGGCAAAAGACAGTTCAGGGCAAAGTCTTGATATTTCCCTTCCTCCTTTCTCTCCCCGAGTTTGAATTCTTTGAGACGTCGTGATCCGGTTTTGAGTCTGAGTAACAACAATCCACTACTGAACATAGTCTCTATCAGTCAGTTGAAAACCTCTGATGGTTCAGAGTGTCAAAAACGTAGACTCCATTAGGTCCAATGATTCTTGTTCTGATTACTTCTCTGCTGATTTCATAGTGAGCTGGAAATTGAAATTTAGTCCCTTCTTTGCTATGGGATCTGAGCCACACTGCTTCTTCTGCTTCTGAACCTGTTTCTTTTGGCACATTGTCTAGGGCATGCTAGTACTCCTTAACCCATGATGCCATTCCTAGAAAAAGGTCCACTCCTCAGTGCCCCCTGGATTTGCGACCGGGAACTGGGTAGGAGGTAACAAACATGCCTATCATTGTCTTTGTGCTGTCTCAGTAGGTCTCTGGAACCTCCTTTTGACCTGGATTACATTCTCTGTTTCCCTAGTATACACCTCATGTGACCACTTCTAGATAGACCCTTTCTACACTGTCCATTGACCTCTCTGTCTCTTTATGTTGACTCGGGTTGGAAAAATTACTCACTGTTTGCTTTTCTTGGATTTTCCCATCAGAATTTTTTATAGTATATTTTCTAGATATTTTTGGAGGTATTAGGGAAGTGTAGGAGAGTTTCCTCTCACTACTTCACCATTTGGGTTCCCCTTCTGTCTTATTTTGGTATTAAAATTAATCTTTTGTTCTCACACATCATATGTTGATTCAGCAATGACATCCATATCAGCAACGAACATTTCCTGTCTGTTAAATCTAATTTCATTATGTTATTAGCTAATCATCTTGCTCATGATTTCCTGATTTTTCATTTAAAAAAGTTAAAATCTTAAGTTATGAGTGAGTAACTTTTGTAGTCTAAAAATAATCCTCTTACTTTTCTCATTTCTTATTATTTAGCCATACTTTCCAGTATATTTTCTACCATCATCCCTGTGCCTGTCTTTGCAATGAAATCATCACATATCAAAGCATATGAGATTCTTTACATTTCTTTATATGATTTTTCTATTTTCTTGTGTTCTGAAACATAGATAGGTATACAATTTGCAATTATTTTCATGATAATTTTAATACCATTTCATTTTTCCAATTATATAGAGTCAATTTTCAACATTCACTTTTTGAAAGATTTTGATTTCCAATTCCCTGCCCCCCTGCCTCACCTTTTTTTGAGACAACATGTAATCTGATATAGGTGTGCAATCATGTAAAACATATATCCACATCAGTCATGGTGTGGAAGAAGAAATAGAGCAAGAGGAAAAAAATGGGAAAATATTTTCAAAACTGAAAACAGTATTCTTAATCTTCATCAGTTATTTCTCTGAATGTGAATAGCATTTTCCATCATGAGTCTTTTGGAATTTTCTTGATTCAATGTAGTGCTGAGAAGGGCTTTGTCAATCATAGCTGACTATCACAAAGTTACTCTTACTGTATACAATGTTCTGCTGTTTCTACTCACTTCACTCAGCATCAATTCGTGTGAGTCTTTTCAGTTTCTTTTTCTGAAATCCACCTGCTCATCCTTTCTTATAGCACAATAGTATTCCGTTACATTTATATACTACAACTTGTTCAATCATTTCACAATTGATGGGCATCTCCTCAATTTCTAATTCTTTGCCATCACAAAAAGAGCTTCTATAAATATTTCTGTACATGTAGTTCCTTTTCTTTTTTTAATGATATCTTGGGGAGATAGAACTAGCAGTGGCATTGCTTGATCAAAGTGCATGCACACTTTGATTGCCCTTTGAGCATAGCTGATGGTAACAGTTTTGCAAAAGCTTATAATGAATGATAAAATGGAAGGTGAGGAAATGACTCATAAAATGATGCAAGAATTGTCTCTGGATAATGATGAAATAATTTCGGCTAACTTTCTGTGTCTCTCAAAGGAGGACATGTCAGCCATCTGCCCATTTAGTTGCAAGTAGCTTTTGTTTTCTGGTTTCATTTATGGGAATAATATCAGAATTGATAACATTCAGTTCCTCAAGTTATATTCCCACTCAATGGGAACTCTTACATTTAGAATACCAATAAACTAAGTTGATATTTACAGATGTCTGGTATAAAAACTGTGTGATTGTTAGTACCCTATGCCTCCTTTTTTATTACACTGTCACCATCACCATAAAAATGAAAGGTGGATATACAGGTCTGAGGCCAGGTTTCCATTTTTGTTTTTTATACCTTCTCATGCACAGATAATTGTTACCACATGGCCAATTTACTAGTAATGGATTGAGGGTTGTTTTTTGTTGGTTTGTTTGTTTTTTCTTGATTTTTGTGTTTAATTGGACTGATTCTGTGTTTAAAGAGCCATAATCTGCTGCTGAGACTATATTTTCAGTCCTTTTCTCATTGAAGAACCTGTCATAGCTCATGCACTATCAGCATTCCTTTTAAAAGCCCAAGATCATCTACAGGCCATAATGAAAAATAGTAATAGAACATAATGGAGTAACAATGTCCATGAAGTAATACACACACGAAGGACTATGGAGGTGATGTTTGTTGGGACCAATATTTGAGACATAAAAAATAGCAGCCAATGAATATCTAAGCATGAAAATTTGCCATCACAGATCATGTTACACCCTACATGAAACCTGATAGGACCCCTTGGTTTCACTCTCAGTTTTCCCAATTCTGCATTTAGAGATAGTATGACATAGTGTTAAGAATATTGAACTGAGAATCATCAGAAACCTGGTTTCAAGAAATTTTACTCTTTCACTTAATATAGCAATATGACTAAGAAAAAGCCATTAACTTATAAGAACCTCAGTTTACTAAACCTTAAAACAGGTATGATTATAATACCACCATCTACTTCTTCACTAATTTATTGTGTGACATAATTGCACCAATTTATACAAAATAGTTTTCAAACCTTAAAGCATTGTAAACATTAATTTTGACTTCTAGTGCCAAGATGGCAGAGTGAAGAAAGAATTCCCTGAAACTCTCTCAAATTTCCTTCCAAACAACTAGAAAACTGTTTCAAAATTGGTCTAGGAGCAGGGAAATAATTTAACAGCATGATAGAAAGGTGATCTCAATGGGATAGGAGGGGAATAAGGTTTAAAAGTAGCAGCAGTCAGCCGAGCATTATCGCAGCAAGACCCCTCCTTTCTGCAAACCAATGACCCTTTAGGCAAGTAAGCAGTCAAACCAGAGCAAGAAGGCCCCATCTGAGTAACCCCACCCCAGGACAAACCACCAGCTATGTCCCATGATGGACTGGTCAACAGCAAGACCCAGTTCCTGGGGTCTGTTAGCAAAGGGACCCTGTTTCTATAACAATACAGCAGGTGGACCACAGCCTTGGGGCAAACCAGCAAAAAGAAGTCTCTCCTCCATTGACAGTCACCAGAAACTGTTACAATAGTAACTCAGCAGAAATGCCTCACATTTAGGGCAGGTCTGTAGCTAAGCTCCACCCCCAGGGGAGGGCAACAGAGAGGCCACACTCTCCAATATAAGCCAGAAGGGTAATGTATTTTCCAGTGAAAGCCAACAGCTAAGCCCTAAAGTCTGGTGAAAATGAACAGTAAGAACCAGTCTCAGCAGAAAACCTTAGGACATTGCACAGACAGAGCCCAGCTCTCTCATAAAGACATTAAATTATGAAAAAAGCAGATAAAATAAACAAAAAATAATAATAAAAAAACTTTGAGTACAGGAAGTGATTATTGTGACAGGGAAGATCGAGGTATAAACTTAAAAGAGGAAAACAGTATCAAAATCGCTACATGTAAAACCTCAAAGAAAAATGTAATTTGGTTTCAAGCCCAAAAAGAATTTCTGAAATAATTTACTTTTTAAATATTTTTTAAATTTTATTTGTTTTCAATGTTCTATGATCACTTCAATATATCTTAGATATTTCCCCTGCCTCAAAGCAAAACAAAATACAAACCAAAACAAAATACAAAAGAAAATGATCTGCTTCATTCTGTGATAGAATTCCATAGTTCTTTCCCTGGATGTGGAAGTAATTATGCCTTAAGGGACCATCGGGAATTATTTAAGTTCTTGCATTGCAATGAACTACTAAGTCTGCCTGAAAAATTCCTCTCACACTGTGGATATCGCTGTGTACAAAATTCTCCTGTTTCTGCTTCTTTCACTCAGCATCAGTTCACATAAATCTGTCCAGGCCTCTCTGAAGTCTTCCTGTTCATCATTTTTTATAGCTCAATATTATTCCACTACATTTATATACCACAATTTATTCAGTCCTTCCTCTAGTGATGGGCATCCCCTTGATTTTGAGATTTTGGTCACAAAAAGAAAGCTGCTATAAATATTTTATACAGGTGGAGCCCTTTCCCATTTTTGTGATCACTTGGGGATACAGTCCTAGATGCAGTATTGCTGAATCAAAAGGTATGTACATTTTTGGCGTCTTTGGGCATAATTCCAAATTGCTCCCAGAATGCTTGGATCAGCTCACAGCTCCACCAACAATGAATTAGTGTTCCAACTCTCCCACATCTTCTCCAGCATTTATGATCTTCCTGTTTTGTCATGATAGCCGGTATGATAGATGTTATGCGGTACCTCAGTCAGAGTTGTTTTGATTTGCATCTCTCTAATAAATATTGATTTAGAAAATTTTTTTCATATGCTTAAAAATAGCTTTAATTTCCTCCTCTGAAAACTGTCTGTTCATATCCTTTGACCATTTATCAATTGGGGAATGACTTGTATTCTTGTACATTTGACTCAGTTCTCGATATGTTTTAGAAATGAGACCCTTATCACAAACAGTGGTTGCAAAAATTCTTTCCCAGTTTTCTGCTTCCCTCCAAATTTTGGTTGCATGGAGTTTGGTTGCACAAAAAATTTTCAGTTTAATGTAACCAAAATTATCCATTTTGTATTTAAGAATGTTTTCTGTCTCTTCTTTAGTCAAAATTTCTTCCCTTCTCCATAAATCTGATAAATACACTATCACTTGCTCCACTAATTTGTTTATACTATCGCTCTTTACACCTAGTTTATGTACCCATTTGGATTTTTTTCTTGTGTGTGGTGTCAGACATTTGCCTATGCTTAGTTTCCACCACAATTTTATCTAGTTTTTCCAACAATTTTTGTGAAACAGTGAGTTCTTCTCCCAGAAACTGGAGTCCTTGGGTTTATCAAACAGTAGCTTGCTATAGTCATTGAATATTGTCTCTTGAGTAACTAAACTATTCCAATGATCTGCCCTTCTGTTTCTTAGCCAGTACCAAGTGATTTTGATAATTACTGCTATGTAATACAAATTGAGATCTGGTAGAGCTAGGTTACCTTACATAGTATTTATTTTCATTAGTTCCCTTGATATTCTGGACCTTTTGTTCTTCTTGATGAATT
Organism: Potorous gilbertii; assembly: GCA_028658325.1. NCBI lineage: Eukaryota > Metazoa > Chordata > Mammalia > Diprotodontia > Potoroidae > Potorous > Potorous gilbertii. The sequence goes on along the minus strand of CM053772.1, from coordinate 127,262,869 downwards.
TTGATATTATTTTTTCTAGCACTAGAAAATAATTATCTGATAGTTTGATTGATATGGCACTGAATACATAAACTAATTTAGGTAGAATTTTCATTTTTATTATATTAGCTCAGCCTACCCAAGAGCAGCTGATGTCTGTTCACTTACCTAGACCTGACTTTATTTGTGGGAAAACTGTTATATAATTTTGTTCATGTAATCCCTGAATTTGTTTTTGTAGGTAGACTCCCAAATATTTTATACTGTCTACTTTAGCTTTCAAAGGGATTTCTCTTTCTATCTCTTGCTGTTGGGCTTTGCTAGTAATATGTAGAAATGCAGAAGATTTGTGTGGGTTTATTTTGTAACCTGCAACTTTGCCAAAGCTGTTTATTATTTCGAGCAGTTTTTCACTTGAATCTCTTAGATTTTCTAAGCATATCATCATATCATCTGCAAAGAGTGATAACTTAGCTTCTTCTTTATCTATTATAATTCCTTCAATTTTTTTTCTTCTCTTATTGCTACAGCTAACATTTCTTGTACCATATTGTATGATAGTGGTGATAATGGACATCTTTGTCTCATCCTTGATCCTATTGGGAACGCATCTAGCTTGTCTCCATTGCATATAATGCTTGTTAAACGTTTTAGGCAGATACAGCTTATTATTTTATAGAAAGTTCCATTTATTCCTATGCTCTTCAGTATTTACAACAGAAATGGCTGTTGTATTTTGTTAAATTTTTTCTGCATCTATTGAGATAATCACGTGGTTTCTGTTAGTTTTGTTGTTGATATGCTCAATAATGGTAAAAGTTTTCCTAAAATTGAACTAGCCCTGCATTCCTGGTATAATCCTACCTAATCATTCTAGAAAAACCTAAAAGAAATTTTAAAAGCAAATTGGAAAAGTGGAAGAAAAATTGGGAAATGAAGTAAGAGTAATGGCAGAGAATTATGGGAGGAAAGAATCAATAGCGTGGAGAAAGACGTATATAACAATTTATTGAGAAAGGTAACTCCCTAAAAAATAGAATCGGTCAAATAGAAAAGAAAGTGAAAAAGCTCACTAAAGAAATTTCCTGAGAAATAAGAGTTGAGCAAGTGGAAGCTAATGGCTCTATGAGACATCAAGATATGATAAAGCAAATTTTTAAGAAGTCAAAAGAAGAAGAAAATTTGAAATTTCTCAACAAAAAGCACAATTGACCTAGACAATAGATTCAAGAAAGACGATGTAAGAAGTGTTAGTCTGTCTGAAAACTATGACTAAGAAAAAAAACCCTGCACATCATCTTTCAACAATTTATGAAAGAAAACTACCCTGATATATTGGAATCAGAGGACAAAAGAGAAATTAAAATAATTCATGCTCTTGAAAGAGACCCCAAAATTAAAACTCTCAGAAACATCAAAGTCAAATTTCAGAGTGAGTTCACAGATCAAGGAGAAAGTCCTGCAAGCAGTCAAAAAGTAACAGTTCAAATATCGTGGAGTTACGGTCACAATTACATAAAATTTTACAGCTTCCGTATTAAAGAACTGAAAGGCTTGAAATATGATATAGTAGATAAATTAGAATCAATAATCTTTAAGGGACAGACTTTATTAAAGAAAATTGAAAAAATGAGACAACATAGCCAACTTTATGGGGCTCAACAAAAGCAGTAGTTAGAGGAAAATTTTGTATTTCTTGTATTACCTCATATATTTCTTGTATTACCTTACAACAATAAAACAGAGAAAAAGCAGGTCTTTCAACTGGTCATGCAACTAAAAAAGAAACTAGAAAAAAGAATAAATTAAAATTCCCAATTAAACATCAAAATGGAAATCTTGAAAATCAAGATTAAAAAAAATTGGAAGTAAGGAAATTGTTGAACTAATAAATAATACTGGAACCTAGTTTTAAGAAAAAATAGATAAACCATTGGTTAATTTGATTTTAAAAAAGGAAAGAAGAAAAAAATTACTGATATAAAAAATGAAAGGGGTAAATTTACCAACAATGAAGAGGAAATTAAAACAATTGTTAGGAGTATTTTACCCAATTATATGCCAAAAATTTGACAATCTAAGTGAAATGGATGGATATCTACAACAATATAACTTACTCAAATTAACAGAAGAAATAAAAAGTTTGAATAACCCAAATTTAGTAAAAGAAATTAAATAATCCATCCATGAACTTTCTAAGGAGAAATTCCTAAGCTGGATTCAGAAATAAATACTACCAAATATTTAAAAAGCAATTAATTCCAATACTTTAAAAATGCAAACTATTTGGAAAAACGGGCAAAGGAGGAGTACTACCAAATTTCTTTTCTGACACAAATACAGTGTCAGGAAGAACCAAAATAGAAAAAGAAAATAATAGACCAATTTTCCTGAGGAATACTGATGCAAAATTTTAAAATAAACCACATCAATATAACACAAGGATCATACATTATGACAAGGTGAGATTTATATGAGGAATCCTGGGCTGTTTCAATATTATAAAAACTATCAGGAAAATTCACTGTATCAGTAACAAGCTTCCAAATAATCATATGATTATCTCAATAGATGCAGAAAAAGCCGTTGACAAGATACAGCACCCATTCCTATTAAAAAACACTGGATAACATTAGAATAAATGAAGTTTACCTTAAACTGATAAGCAATATTTATCCAAAACCATCAGCAAGCATTATCTGTAATGGGAATATGTCAGAAGCATTCTTAATATAATCACGGTGAAGTAAGAATGCCCATTATCACCTCTATTATTTAATATTGGATTAGAAATGTTATAACAATAAAGGAAGAAAAAGAAATTAAGGGAATTAAAGGAGGTAATGAGGAAACAAGACTATTAATTTTTGCAGGTGATATAATGTTATATTTTGAAAGTCCTAGAGAATCAACTAAAAACTACTTGAAATTATAATTATTAGCAATTTCATGCAAATTAACAATTTCAGCAAAGTTAAAAAAAAAGTTTATTTCAATGAAATAAACCCACATAAATCACCAGCATTTCTATATATTATCCATAAATTCTAGCAGTAAGAAGTATAAAGAGAAATTTCATTTCAATAACTGCAGATAATATAAAAACACTGGGAGACAAAACCAGGAACTATATGAATAAAACTATAGAACACTTTTTCATGCAAATAAAGTCACGCCTAAATAACTGGGAAATATTCATTGCTCTTGGGGAGGTCAAGCCAATATAATAAAAAAAATGGCAATTCTACCTAAATTTTTTTTCAGTGTCATATCAATCAAATGATCAAAAATAGTTTATATAGCTAGAAAAAAAACAACAACTCATCTTTATGAACAAAAGCTCAAAAATATCAAGGCAATCATTAAAAAAAAATGAAAGAATGTGGTCTAGTCACATCACATCTTAAATTGTATTATAAAACAATATTTATCAAAACAATCTAGTATTAGCTAAGAAATAGCATCGTGGATCAGTGGAATGTATCAGGTATAAACTCCATTATTGCAAAGGATCATAGTAATTAGTATATAATAAACGCAAAAATCAAAGCTTTTGGAATAAAAATTCATTATTACACAAAAACTGCTGGGAAATTGGAAAATAATATGGCAGAAACTGGGCATAGACCCACATTTCACACCATATGCCAGATACATGATTAAGTAAATGAAAAGCACATGAATAGCTTATCTGTCAGATTTATGGATAATGGAAAAATTTAGGACCAAACAAGATAGAGAACTAAAAAATAAAAAATACATAATTTTAATGAATAAAATCTTTTAAAAAGTTTTTGCATAAAGGCAATGAAACCAAACCTATAAGGAAAACAGAAAACTGTGTGTGGGGGAGAGGAGAAGGGAGAGTTTGCAACAAATGTCCTTGAGAAAGGCCTCATTTTTCACATCTATAGAAAACTGAGTCAAGTTTATAAAAATCAAGTCATTTCCCAACTGATATATGGTCAAAAATATGTGAACAGGCACATTTTAAACAAAGAAATCAATTATCAATAACCACATAAAATTTCTAAATCATTAAATGATTAGAGAAATCCAAACAACTGAGGTATCACCTAACATCTATTAGATTGGTTAATATGACAAAACTGGAAAATATCACATTTTGGAAGGGATTTGTGAAAACTAGGACACTACTGCACTGTTGGTGAAGTTGTGGACTGATCCAACCATTCTTGAAAACAGTCTGGAACTATCCGCATAGGTCTATAAGATTGGACGTCCTCATTTTTCCAGTAGTTCCATCACTAGATCTATGTCCCAAAGACATCCAAAAAAAAGGAAAAGGAAACATTTGTGCAAAAATATTTATAGCAGCTCTTTTTGTAGTGGTCAAGAACTGGAAATTGAAGTGTTCCCATAAATCGGGGAATGGCTAAACCAGCTGCAGCATATGATTGTAATGGAATATTACTGTGCTATAAGAAATGACAAACAGGATGATTTCAGAAACATCTGAAAGGTTTATATGAACTTATGCATAGTGAAGTGAACAGAATCAAGAGAACCTTGTACACAGCAACAGAAATATTGTTTGATAAAGAACTGTGAATGACAGCTACTTTCAGCAATACAATCATCAAAGACAATCCCAGAGGACTAATTATGAAACATACTATCAAATTCCACAAAAGGAATTGCTATTATTTGACTATAAGCTGAAGCATGCTATTTTTCACATTATTTCATTTTTTAAATTTTATTCAAGTATTCTTGTAGAAAATGACAAATGTGAAAATGTTTTACCTAACTGCACAAGTCTAAGCTATAGCTGATTACTTAGTGTCTGAGTCAGGGGGAAAGGAAGGGTAGGAGGCAGAGACAGAACTTGGAACTCAAAATTACATAAAGAATTTAAATGACACAATTTGCAAGAAAAAGGGTTTTAGGATGATTTTTGTTACTTAAATTTTGGAATATAGTTAAATTAAACTACTACTATTTTACTGTAGGAGTTTAATGAGGAAGATAATGGTTTTGTACCTAGGTGTTTATATTTCTTTAAATTGTACTCTAAATTGTAACTTTCATACATGCATACATTCACACACATACATGCATAGGCACGCATACACACATACATAAATATATAAGAACAATATGTATATGTGTGTTATACATCTGCATATGTGTATGTACATGTATACGTGTATGCATGCATGGATGGGTGCATGTATATGTGTATACAAATGTGTGTACATGCATATGTGTGTACTCGTACATACACATGTGCACACATATGCACATAACACATCCTTGCATACAACAAACACATATGCATGCATACACACATGCATGCACATATGTGTATCCACATATATTTATATATCACATATGTACATATGCACAAACATATATACATATATACACATAGTTGTTATATATTATACATATATATATTTGAATTCATTTTAAATTGAATATAGTTACTGTATTTCATATCTATGCAACTATATATAGTATGTATAGCATAGTATAGAATACTATGTATAGTATATTATGTAACTACATACAGTATAAATATTCATTTTAAAATAAACTCAATTTTAATTCAATTTAAAAATTAATATTAATTTTTTCATCATTTTACTTCTGCTTAGATTCCTCAACATGACCCCATGATTCTTGCTAAAATTTCCATTTTTATTTCTGACACTAGTTCAGGTACAATGAATAGGACACAAAATTTGGAGTCCTAGGACTTCAGGTTGAATACAGCCTCTGCTACTTACAGTATTCCCTCTGACATAATAGCTAAACTTTCTAAGTTTCAGTTTCATAATCTGTAAATGAAGGGGGTTTGACCAGATGACATCTGAGGTCTTTTCAACTCTAAAACAATGATTATAAGCCTTTGATTCCTGACTCCTTCAGCTATCTTGTTGGGTTCAATCATAGTACTACCACCATTACTGTTTCTTCAGAACTCTATCTCTGGCATAGCTCCTCAGACGACTTTGCTATCTTCTGACTCACACCACCGTGGCCAGTTTTAGTATTGCTCTAAACAGACCATCACTTACAGGGAGACAAGGGGGAAGACACAAAATATAAGATTCTCCTACTTCGTTGTTTTTCCAAATAAGTCAGAAAGCTTTCTGTACTAAAGTGCCCTCCATCTCTTGTATCCCTCACCATGGTTGTCAACTCCTGACATAATGAGTAAAAGCTATGAGACATCAGTGTTAGGATTCTATCAGAATATTTTATCCCCGGGGCACAACTCCATTGAATTGGCCACAAGAATGTGGAAAATAGCAGGACACTCAAGTAGAGGAAATTGAAATATTGTCCTCCTGAGTTGAAAAAGCTGAGGAAAGGTTTTAAGGTTTTGCTGAAATATAAATTCAAGAAATGTGGCATAATTGTGGAGATAGAGGAAAACACAGCAGCTTGCGAACAAGTCTGTCATGAAAGCAATTTCTACATGGAATTACTTTTTGGTAATGGACTTAGGACTGGCTGTGAGTGTAAGAGGCATATTCACCAACACTTACAGACCTTTCAATAAGTGAGCTTGAAATTTCACAAGTACTCAGGGAGAAAAGGACTATTGGAATTATATTGGAACCATTTTCTCCCAGCTAAAATCAGAGAGCTAAACCTCCATTAACAATATTGTCTTCAAAAATAAAAAAAAAAGATGTTATAATGTTTATAAGAGAATTACGAAAATAGAATAAAATAATCTTCCTGTAGTTAGCAACACAAAGAACTAAGAATTTAAAGAGCTGACTCTGCCTCTGCCTCCAGTTATGCCATTTTTTATTAAATCATATAAATTCTCTGGTGTTCAATACTCTCAATTCAATTAATCAAACATTTATTAAGATCTACTGTGTGTAATATCCTTTATTAACTGCTGAGGACACAATGGTTAAACAGTACCCAGTGCTTGCCATCAATTTAATCCAAAACATTCTTCCCTCTAACACCTTGTGCTGTAATCCACTATTATCCTGTGTAAAATGAGGCAATTCAGATAAATTATTTTGAAATTCTCTTCTACCTCTAGTTTCTATATCCCCAACTCTATATTGCTCCAGTAAACATTTTCATCAGTGTTTCTTAAACTTAACAGGGTCATAGGATGATTAATTTGACAATATAAATATCAGTTAACCATAGAAATAGTACTGGTGTGTAGGCTGTTTCTAAAAATGCATTGGGGATCCTTGGGAAGAGGGAACTGACAGCTGTTTATGGAGTAGACAATCAGCACTTGAGTTTTTAAAATTCTTAATAGGATGAAAAACTAGAGGGGGTGTGTATATTTGTGTTTGCATGTATACACAATATACATACACACATACTGTTTAATTATATTTAATTTAATAATATATATCTATAAAACTACCAGATTTCCATCCTATTGTATGCAGATATATAGATGTTGCTACATGGACATATGTGTATATAGTTATATTTTTTATTACTTATGTAGATATAGATAGATGTTTTCTCCTCCTTCTTCCCCACCAGGGATATTTTTTAAAAAATAAAAACAAAAGATATATTATGTGTATATCTGTGTCTTAGGGAAATGTGTCTATTTTCAATTTCTTTATATTTTTCTTCAGGGACACCACTTCTATGTAAAGAACATTATGCTGTTAGTATGGTCTTGGTTGATAAAAGGAATGATATTTCTTTACATACACTTCGCTGGGAAAAAAGCCAATGAGGCCAAAGTATACATCTGAAAATAAAAATCTTTCATTATTTTCTGGTGGAGGATACACTCAGATTCCAAAATTCCTTTGGGAATCTAGAATGATTTGTAGTTCAAGAAAGATATTTTCTTTCTTAGGTTCAGAGGGCAGACTTACAGACACTTCATAGGCACTAAAAGTGGGAGGAGAAAGGAATCTTGAGAGAGAAATACTTCACATTCATTCTTGGAGCAAGTTAGAAGAAACTTGCCAGAACTAGTTCAGACACATTAACTCATGACTTTGCTAAGATTCTTCTGGGTCACTCAATATAATTTTGGGCACTCAGAATCTTTCTGGGACACTTTTGAGTTCTTAAAGTTAAAAATCTGCATCCATGAACTGGAGATAAATTATGGTTCTATATATTTCTAGAAATGGCACTCAACATAACCTCTCCTTGGCTTGTGAATAGCTCATGAAAAAGTCATTAGGGACCTCTTATTTATTGAGTTGTTAGCTACACAATCTAAAGTCTTTGATAAAGTATGGAATAATTTATACCAGTTATAATTTCCACCCCTTTTTAAAGATACTTTGACCTTATGCAAGGAACATTTCAAGGAGTTTTGTTCAAGTAATCAATGCATTTCTATATTTATAAATCTAATCAGGGCACATCTGCTTTTCTGCTAAAGGACTATTCAATAAGAATCGCATAATCAAAATTATAAATTTTATTACATTGATTTTTTTGTTTTGCTTGTTACTCAGACCACAAAATAATTAAACATGTTCCTTTTAATAACTATAACTTGACACAAAATCATTTCTTTAGGAAATATTTCCTTGTTATATGAACCATGGCATCTCATGCTTCCTAGCCTTCCATTTCTCAATCAAATTATTAGAATTTTACAGGTCCAAAGCTTATTTTGAATGTGCTCTTCTTGTTCCCCAGGTCACATACAGAAAAACCTGTCAACTACTTTGAGTTGTCCACAATACAATGGCTAAGATGGAACCATGCTTTTTGACATTATATATGTCTGATGCAGTTGCATCTACAAATACAAGTGATTCTCTGAGTTTCATTTGTTTTTGATCTTATTAACACAAAGTCCTACTGCCCTTATTAATGTAGGGACCTATACCTTTGCAATTTAAGTTAAGTTTCTTTATTTCAGCCTTAAGAAAGAGTCCATTGATTTAAATAATAAAACCGAGATTGAACAGTTGGAACAAGGGAAGAAACAAACTGCTAAGTTGACAAAATTGGAGGTCACAAAATGTTAGTTCCAGAAGTAGGAGGTCATTCAGTCCAGTCCTGTGATTTTTATGGAGAAAGATGCTAAGGTTCATAGACATAAAGTGATTTAAGCAAGATGATGTTTTATTATTATGATAGCCTCTTATTTTTTACTTATATGATGGCATGCTAAAAATTTATGACAGAGAATCTTTATCCGAGATAGATTAGGCTATTGTGAATAAAATCATTCATGTGGGGGAGTAAGCTCCTGAATAAAAGCAAAAGTATACTTAGATAGTACTTTATAAAGTGTTTTTGACTCTCAATGATTTTATGAAACAGGGAGGGCAAAGTGGAAGTAGGCTAATGAAAATATGGGTAAATATGTGAATAATAAATGTCCTTAGTCTCAGTAGGAGCATTTCAGTACTATGGTACTCAGGTAAGAAATTCCAAGGAGTTAGACTCTGTATCCTATTCAATTTTCAGAAAAATCACAAGACTATAAATGAAAAACATGCAAGATGAAAATATAATTGATATAGTTGTAGTATTTCTCGTTTAATGTCAGAATTGAGGATTCTCTCTTACATCATACCTGCCTGATGGAGCATGAGTAAAGCCTAACTGTGCTCTCCTTAGTCATTTCCAAGGACAGATATGCTCAGTGGGAAAGCACACTGACTATGACAGAAAACTTGTGATGCCTGTGAAAGAGCCTGTATCAAAAAGAACTGGCCAATGAGCCAAGAAGAGCCTCCCATTAGACTGTGAAGTTCTTAAGAAAAAGGGTTATCTTTTGCCTTTCTTTGGACCTTCAGCACCAAGCACAGTGCATGACATATAATAGCTGATTAATCAATGTGTATTAACTCCCAGACTGACTGACTGAATTAAAAAAGAAAAAAAAAGAACAATTTCCACTCTCTCCCTTAGAGAGAGTTGAATGACAAGAGAAAGCATTATCTCCAACTATGCCTTTATTAGAGAAGATAATTACAGACAAGAGCATGAGTTCAAGTCTGTAAACTTAATTTTTAATTTTAAAATTCATTTTTTTTTTGTTATTTCTAGGTCCCAGTGGAGATATAGAGTCAAGATGGTGGAGTGAGAGTTAGCAGTTTTGTCTAAGTTCTTTCACATTCTCTCCTTTCACATCCACCCGGTCAAAATTTGATAAAGAAAAGAGAAACAAATACTCGAGTCATTTTCTTTTTCAGCTGAGGGCAAATTAGGAACTGAGGTATGAGGAACTGGCATGGGGGCTGACCAGGAATGCAGTGTAGAAGTGCCACTGCTAGTGAAAGCACTAGCAGACACTGATGACAACCCCCATCACATAGGATAGCCCATCACCAAAGCACAGTAAAGAGACTGAACACATAAGCAGAAAGAGATCTCAGGAGACCTGTGTACTCACACCGGACATCAGAATGGGTGTCATCTGGAAGATGTCACCCATTGCATGGTTTCAGATTGCAATTTCAAGATGTAGAAAAGCAATCGCAGTTTCAAGGGAGCAGGACCCAAAATCAATGTCAGGAGAAAAAGACAAGTTCTAGGATAATAGTTTTATAGCTGTTAAGCCAAGAACACAGTAGGGAATGAATTGTACCTTTAGGTCATATGTGTGCAGTGGAGTAAACCAGACAAGAGTTGAAAACCAAAGGGAAGACAACTGTCAATCACTCTCAACCTACAGGGCACCTAAAAAGTTTAACTGTGAAAAAGTGTATCAGTAGTCTACTACTGAATACACACAGGTGAACAGATTCAAATTAATGCAGACCCTTGCAAACCATGATGGCAGTGAATAGACCTTTTCATACATCATAGTACTTTAAAAGTACCATCAACTTACAGGATCCAAAAAGCTGTGAAAGCAAAAGAACAGCATTAAAAAAACCAGAAGCAAAGGTCAAACTATCACTAGCCCTCCCCCAAGTAGGGAACAGAGTCAAACACTATCATAACATCAAAAGTCAAGAAATAGGCTAGAAATATGGGGTGGGGGGAAGGGAGGAAGAACTTGACCATAAGACAGAAATATAGAAAACAAGACTTGAAAATATATACAATCAAAGCCTTAAAGAAAACATATTTTAGACACATGATGAGATAGCAGTTTTTAAAATTTATTTATTTACTTTGAGTTTTGAAAATTCACTTTTAAAAGATTATGAGTTCCAAGTTTTCTCCCCATATTTCCCCTCCACGCACCCTAGGACATCTTAAATTCTGACCGTCCCTTCCTCCAATGTCCTACCTTCCATCACACCTCTCCCTTCTCTTTTCCTTTCCTCTCCATTTGTTTTGGAAGGCAAGATAGATTTGTACACATTACCTGTATGTTTTATTTCCTAGTTGCATGTAAAACAGTTTTTAGCATTTTTTTTAAACTTTGAGTTCCAACTTCTCTCCCTCCCCACCAAATCACACTCAGAAGACATGAAATTCAATATACGTTTATTTACCTTTAGTCAAGCAAAACACTTCAATAATAGTCATAATGTGAAAGAGTAATTATGTTTCCCCCCATCATATCCTGCTCCCTATTTATTCTATTCTATCTTTTGACCCTGTCCCTCTTTGAAAGTATTGACTTTTACTTACCCCATCCTTCCATTTGTTTTCCTTTTTGCCCTCCTCCTCACCCCCTGTTTGTCCCCTTCCCCCTACTTTTCTTTGGTGTAAGATAGATTTTCATACCAAATTAAGTGTGCACGTTATTCTCTCCTTAAGCCAAATCTGATGACAGTAAGGTTCACTCTGTCCCTCTCACCTCCCCTCTGTTTTGGCCTGTTGAATAAGGGCTTTCTTGCCTCTTTTATATGAGAAATAATTTATCCCATTCTGTTTCTCCCTTTCTCCTTCTCCCAACATATTGCTCTCTCAAACTTTAATTTTTTTTGAGATATCATCCCTTTATATTCAACTGACCCTGTATGCTCTGTGTATATGTATATACTCCTTACAGCTACTTAAATACTGATAAAAGTCTCAGTATGACTATTTTATTGTATGTATGTGTTATATATGTATATATACACATATACAGAAGAACCTCAGTTTTTGAATTTAATTCTTTCCAAGATTCTGTTCATCATAAAATTTCTTCATATTGCAAAGCAAATGATTTCATAGGAAATAAAGAAAAGTCCGAAGATCAGTCCCACATCCCAAAAACATGCAAATAAAAATTATAATTTTAAGTTAGTTTTTTGTCCCTGATGTGCCTCAAATGCAATAGTAATGGTTAGTATACAATGTAAACTGAAATAAAATAAATTAACCTGCACTTTACCTGTGAGAAGAGCCATGACTGACATGAGGGAGACAAGAGGGAGGAGGAGGAGGAAGACAAGGAGGAAGCGTTATTGCTTGAAAAAAGAATCTCCTTCTCTAAGAACATAGATGATTTCAACAACAAGAGTTTTCTCCCTTATGCTACTTTCACTAAAAGTAAGACTAACAGTACTGCCTTCACTTATTTTTCATTTTTAGAATCCTTTTCATGTTTTGACTCTGATATTTTTTTCTTTACATTTCTTTCTGACTAGGAATCTATCGAAACAGTGGTCATTTTTGACATTTTTTTCCAAAATATCTCGGAAATTTGACATTGCACTATTGTTAAAAGCATTTGTGGCTCTCCTTGTTAGAGCCTTGTTTGGGTGACTTTTTCAACACAACTCTTCATTAGAATTTTTGTATGTCCTACAAGACAAATTTTATGAAAGAATTTTTCTTATTCAACGAAGCAAACGTACAGCAGATTACTCATAACAGGAGGTTATACAGTATGTATGTATATATATGTGTGTGTGTGTATATATATATAATATTATCTTCTCACATAGGAATGTAAACAGTTCAACTTTAGTAAGTCCATTGTGATTTATCTTTTCTATTTAACTTTTCATGCTTCTCTTGATTCTTGTACTTGATTGTCAAATTTCCTGTTCATCTCTGCTCTGTTCATCGAGAATGTTTGAAAGTCCACTATTTCGTGGAATTACCATTTTTTCCCCGAAGTATTATACTAAGATTTTGCTGGATAGGTGATTCTTGGTTTTATTCCTAACTCCATGAACCTCTGAAATATCATATAGCAAGCCCTCCAGTCCCTTAAGATAGAAACTGCTAGGTATCGTAGTAGCTTGATTGTTTCCACAATACTCAAATACAGAATATTCTGGCTGCTTGTAATATTTTATCCTTGACCTGGGAGCTCTGAAAATTGACTGCAATGGGCATTATCCTTTCATGGTCTCTTTCAAGAGGTGATTGGTAGATTATTTCAATATCTATTTTATCTTCTGCTTCTAGAATATCAGAGCAGTTTTACTTGATAATTTCTTGAAAAATGATGTCTAGACTCTTTTTTGAACATGGCTTTTAGGTAGCCTAATAATTTTTAAATTGTCTCTCCTGAATCTATTTTCCAAGTAAGTTGTTTTTCCAATGAGACATTTTTTCATATTTTCAGTTATTTTTTCATTCTTTGGCTTTGTTTTATAATTTCTTGATTTTTCATCAAGTCATTAGGCTCTATCTGCTCCATTCCAATTTTTAAGGAATTATTTTCTTTGGTGAGCTTTTTTACCTCTTTTTCATCTGGCTAATCCTGCTTTTTAAAGGCATTCTTCTATTCATCAGGTGTTTGGATCTCTTTTGCCATTTGAGCAAAAGCAAATTTTGGTCTATTTCTTAAGGTGTCATTTTCTTCAGTATTTTTTAGATTCCCTTTAGCAAACAGTAAACTTATTTTTCATGATTGTTTTTGTATTACTCTCATTTATCTTCCCAATTTTCCCTCTACTTCTCTTACCTGATTTTCAAAATTCTTTTTGAGCTCTTCCATCACCTAAGACCAATTCATATTTTTCCTTGGAGACTTTGAATACAGGAGGTTTGACTTTGCTTTCTTCTTCTGTTCATATATTTTGATGTTTCTTCTCACCAAAGTAAGATTCTGTAGTTTGATACTTTATCTGGTTTTTGTTCATTTACCCAGTCACTTGATGTTTGAGCTCTTTGTCAGCATAGCTCTCTGCTTTCAATGGGGTTGGGGATGTACTCTCAGTTTTCCAATCCCCCCATATTTTGTGGGCCTAGAGCTCCAGAAACCTCCATTGCCCCTACTGCTGCAACAGCTGCTGTGGTCTCCTTCACTCCCTCTGTTGTCTTGGGACTTGGGTCAGACCACTCTCCTCTCTCACACAAGTATGACAAGTTTTTTTCCACTGACTTTCTAATTTGTCTAATTTGTTTGAATTCTGGAAACTGTCACAAGTGCCAGAATTTAATTCCCCCAGACCTGCTCAGGGCCTATACATGTCAGTATTTCCCATGCTAGACTGAACTCTGTTCCCAGAAGGCCACAATAGACACTTCCTGCCAAACTTCCATGCTGTCTTGGGTCAGAAATTTGCTTCCCTCCATCATTTTGTGAGTTCTGCAGCTCCAGCACTTGTTGAATCATTTTTACAGTTATATGGCTGTGATTGGGGGGAAAGATTTAGGAAGCCCTAGCTTCTACTCTTCTAGTGTCAGAAACATTTTTAAAAGAAAAAGAAAGATATTAAAAATCAAATACAAGATAAATGATAACTTGGGAGGGCATAAATGAGAAAATTTGAAATAAATGAGATAAAAGATAACTAACAATGGTACAATGAGAAACAAAAATGTAAAAAAAAATTTATACCCAAAAATAACTTTTTAAAAAAATTAGAATTAAACAAAAGAAAATAGAGGTAAGGAAGTTCACTGAAGAAAAATTTCTTACAAATTAGAATTGGCTAAGAAGAAGCTGATTACTCCATAAGACATCAAGAAACAACAAAACAGAGTTACAGAAATGAAAAAAAATAGAAAACCAATGTGAAATATCTCTTCAGAATGACAAATTACTTGGAAAATAGATTTAAAAGAAATAATTTAAGAGTCATTGAGATAACTGAATGTCATGAATAACAAATAAAAGCAGAGAAAAAGAGTAGAGAAAGTATTCGGTTGAGCCCTCTCTTCCTAATACTGTAAAATAAAGGTTCATCTTAAATTCTGGAGTGGTAGAGTCAACAAAAGTTTAGAAAGATATTTTTTCCAGTGTGAAGTAATAAAGGAATTTGGAAGAAAAAGATCTGTGACATAGGCTTGCAGGCTTACTTGTAGATCATATTCTAAACACCAGTGGTTGGACTAGGAGGTGATGACAGGACCAAATACGACTTTATGATCTCTCAAGCCAGAGATGGGAACAGTAACTGGAAACTGGTCAGAAAGAGACTACAGGGATCCTCTGTGCTACAAATAAATACAGGTGGGTCGTTAAAGTCAATGTAATAAAAATAAGAGGGTGTGGAGTCAAGATGGCGGAGTGAGAGCAACTACTCACCTAAGCTTTTGGACAAAGTCCTTTGGATACTTCTGAAAGGAGAATCTGACCAAATTTTGGGGTGTGGAATCAAGTGGGAGACAAACTATGGTGGATTCAGAGCCCAGGACATAGGGGAAGGTCCATGGGAAGGTCTACGGGAAGGATCTGTTCTGCAGAGGTGAGCCCACAGCCCACAGCACAGCATGTCCAGTGCAGCAGAGCAGAAGGGCCCCAGGAAACCTGAGAGCAGCAGGGGGAACCAGAGGAGCAGTACCGCGGGAGACTGGCAGAGCTGAAGGCGTGGTGGCCATTGAGTGCCGGATATCAGCACAGGAGCTCCTGAGACTTTAAGCCGTCAGATTAAACATTGGTAAGTCATTGCCAAATTCCAGAACTATCAAGTGAAGGAGAAAATACTGCAGGCAGCCGGAAAGGAAACAATTCAAATATCGAGGAGCTACAGTCAGGAACACACAGGACCTTGCACCTTCTACATCCAAAGATGGAAGGAATGGTCATTCAAGGAAGTAAAGGATTTTAGACTTTCTTGACAAAAGTGCCAGAACTTAACAGACAATTCCATCTTAAAATGCAGATCTCAGGAAAAGCATATAAATGTAAACGGGGTGGGGTGGGGTGGGGGAACTTGTTACTCAATTTGGGAAAACTATTTACTTCCCTATAAGGGAAGATGATACCTGTGAATCTTGAGAATTGTGCATCTATTATAAAATATAAAAGGGATATACATAAAGGGAACAGGTATAAAGTAAATGAAGTCATGTTAAAAATATGACTAAGTATATGAAGTGACTGAAACAAGAGGTAGGAAAAGGAGCAAGGAGAAAATGGTAAATTACATCACAAGAAAAAGTACAAAATTATAGTAGAGGGAAAGAGGGGAGGGAGATGAGCATTGCTTGAGAGGTACTCTCATCTGATTTGTTTCAAGGAGGAAACAATAAACTTAAGTAGATAATCCTAACTAACTCTATAGGCAGTAGGAGGGGAAGGGAGAAGAAAGGGGAGTGAAGCTAAAAGGGAGGGAAGAAGCAATAAGGGTAAAAGGAAGTAAAAGGAAGGTGAGCTAAAAGAAGGAAGGGAAGACTGCAGGAGGAGGTGGTGGAAAGTGAATACTATTGAGGAGGGGAAGGAAGACGGGAGAGATAAAAGCACAAATGGTGGGAAAGAGGACAGAGGAAAATACACAGACTGTAATCTTAACTGTGAATGTGAATGGAATGAATTCTCCCATAAAACGGAGATGGACAGCAGAATGGATTAAAAGTCATAATCTAACAATACGTTTTTTACAAGAAACACATTTTAAATGGGAGGATACACACAGGATAAAGGTCAAAGGTTGGAGCAGAATATTCTGTGCTACTTCTGATGTAAGAAAAGCAGGAGTAGCAATCCTAATCTCAGACAAAGCAAAAGCAGAAATAGATCTAATCAAAAGAGATAAGGATGGAAACTCTATCGTGCTAAAAGGCAACATAAACAATGAAGCAATATCATTACTAAACATGTACACTCCAAGTGGTACAGCATCCAAATACTTAGAGGAGATGTTGGGGGAGTTGAAGGAAGAAATTGACAGCAAAGCAATACTAGTGGGGGACCTCAACCTCCTCCTCTCTGAACTTGATAAATCTAACGTAAAAATAAACAAAAAAGAGGTTAATGAGGTAAATAAAACTCTGGATAAGGTAGATATGACAGATCTCTGGAGAAAACTGAATGGGAATGGAAAGGAATATACCTTTTTCTTGGTGATACACAACTCATTTACAAAAATTGACCATGTGCTAGGACCTAAAACCTCACAATCCAGTACAGAAAGGCAGAGGTAATCAATTTATCCTTCTCAGAACATAATGCAATAAAAATTATATGTAACGAAAGTCCATGGAAAGATAAACCAAAAATCAATTGGAAACTAAATAACCTAATCCCAAAGAAGAAGTGGGTTAAAGAACAAATCATAGAAACCATCAACAACTTCATTCAAAAGAATGACAATAATGAGACAACCAACCAAATCTTATGGGATACTGTAAAAGCAGATCTTAGGGGAAGTTTCATATTTTTGAATGCCTACACAAATCAAACAGAGAAAGAGGAGATCAATGACTTGGGCATGCAGCTAAAAAAGCTAGAAAAAGAACATACTGAAAATCCTCAAATAAATACCAAATTAGAAATACTAAAAACCAAAGGAGAGATTAATAAAATTAAAATTAAGAAAATAATTGAATTAATAAATAAAATCAGCAATTGGTTTTATGAAAACAATTGAACTGACAAACCTTTGGTCAATTTGATTTAAAAAAGAAAGAAGAAAATCAAATTACTAAAGTTAAAAATGAACAGGGTGGACTCACCTCCAATGAAGAGGAAATTAACAATAACTAAAAATTACTTTGCCCAATTTTATGCCCACAAATTCGATAATCTAAACGAGATGGGTGAATATTTTAAAAAATATAAATTGCCCAGATTAACAGAAGAGGAAGTTGAATACGTAACGAACCCCATCTCAGAAAAAGAAACGGAACAAGGTATCAATGAACTGCCTAGGAAAAAATCTCCAGGGCCAGATGGATTTACAAGTGAATTCTATCAAACATTTAAAGAAGAGTTAATTCCAATACTACATAGACTATTTTTGAAAATTGGGGAAGGAGTCCTCCGAACTTCTTTCTATGATGAAAATATGGTTTTGATACCTAAACCAGGAAGAGACCAAACAGAGAAAGAAAATTATACACGAATTCTTCTAGAGTATACTCAGTTTTGCTGGGTAGGTGATTGCTTGGTAGGTGTTTTAGTCCTAGTTCCTTTGACTTCTGGAATATCCCATTCCACAACCTTCGATCCCTTAATGTAGAAGCTGCTAGATCTTGTGTTATCCTGATTGTATTTCCACGATACTGGAATTGTTTCTTTCTAGCTGCTTGCAATATTTTCTCCTTGATCTGGGAACTCTGGAATTTGGCCACAAT
>CM053772.1:127228869-127244075 GCA_028658325.1 Potorous gilbertii | reverse complement strand
TATGGGGGTGGAGTGGTCTAGTTACAGGAGATATCTTCTCAGCTGACCTGAGGCAAAGGCAAGCTCAGGGGCTAGTAATCCCAGCTGCCCTATTGTCTTTCTGATTCCCCTGGACAGCTGAGGCACGCCTAGATGCTAATGTGTGTTCCCACCCCTCCTGGGGCTCCTCTCCTGGCCCTGAGGCTCCTCTCCTGGCCCTGAGGCTTGCCTGGGTCCTAGTGCAAGTTTTCCCTGCCCTGGGTCCTCTGTCCTTATGGTTTGCCTCTGCCACCCTAGGAGGAATCCCCCTTAGCTATTTTCCTCGTCTCAAGTGTTATGAGACTACTGGCCTCCTTCTACTGTTTCTGCTGATCTGGGATTTTTCTGAGGAAATATTTTATGGTTCTTTCACAGTCATCAAGGGGGGAAGAGAGAGCATTTACAGATCACTCTGCCATCCTGGCTCCCGGAAGTTCAAGTAGGTGACCTACTGAAGTTTAATCTTCGGGCTGAAGGTCTCAGGAGCTGCTGTGCTGGTATCTGGGGCTCAGTGGCTCTCACGGACTGGGTTCGGCTTGTCTCCCACCCTCGGTGCCGCTCCTCTGGTTCTGCCCGCAGCTCAGGCCTCTCGGGTTCCCTCTGCTCGGCTGCGCTGGCCATGCTGCGCTGTGGGCTCACCCCCGCAGAACAGACCTTTCCTGTGGATCCTCCAGTCCAACGTGAGCTCCGAAACTGTCACCTTCTGCCTCCCACTGGATTCCACACCTCCAAACTTTGGTCAGATTCTCCTTTCGGAGGTACCTGAAGGAGTTTGTCCGAGAGCTTAGGTGAGTCATTGCTCTCACTCCGCCATCTTGGCTCCCCAGAACTCAGGTGTACATAAGATCTTTCTTATTAATTACATGGCTCAGGTTTGGTCAGGTAACCCCTCAACATTCTCTTAGCTAAACTATATAAGTATATAAAATTTATATATAAATATATAAAATATCTATCTGTGTCTTTACAGTACATTTTTTTCAGTTATTTGAAAATATATTCCTCTGGAGTTCTCTTGTGTTCTTATCAATTTCTAAATGGAGGTCAATAGTCCTAAATTCCCTTAAGAAGCATCTTCAGGAAAAACAATAATGAGTATTTGTATAGTGCTTTAAGGTTTACACACTGTTGATGAATTTATTTCTATTTATACTCACAATGATCATGAGAAGCAGGGGCTATTAATATCACCATTTGACACATGAGTAAATTGAGGCAGAGAATCATTAAGTGACTAGTCCTGGGTAGTATTGCTAAAGAATGCCAGAAGCAGGATTTGAACTCAGTATCTTCCTTACTCCAAGTTCTTGCTCTATCCAGTTACACCATCAAGTGCCAATTGATATATTAGCAAATATAATTAATCAAAATGTGTGAAGAGATATACATTTAGAATCTCAAGAATAAATAAATAAGAACTTCCTTAGGATTTAACATTATGTATGTAACCTTCTAAAATCACTTTTAGCTTTGTAATGTTTTCAAACTCTATCATTTTCTCACTTTGTATTTTATGTAAAATAAAATAAAAATATATGGTTTTGATGTCATACTTAACACCTGAGGGTCTCAAAAAACAAGTACCTGTGGTGTCAGAGCTTATATATGAGTTTTCTGTGTTTTGTGAAGCAGATAAAACAACCTGCATGACAAAGTAGTTCATGAAACATTATTATGTATTATTTATATGGCATTGGGGGTATACATGGGATGGGTTTATTTTAGCACGATCTTGTCTATCTCTGAAAAATCAGAAACTAAGGTCCCACACTAAACCAATGTAAATGGAAACAGAAAGTCAGTGCCCATTAGACTTTTGTCTTCAGGAACAAATGCCTCTATTTTTATGCTCTGATTAGACAGATAATAACAAGGAATTATAACAATGCTCTCTCAGTTTTAGGGATGGTAAACAGGGCTTTTACAGATGCATGGTGCTATATTAAAAAAAAAACGAAACTGAATAGATTCATGGAAATTTCATTTTCTTTTAATGATTTCTTTAAAAAATTATAGTATGGAATGGAATATTTTAAATATGACTCATCATGGGTTCTTAAAGCAAGATGACTGACAAATTTAAGCCTCTGTGACCTAATGGGCAGCATTTTATGAATGTCTAGCTAAACAAATATACCAGTCAAAAATTCCCAATAGATGAGTCTTCCTTCTTCATAGAAACAAATTCAGAGCTAACAGTATTGTCTGTCAAAGTGAAATGGCATTTTGAAGTATTTTAAAAACAATAAACAAACATTCACCTTGGAAATTGTAAGAGAACTGGCAGTCAGACATCAAGTATAATGTTCACTTGTCAAATCACTTAATAGTCACTGCTAACTAATGGCTTCTATGGCTGGGCCATTAATTCATTGCTGCTGACTACTAGATTTTTGGAAATTGATTAGATTTGTTTTTTTTGATTTACAGACTATCTCCCTCAGTGAAATTGAACTTTTCTTTAGTAAAATGACAAGCCAACATTTAATACCTTTATCTTTAACTCGTGCTCCAAGAATCTCAATGAATAAAAGCATTCAAGTTCATTATTCAGAAAAAAATACTTTTCTGATAATTCACAGGACTGAAAAATGGAAGAGATGATATTTAAAAGATAAAGTTTGTAAATAAAGTTCACTATCACCTTTTTTCTTCATTGAATTATAATTACTTTTCTGGGGTGAAAAAAATGAATTAGAAAGCTCTGTGAACAATGTTGTTTGTTTGTTTGTTTGTAAATAGGATTTGTAGCCAAGAAACAAAATAATGGGATGTCACCATCACATGTCAGGTTTTATACATGTATACACACATATATATATAAATAAATATATATGTATATGTGTATAGATGTTTGTGTATACGTGTATGTATATCTGTGTGATAATATATCTGTGTGATATGTTATATATGTATGTATATATGTACATCTACACATATTTACATATGTATAAGTCTACATGGTCATATACTTAAGGCTATAGCAAAAGGATTTGCGAGTTAGATTTACCCCTGATACAAACTTTTAACTAAAGATTCGATATTTCTTGCCTATCAGGTTCACTGTACTGTGATAATGGAATTGCCATCATTTGTCCTTCTACTCTCAGGCAATATTAACAATTTTCCTGCCAGGAGACTTCCACATGACTTAGAAGAGAAACCATTGAGCTTGAGAGGAAATTTTGTCTGACAGAGTTTGGAAGCCAAGTTACAGATGAATCCTTCCCTTATGCTTAAATGAACTGGCCAAGAGCAGTATATATTTGACTTAGCTGTTCCTCCTTAGCCTAAGATGTCAAAGGAAGAAAACTGGCCATAATTAAACTTCAGAGATACCTTGCAGAATTTTTTCACGCTGACTGGTTGAAAATAAACCCAAAAGGAATTCTATACATTAGTGGAGTTCTAGTTTTAGTCAAAGATGAACTAAAGTGAATGAGGTTTCAAAACAGACCTAGGACAATAAAGTCTATTATTTCTGAAGGTCAAGGACAGCAAAAGTCTCATCGAAGCATCACTTTTTTTTTTCTGAATAGTTTTGATTATCTACACAGATGAGATCCATATAGTCAAAGGTTATGTGCATTGTGAGAACTCAAGTCCAAATCCTCTAGATTTCAAATTTTAAAATTATTCCACTCCATCACGCAGTCTGCTATTGTGTTTACTCAGATGTAACTAAAGATCCAAATATGTTTATCCAGTTTTTTGATGTAATGTCTTGGCTCAGGTAACTCAAATAAAACAGACAAGGACAGAGCTATTTTTAATATGTTTTAATAGATAGGGCCACTGAAGCATAAAGAGCATACTCTTTATGTCAATGACTTTTGTAAGGTCTGTTAGATTTAGGACTAGCCTTTTTTTCCCATTTTCAATCTCTTAACTTTTTCAAACAATAGTAGCTAAAATTTTGTATAGCACCTTAAACTTTGCAAAATAGTTTTACATATATTTTCTCATTTGATCCTAGCAACAACACTCTGAGTTTGGGAAACAGATGGGAAACAGGTTGACAGAGGTTAAGAGCATTGTTTTAATTGTCTCTGATTACATAGATAACAAGTGTTTACTTCAGGACCCGAGCTCAAGTCTTTTGGAATAAAGGTGTAGCATACTACATCATCTACCCACTTCCAACATTATTATTAAGGTACTTCTCAGTAGACTAGGGTGAAAATTTTACCTTTCATTAACAATCTACAGTATCTTAATTCTGCTTGACAGACAATAGTACTAATGGAAATATTTTCTGTGAAGGCATTAAATCTTATGGTCATAAGAAAACTGAGGTGAACTCCTCCATTGCCTGCCATGGGCATCCATTAATCTTCTTCCTACAATTATTTTGATCAGTGAAATATTCTTCTTTGCTACCTTTGTTCAAAATTGGAGGCACTGGTAGCAGAGCAGCATCCATCATTTATTTACAAAGTAATGTTCATTAAAAAGATTGCCTGATGATGACACATTAAAATGCACATTTTTTCCTAGCTAATCAAAAACTACTGTGAAGTTCAAGCATTCTAAACAGGTTTTACCAGTTATTAAGATCCAAGACAAAATAAAATTTTTTTTGGTTGTTCACCATTAAGTTCCTTTGAGAAAGCTTGGGGAGAGGGCCTTAAATCCTCACGGTGAAATCAACTTACACAGTTGTTTTCCATACAACCAAAGCTTGTTTGAGAGCTAATTGATTTCTGTCAACTTGATCTAATATTTTTGTCTGCTCTCTCCTACTGAGTATTCATATTTACATTACATTTCATATAAAATAAATCTAATAGTTATTGGACAGAGAATCCAAGGTGTACATGATGTGCAACAAAAATAAAATGCAAGCATCCCTTAAGATAGAAACGCCTTAAATTCAGGACACATGTAAATTCAGAAAACACCTCCAATAAACAATGCCTTAAATTAGAAGATTTAATCTGTTCCAGTTGTTAAATTCACTTCTATCATTTTCTGAGTTAACACAAATGACAAGCTCTGAAAACATTTCAGAAAACACTTTTTCTTGACCCCAGTGACTAAGACACTAAGGGGTAATGGGAATAAAAAGAAGGGAAAAATAACTTCAATCTGAAGAAATATATGCGTTTAATTCTAGCATGACTTCAGAGCTATTCAACCCCCCAGAAATTCAAATCAAGAAGGGCTTAGCAGATTAAAAATAATTAAAATAAATTTTCAATTTTTGAGATGGGTGTTTATAGTTTTTTTAAAAAATTCTGAAACAGCGCTACATAATTTTACTAAAGTTAAAAGCCAACTCATTGCAATATTTCTAATAGTTTTGGGTTTTTTCCTATCTAGATATGTTGCACAGATAGAAAAACTTTAATAATAATTTCCCTTTTATAAGGTAAGTGGTTGAAACCCCTAGGAAAGTTTATGATATGTATGTGGGAAAGAGGCAAAGCTAAGCTATGGAGAAGCTCCGAGGCAGGAGTACCATGGAGGTGTATAGATTTTTGGAGAGAATAAGGAAAGTGGACATCTGCTAGCTTCCTATGTTAACTACTTATTCTTTCAAGATAAATGTTGAATTCTGTTTTATATGCTGGAGGGACTGCATTATTTTCAGTTTCCTCTAAGTACCATACCTTATAGACAACTTTTATTTCCCTTGCCCTAGTTACAATTCAGCTCAGATGGGAATTATTTTCTAAATCTGCTTTGTGTGATGCATGACTTTTGTCCATTAAATCCTGCCATAATCATGGTAATTCATTTTTAATGTTTTTAAACATTCATTTTGTTAAATTTTAAGTTCTGAATTCTCTCTTTCCTAACATTACCACACCCATTGTGAAGGAAATAAATAAGATATCAATTATACATGTGAAATCATACAAAATATATATTTCATATTAGCCATGCTGCAAAAAAGGAAAAAAAGTAAGGTGAAATTTTCAGTCTGCTTTCAGACTCCATCAGTTCTTTCTCTGGAGCCAGATAGCATTTATTTTTTCATCATCATTTCTTCAGATTTGTCTTGGATCTTTGTATTAATAAGCATAGCTAAGTTATTCACCGTCGATTATCATGCAAAATTTTGTAATGGCATACAATGATCTTCTAGTTTTATTCTCTTTGCTTTGCATTGGTTAATGTTTTTCTGAAATCATCCCACTTGTCATTTCTTATAGGCCAACAGCATTCTCTTACAATCATATATGACAACTTGATCAGTCATTCCCAAATTGATGGGAACTCCCTTAGTTTCCATTTCTTTGTCACCACAAAAAGACATGCTACAAATATTTTTGTGCCTGTAGGTCTTTGCTCCTTTTTTATGATCTCTTTGGGATACAGACCTAGTAGTGTTTTTGCTAGATGGAATTCTATGCACAGCTTGATTGTCCTTTGGATATAGTTCCAAATTGTTCTCTAAAATGGTTAGATCAGATCACAACTCCACCAACAGTGCAATTATGTAGCAATTTTTTCCACATCCTCTTCAACATTTAGCATTTTCTTTTTTTTCTGTTATCTGATAACTATAATATGGACTCAGAATACCTGTATTTCTCTTATAAACATATTTTTCTAGCATTTTTCCACATGACAACGGATAACTTTGATTTCTTCATTGAGAATTACTTGTTCATTGTAGTAGCAAGTGCCCCAATATACACAGGAGGACCTACTAGCACAGGTTCTTAGATCTACTTTTCTAAAAGGAAAGCAACCTTTGAGTGGTCAACAATCTATTTTACACATCTAATTACATATACCAACAGAGAAAATGCAAGCAGAGAAATAAAGACCAATAGACAGGGTTCAAATCATCTGACCATAAGCAATACATACATCATAGTTAAACAAACAGATCTAACTGTCTGACTATTACATACTACCAAAGTTACCAGAGAGGAACTCACCAGCATATGAGTTTTCAAAGTGGGAAGCCAGGATCAGGGGTTTGTTCCTTAATGTTTACCAAGTCTCATCAGAGGGCATTACCCAGTGCCTCATTAACAATTAACAAAATGTGTGGCCTTTGTAAAAAACAAGTTTCCCCTAATTAGACTCCTCTTAATGGGTTCTACCTGAAGTCAATGGCCTATTAATAGGCAGGGAAGATCTTTAACTCTTACATAATAAGCCTTCCATAATCAATCAACTCTCCTTAATGCTACATTCATATCCTTTGACCATTTATCAATTGATGAATGGCTCTTATTTTTTTTATAAATTTAAATCAATTCTCTCTATATCTGAGAAATGAGACCATTATCAGAGAAAATTGCTATAAAATTATTTTGGCTTCTTGCTTTCTTTCTAATCTTGGCTATATAGGGGATTTTTGTGCGAAAACTTTTAAAATTCGATGTAATCAAAATTATCCATTTTAGATTACATAATCCTCTCTCTTGTTTGTTCATAAATTCTTCTCTTATGCATTGATCTAACGGGCAGCATTTTCCATGCTCCTTAATTTCCTTATGATCATAGCCTTTACATCTGAATCATGTACCCATTTTGACCTTATCTTGGAATATGGTATATTATGTTGGTTTAAGTCTAGTTTCTACCAAAATGATTCCAGTTTTTTCAGCAATTTCATTTCAAATGTTCAGTTTTTGTGTCAAAAGTTTAGATCTTTGACTTAATCAAAGCCTAGATTACTATTGTTATTTACTACTGAATAATGTGCGCCTAATCTATTCCAGGATTCACCACTCTCTTTCTTAGTCAATACCAGGTTGTTTTGTTTTGTTTTTTTCTTGATGATGACTGCTCTGTAATATAGTTTGATATCAGGTACTTTTTTCTTTCTTTCTTCCTTTCTTCCTTTCTTCCTTCCCACAACCTTCCATCCCACAAATTGAAGTCAACTGCTAGTCATATCACCATTTTGCTGATATCATGGTACTCTTTGAACATGAAGGACAAACACAAAAACTTCTAGATTACCATCTTTCACATTTTTAAAATCAATTCACCTGATATTCTTGATCTTTTGTTCTTCCAGATGTATTTTGTCCTAGTTTTATAAAATATTTTTGTTGGTTTGATTGGTTGGTGCTAAATAAGCAAGTTAGGCAGAATTGTAACTTTTATCTTATTGGCTCAACCTACCTATGAGAAATTTATATTTATATACTTGGTTAGATACATCTAAAAGTATTTTGTAATTGTGTTTACACAATTCCTGGGTTTGACTTGGCAAGTGGGCAAGCAAATATTTTCTATATTCTGCAACTACTTTATATGAATTTTCTCTATCTCTTGCCACTGAGCTTTGTTAGAAATAGATAGAAATACCAATGATTTATGTGGATTAATTTTATATCCTACAACTTTGCTAAAATTGTTAATAATTTCAAGTAATTTTTAGTTTATTCTTTAGGATGTTCTTAATTTGCCATCATATCATCTCCAAAGCATGGTACTTTTTTTCCTCATTGCTTATTCAAATTCTTTCCATATTCTCTTATTGCTACAGTTAGGATTTCTGGTACAATATTGAATAATAGCGGTGCTAATGGCCATTCCTGTTTTTACCACTGACCTTATTTAGGGAGTTTTCTAGTTTAGCCCTATTGGATATAATGCTTGCTAATGATTTTCGATAGATATTATTTATACTTTTAAGGAAAAATACATTTACATGCTTTCTAATATTTTTAATAGGAATGACTGATGTTTTGTTGTTGCTAAAACCTTGTTCTGTATTTATTGAGGTAATTATATGAGTTTTGTTGTTTTTGCTATTGGTATATTCAATTATGTTTATTGTTTTACTAATATTGAAATAGTCTTGTATTCTTAGCATAAATACCACCTAGTCATAGTGTATGACCTTTGTGATATATTGCTATGGTCTCTTTGATATTAATTTATTTAAAATTTTTGCATAGATATTCAGTAGGGGTATTGATCTATAATTTTCCTTCTCCATTTTCATTCTCCTTTGTTTAGGTGTCAAAACAATATCTGTGTCATAAAAGGAGTTTGGTAGATGTCCTCTTTTGCCTATTTTCCCCCAAATACGATATTGAAATTAATTGTCTTTAAATATTTGGTGGAATCTATTTGTGAATACATTTAGTCTGTGGGTTTTTTGTTTGTTTGTTTTAGTTTGGTTTGGTTTTGCATCAGGGAGCTCATTGAAAACCTATTCAATTTATTTTTCTAAAATATGGTTACTTCAGTGTTCTAGTTTCTCATCTTTTAATCTAGGCAATTTACTTTTTTTGGTGATTATTCACCTGTTTCACTAATTTGTCAAATTTATTTGCACATTATTGGAGCAAATAGTGCCTAATAATTGCTTTAATATCTTCATTTGTGTTGCATGCACCCTTTTCCTTTTTGATAGTAATTCAGTTTTCTTCTTTTTAAAAACAATCACTTTAACAAATTGCTTATCTACTTTTATTTTTTCATAAACTAACCACTAATTTTATTTATAAGTTCATTACTTTTCTTACTTTCAAATTTATTAATTTCTCCTTTGATTCTCAGTTTTTCAAATTTGCGATTTAATTACAGAATCTTAATTTACTCTTTTGCCAGTTTTTTTTAATTGGAAGCAAGGCTTTGTCATGGAAAATGTACTGTCTAGGGGTCAAGTGACCAGGGTTTGAGTCCCTATTCTTTCATTAACTAATTGTTTGGCTTTAGGAAATGCACATTATATCTCAGTGTCTCAACATCCTCATCTGCAAAATGAAGAGGTTTAGGTTAAAAGATCTTTAAAGTCAAATATGATACCACATTTAAAATTTAATAGAAAAAGATTATTTTTGCAAAAGAGAAAGGTTTTGTCTCCGAAACAGAAAATAGTCTGGAAGAAGGGCATCTTCAAGAGATTTATGTGTCATAATGGATTAAAGTGGTTCATTGGCTGATTTCAAGTATGAAGAAAATTTTATCTGAATAACAAATAGACATTAACCTTCACATTTTAAAATTAATGTGCTGTAAAACAGTTTAATATGCTCATATTATCTGTACATCAAAACCACAGTCTAAGGGTGTTTAATGGCAATATTCTTACAGAAGGTTAGGAAACTGATAAATATTTGAACTGGAGTCATTGGTTAATTAAAATCACATCAACATGGGATCAGTTATCCAAACCACCAAGTTTATTGTGGGCCTTTTACAGCCAGAAACATTGCATTGAGCAAATCCTTTCTCCAACAAATGAAATATGCTTAATAAATAGGGACAGTACAAGTTGTACATTATTCACATGCGCGTGTGTGTATGCTTCCAGGAGCAAAACTTTCATGAAATTTCTCGCATTATCTATTGGTCTCTGGGAAAATCTACAAAATCCCCATAGAATATAATTAGATAAAATTCATTGCCTCTTTTTCATTAATCAACCATTATCCTACTCCCATCCTACAACTCATTTCTCATTAAATGGGAAAAGAAAAGAAATGAACAGGAGAAATTTTCAAAGTTTGTCAAATAGAAACCGAGTTCTCTCAAATTGAATTGATCCCAGAATTATACAGATGGCTCTTCATGTTATCACAGGGCAGTATTTTTTAGGTTTCCTTCATCTCATGACACCTATGAAATTTTGGGCTTCTAGTGTATACTTGGTCCTAGGTCATTAATAAAATTGCACTCTTCCATAGACAAAAACATCTCTGATGACTTTACAGGTAAATAATATATCAGATTCCCCAAGAGCCCTGGAGACAATAAGATAACTCTGATAAAAGCTGGATGAAATTGACTGACTGCAGTGGTTCTGACAACATGTCTCATTGATTTTTTTAAAATTAAGTTGGACTTCATATAACTTGAGTTGTTTTTTCTTTATTGGTTTTAGTGTATGTAAAGCCCAGTGAGTTAGAAAACTATTTATTCTATAGCAAAGGTCTTCATTAGATATGACTTTTCTCCTTCAATGAATTAAATTGTGGCCAATAAATAATTATTAAGTCCCTTTAATGCGTCAAAAAATGTACTAGCAAGTGTAGGAAAAATAAACTTTCTTCAAGTCATGGTCACTGCCATCTAAAGCTTTCAAGTGATTCATGTGTTATGATTCAGATACAAATGCATACAATACAAAACAACAGCTTATAAATCTCTAAAATAAATGCAGATAGTTCCATATGTGAACAGAATAGAGAAAAGGGGTCATTAATGAATGTTCAGATCTGGGACGACCTCCTTGGAAGAGATAGCTTTCAAATTAGACCTAAAAAGACAGGAAGAAATTCAGCAAATGGTCGAGGTGAGTTGTATGATATTGAAGAAGGAGGGAGAAAGATGCAGCATGACATTGTAGGCACAGGGAACAGTATGAGCAAAGACCCTAAAAAAGAAAATGCAAAGTGTATATATGAGATGATACATCAAAAACAAACAAAAAAAATTACAAGGAATGCAGTATGAATGGAATGAAGAAAAATATGTCTCTCATTACACAATAGTAATGAACTGAAAATTAAGAAAAAAATATAAAGTTTTGGACGTGACTAATATGGGAATTTGTTTTGTCAGACTATATAGCTATGTATTCCCTTCTTTCCTTCCTTCCTTCCTTCCCTTCTTCCTTCATTTTTTCCTATATCACAATTGTCATGATTAAAAAGTTTTGAGAGACATGTGGTTTCTGGGTAATTTAATCATTTTATTAATAAAGTCAGCACATTATTAATAAACGGATGGTCATGTGGCCATCTCCTTCAGATCAAAGGACTTGGGGCTTATATATTCTCCTGGAAGAGGATTGCCAATCAACTCTGATTGTTTAATACAATACAAAGTGAACTATATTAAACTGAGTGACTGAAAGTGACATCCTCTCACCCTTGGACAGAGAATCCTATTTGTATACCCATATTACCCCGAGCTTTGGGCAATCATACAATATAATTTGTCCCAGACCTGAGTGGAATACAATGGGCTTCCCTACCTTAGATTAAATTCCTTGTAAGGTGGGGTTGGGTCTGACCCAGATTGAGAAGAGTTAATTCAAACTAAATAATCAATAATGCCCCTCAAGAGAATGAATTTTTTACTTTGCAAAATCAGGACTTTAGAAGAAGGGGAGAATTCTGTATATCCCCTAATTATTTGTTATTAATAATAATTTTTTTCATAATGGAGGAATTGGCAGAGGGGATAGATTACTTAAAATACTTCTGAATTTAACATTTTTTAAAGTAAAAGAAAAAGAAGGTGTTTTCAAATTTCAGATATCCTTCAATAGGTCTACTAAGTGGCAAAATGAGTAGATCATGCTCTCTGAAATCAAGAAGTCCTGAGGTAAAATCCTACCTCAGACATTTACTAGGTGTGTGACCCTGGTCTAGTTCCCTAACTTCTCTCAGCCTCAGTTTCTTCATCTGTAAGATGAAAATAATATTAACACCTACCTTACCGCATGGTTATGAGGGTCAAATGAAATGATGTGTAAAATGCATTGCAATTGTTAAAGCACAACCAGAAATGTGATTAATCATGATGATGGTGATGTTGATGATAACCAAAGGATATGGAGGATGAGGAAGGAGAGGAGAATGATGATGATGATGCTAGGTAAAAGAGCCGGAACTTTCCTTGGCAGACAGTAGTGTGCTTGTTTTTGAAGGGTTTTGGTAAGAGATATGAGAAGACAAGATCTATGCAAGAATGAAAATATGTTAAAGCTATATCAATGACAGTTTGCAAAGGAGAAAGCAAGGGATGGAGGACCTGTTCACAGCATATATTAATCTCTAGGCAAGTTGCAATGAGGTCTTGTGGGAATAGAGAGGACAGTACAAATGTTACGGAGAGGATTTAATGAAGCTGGTTGGGCATAAAAAAATGAAAGACTAAGAACATCAAATAGCACTCAAGGGTTTATATATGGAAGACTGAATAAGTCATGATGTCATTTACAAAAATAGTGAAATCAGAAAAAGGCTCAAATTCTAACAGAAAGGAAATAAGCTTCGTCTGAAATATGTTACATTTAAGGTACAGGGAGCAATCCAAGATCATAGATATACAAGTGGAAAGAAATTTAGAGGTTATCTCATCCAATTCTTCCATTGTATAGATGAAGAAATTGAGGCAGGAAGAATTCCAAGGCCATAAAGGCATCAAGTAAGGAAAACCAAAACAAACAAAACCTATGATTTGAACCAAGCGTTTGTGACACTGAATCCAGTGAACTGAATGCTGCATCATATTTTCCACTAAATATGTATATGGAGCTCAAGTGAGAGGTCAAAAGCATAGATAGAGACTTGGAAGTCATCTTTTTAAAAGTAACCACTGAAGCTAATTACAGTGAATGAAACTGTCAAGAGAGAGAATGTAAAGAGAAAAGGAAGAAAACTCAAGCCCAGACTATCTCCACTGATCTCCATCCTTCTTCTCATTCCCTTTCCTCCCCTTTCTTTCTCTATGATTATACTCACAGGGAAACCTGCTTTAATATTAACCAGGTTCATTACTCAGTCATTTTCCAACCATATCTGATTCTTCATGATCCCATTTGGGATTTTCTTCACAAAACTACTGAAATGGTTTGCTTTTTCTTTTTCAGCTCATTTTAACAGAGGATAAAACTGAGGCAAACAAAGTTAAGTGACTTGCCCAGTGTCACACAGCCAATATATGTCTTGAGGGTGGATTTGAACTCAAGAAAAATAATTTTCTTCACTGTAGGCCCAGCACCTTATTCATTGTGTCACCTAGCTGTCCTTATTAACTAATTATCTAAAGCTCATTTTTCTAAGTTTTCCCAATTTTCTTAAACTCAAAAAAAAAATAATAAACCAAAATTCTGACTTTCACTGTATCTCTAACTATCCCATCCAGTACTGGTTGCTCCTTTCAAGTTCCCCAAATAAACTAAACAGAAGTAGTAGATAATATATAGTTTGTTCTTCACTGCCAGTTCCATGCCTTCTCTCTGCTAACATTTATGAGTTAGAAAATTCTTCTTTGAGGTAATTTCATCTATCTATATTATCAATATTTTTTACTATAGTACACTAGCCTTCACATCAAAATCTTCTTTAGGCTTTTAGTTTTGAGGAAAGGGAAAATAAATAAACAAGACATGAGACGTCACTAGAGCGTATAATTAAGGGTATCTGCAACTCATAAATTGCTAACTAGTATTAAAAATTAATAAAGTCAAGGCTGCATGACCAACAAGATGAAGGATTAGAATTTCCTCCATTCCTCACTAACTCTAAAAAACTTCCCCAGAAAGGAATTATGTGCCAGAAGTAAAACAATTACAGTTATCTCTATAAGCTAAGGCATCAAGAAGACTAACAGAGTGATATTCTTATGATAATAGCAGGGAAAACTAATCTCTAATATATTTATTAAGGAAACTCTGCCCTCCACACTCTGGGAGGACTCACAAGTCTTCCCACCAGCTTTTGCTCTGGGAACTAATTATTTCCCTGCTATTATTGCCATAGACTTTTCTGGCACCTATAGCCCCTACTGCCACCCCACCATTTTACCACAGATATCTGCTTTTCTCATCTCCTCACTGAGAAAAAGGAAGGTGTAAGGATCTTCCAGGCATAGTATTATGTGAGAGGAACACCCAGCCAAAGAAGTAAAAAATAAAGAGATATAGATTAGGGCACTGGATTGTGGGTAAGGGTTCCATAGACCTGACAGAAAGCATACACACACACACACACACACACACACACACACACACACACACACACTAGCAGTCAGCTGGGAAGAATCCTTTTGTCCCCTCGGAAGTTCCTTGAGGGCAAGGACAAAGGTTTCTTAAAGAAAAAATTAGGAGGGAGGCGGAGCCAAGATGGCGGAGTAGAAAGACTCACCTATGCTAGGTCCGAACCCACAGCCCACAGATTTCCTGTAAAAAGAACTCCTGACAAATTCTGGAACAGTGGAAGCCGCGCAGCAACACAGTGAAGGAGATTTCCGTTGCAGAGAGCCCTGAAGAACCGACCGCAAAGGTACCCCAGGACGGGAGCGCAGTCCTGCCCGGCCGAGCGCTCCCCTCCCCCGCCCCAGCCACGCGGCACTGAGAGGAGCGAGCAGAGCCCTGCAGGCATCAGGGACCTGAATCTCCCCACGGCCGAGAAGGTCCCTCCACCCACAGATGCACAGGTCAGTGAGAGACACGGGCTGAGAGGGGAGCGGGGGATCTCCGGGCCTCCGACCCCCTGGGAAGCGGCCGCTGCGGCAGAGGCTGAGGCAGC
>CM053772.1:127212358-127228369 GCA_028658325.1 Potorous gilbertii | reverse complement strand
GGAAGGGAGGGATGATAGAAGAGAGGGCAGATTGGTCATATGGGTAATTAGAATGTCCAGTGTATTGGGGAGGGGGGAGGGGACAAATGGGGAGAAAATTTTGGAAACCAAAATCTTGTGTAAATAATGTAAAAAGTTAAATAAATTTATTTAAAGAAAAAAAATAAATAAAAATAAAATAAAATAAAAAAAAAAGAAAAAATTAGGAAAACTTGTAGCTTCCTGTGGGAGGAGAATGAGACAACATTATAATCTAGTACCTGATGGATTTGTCATCGAAGAGGAAGGAGTCAGAAAAATGAGCAGCTGAAAAATTCCAGGAGGAAAAAAAGTAAACTAAAACCAACAAAGAACTATAGAGGCAGAAAACTGAGTTAAATATTCAAGTCAATAAGAATCTATTAAGCACTTATTGTGGGAATACAAATAGAAGAAAAGAAAGTCTCTGCTTTCAAGAGGCTTACCTTTAAATAGGGAAGAAATCCCATAAAAGAAAACATCAAGGCAAGGTTATAATTTGGGTGGCTGTGCAGAGAAAAAGGCTACCCATGCTAGGGGGTAAAGTAGAGAAAGTTCAAGGAGAGAAAGAAGTGCAACCTGAAGATTAATGAAGACATGGATGACCTGTTCTCCTTAAAAATTAAAATTCTGGGGATGGAGCCAAGATGGCAGAGAGAAAGTCGAAACTCACCTAAGCTGTTCTACAAACTCCTTCAGATACCTCTAAAAAGTGTATTTGAACAAATTTTAGCATGATACACTCCACTACGTGACAAAGTGCAGCCTAATTCCACCCCAGGCAACCCAGAAGGTAGATGGGAAGAATCTGTTGCATGGGGATGAGGGAGTATAGAGCATGTAGGCTGGACCAGCCTAGACTTTGCCACAGCTATAGCAAAGCAGAAAAGACTCCAGGCAGAAGGAATCAGAAGCAGCAATGAGGATTCCTAAGCCTCTCAGCTCAGGATAGGAGTCCAGTGGAATCAAGTAAGAGAGAAGAGCAGGGCCCACTGTAAAAGCAGCAGCCACTCCTGGGGCTATCAGAACACAGAATAAATGATTGAAATTCACCTACTTGCTTGTTAGGGAGCCTGAAACTATAAGTACTCTCACCCCTCTCTTGTTGAGTTCGAAAAAGACAGAGAATATTACCCCAGGAAAAATTCTGGAATAGTGGAGCTAGCAGACAGTGTTCTTTTAGCTTGGGAAGCCAGGGAGACCAACAGGAAGAATCCCTCTTTCTGTGGATAAAAGGGACCAATGCAGGTCCTGAACTATCCTAACAAGGAAGTGAACTAGTAGAAGAGCCTGAGACCCAGGGATGTAGAAACTGGTAAGCACCAAAACAAGAACCTCAGCCATGTCTTAGCACAGCCAGGGAAATTGGGCAGACATAAGTACAAAGTTCACCAGAGACTGAACTTACCTGTGCTCTAGCATAGAACTAGGGAAAGAGGAGATCTCCCAAGGCCAGACCACCCCCCCCCCATACCCCACTCCAGAAACTTCAGTGTAACCCTACAGAAACTCGAATAGACTTCACCTGGCCTTGGACCTTGGCACACACCAGCTAGCTCAGCATCAGGCAAGCTGAAGCATTACACAGCTTCTACCTTAAAGAAACACAGGCCACAATGCAGAAAGCCAGAAATGAGGCCCCAAATTTGAGGCATAAGAAATGGGGAGCAGAGCCCCCTGTGACCCAGAATCAGTGAAACAATTTAAAAGCCTGGAAAAAGGCAATCACCATGAGCAAGGAGTAGAAAAGAAAAAAAAACATAGAAACTTAATATGGGGACAGAAAAGACCAAAATACCAATTCCCAAGAGGACAGCATTGAAACTGCACTCACATCTCAGACCTCAAAAGGGAATATGAACTGGTCTCAAACACAAAGAGCATTCTTGGATGAAGTCAAGGATGTTGAAAGCCAAAAAAGAGAAGTAGAAGGAACATAGCCAATGATTTTAAAAAATGCAATTGACAAAATGAAAAAAAAAATATTCACTGAAGAGAGCAGCTCCTTAAAAAGTAAAATTGGTCAAAAGGATAAGGAAGTACAAAACTTAACTGGAAACTGCAAGTACAAAATTTAACTGGAAATTTTGGACAAATGAAAAAGAAAGTACAAAAGTTAACTGAAGAAAACAATTTCTTAAAAATTAGAATTGGGCAAGTAGAATATAATGACTCTATGAGGCATCAAGAATCAGTCCAACAAAATCTAAAGAATGAAAAAAATAGAATAAAAATGTAAAATATGTCATTGGAAAAACAACTGTCATGGAAAACAAATCCAGGACAAAAAAAAATCTAACAATTATTGGTCTATCAGAAAGCCTTATTGAGAAAAAAGAGCCTGGACAATATTTTCCAAGAAATCATCAAGAAAAACTACCCTGAAGTCATAGATCCAGAGGGCCACATAGTTGTTGAAAGAATCCGCTCAAAGGGATCACAAATTGAAAACACCAAGGAATATTGTTGAGAAATTCCAGCAGCTATCAGGTCAACAACAAGAAACAATTAATATCGAGGAAATACAGTCAGGATCACACAGGACCTTGCAGATTCTACTATAAAAGACCAGAGGGATGAGAATATAATATTTTGTAAGGGAAAGGACTTTGGACTACAACCAAGAGTAAATTATCCAGCAAAACTGAGCAAAATCTTTCAGGCAAGGAGGTGGACATTCAATGAAATAAGGGATGTCGAGACCTTCCTAATGAAAACTTCAGAACTCAATAGAAAATTTGATCTTCAAATACAAGACTCAAGAGTGGCATAAAAAGGTAAATAGGGGAAAACAATATCTTTTAATATGGGCAAACTCTTTACATCCCTATCTGGGAGGATGCTACTTGTTAATCTTGAGAATTGTATATTTATTATTACATTTAAATGCTATATACATAGGTAGAGGGAATGAGTACAAATTAACTGAGGTGAATATTAAAAAAAACTAATTTAATTAGTTTGTGAAGTGATTAGACTGTAAAGGGATTGTAATGGGAGAAGAGAAAAGGAAGAGGTAGAATCTGGCAAACTACATCACATGAAGAGGCACAAAAATATAGTAAAGTGAAAGGAGGGAGGGAGATGAGCATTGTTTCAGCTTTACTCTCATCAGATTGGGTTCGAGGAAGGAACAAAACACTCAGTTAAGTACAGAAATTCAACTTGCCCTACTGGCAGTAGGAGGAGAAAGGGGAAAGAAAAGGGAAGGGGTGAGTAGAAGGAAGGAAAGAGTGTGGGAGGTGGTGGTAAAAAGTACAACTCTTGTGGAGGGGAAGAGAGAAGGGAGATACAAAAATATAAGTGGGGAATAGGATGGAGAGAAAGACACAGAGAGTAAGGATAACTTTGAATGTGAATGGGATGAACTCTCACATAAGAAGGGGGTGGATTGCAGAATGGATTAAAAACCATAATTCTGAAATATATTGTTTACAAGAAATATATTTGAAACAGGGGGATACACATAGGGTAAAGTTAAAAAGCTGGAGCATAATATATTCTGCTTCAGCTGATGTAAGAAAAGCAGCGGTAAAAATCCTAATCTGAAACAAAGCAAAGGCAAAAATAGATCTAATCAAAAGAGATAAGGAAAGAAACTATATCCTGCTAAAAGGCACCATCGAAAATGATAACATATCATTACTAAACATATAGGCAGCAAAGTTGTATAGCATTCAAATTCTTAGAGGATAAGTTAAAGGAGTAACAAGGAGGAATAGACAGCAAACCCATGCTATTTGGTGACCTCAACTTCCCCCTCTTTGAACTTGATAAATGTAAGTGTAAAATAAACAAGAAGGAAGTTAAGGAGGTGAATAGAATTCTCGAAAAGGTAGGTAAGATAGACCTCTGGAGAAAATTAAGTCGGGATAGAAAGGAACATATCTTTTTCTCAGTGGTAAGTGGAACATACACAAAAATTGAGCATGTACTAGGGCATAAAACCTCACAATTCAGTGCAGAATAGCAGATATCATTAATCCTTTTTAGATCATGATGCAACAAAAGTTATATGTAATAAAGGACCCTGGAAAGATAGACGAAAATTAATTGGAAATTAAATAATCTAATCCTAAAGAATGAGTGGGTCCAGCAACAAATCAACAAACAATCACTGGTTTCATTCAAAATAATGACAATGAGACAACCTACCAAAACTTATGGGAAACAGTGATAGCTAGGGAAGTTTTATATCTCTGTGTGCTTCATAAATAAATAAAATAAAGAAAGAAGAGATCAATTAATTGGGCATGCAAGTGAAAAGTTAGAAAAAAGAATAAATTGAAAATCCCCAATTAAATATCAAGTTAGAAATGCTGAAAACTAAAAGAAAGATTTATGAAATTGAAATTAATAAAACTGTCAAACTAATCAATAAAATTAATAATTGGTTTAAAAAAGCAATAAAATTGATAACTTTTGGTCATTTTGATTAAAAAAAGGAAGAAAACAACCAAAAGAACCAAAAATGAAAAGGATAAGCTCACCTCCAAAGAAGGAAAAATTGAAACGTAATTAGAAATTACTTTGCCCAACTGTATGCCCATTAATTTGACAATCTTAGTGAAATGGATGAATATTTACAAAAATATAAACTTCCCAGAGTAACAGAAGGAGAAGTGAAATATTTAAATAATCCTATCTCAGAAAAAAGTAATTGAACGAGCCATTAAAGAACTCCCTAGATAAAACAATCTCCAGGATCAAGGGATTCACAAGTAAATTCTGTCAGACTTTTAAAGGAGAGTTAATTCAAATACTATGTAGACTATTTGGGAAATTTGGTGAAGGAAGAGTCCTACCAAATTCTTTTTATGATATAAATACAGTGCTGATACCTAATCCAGGAAGAGTCAAAATAGAGAAAGAAAGTTATAGACTAAGTTCCCTAACGAATATAGATGCAAAAAATTTAAATAAGTTATTAACAAAAAGATTACAGCAATTTATTAAGAGAATAATATGCTTTGATCAGGTAATATTTATACCAGGAATGCAGGACTGGTTCAATATCAGGAAAACCATCAGCATCATTGATGATATCAACAACAAAACTGACAGAAATCATATGACTATCTCAATAGATGCAGAAAAAGCTTTTGACAAACTAAGACACCCATTCCTATTGGAAACAGTGGAGAGCATAGGTATAAATGGAGCTTTCCTCAAAATAATAAGCAATATCTACCTAAAACAATTATCAAGCATTATATATAATGGGGATAAGCTAGATGCATTTCCAGTAGGATTAAGGGAGAAACAAGAATGTCAATTATCACCACTGTTATTCAATATGGTGCCAGAAATGTTGGCTTTAGCAATAAGAGAAGAAAAATAAATTGAGGGAATTAGAATAGGCAAAGAAGAAACTAAGTTACCTCTCTTTGCAGATAATATGATGATATACTTAGAGAATCCAGTAAATAAAAACTTGAAATGATAAACAACTTTGGCAAAGTTTCGAGATTCAAAATAAGCCCACATAAACCATCTGAATTTCTGTATATTACTAACAAAGCCCAACAGCAAGAGATAGAAAGAGAAATCCCGTTTAAAGTTACGGTAGACACTGTAAAATATTCAGGAGTCTACCTGCCCGAATAAAACCAAGAGATTATTTGAACATAACTACAAAACACTTTTCATACAATTAAAATCAGATCTAAATAACTAGAAAAACATCAGTTATTCATGGGTAGGCTGGGCTAATAAAATGAAAATGACAATTCTACCTAAGTAAATTTACTTATTCAGTGACACCCCAATCAAACTACCGAAAAATTATTTTCTAGAGCTAGAAAAAATAATATCAAAATTCATCTGGAAGAATAAAATTTTCAGAATATCAAGGGAATCAATGAAAAGAAATGGTAGGAAAGGTGGCTTACCTGTAGCAGATCTCAAATTGTATTTTAAAGCAGCAATCATCAAAACCACTTGGCCCTGGCTAAGAAATAGAGGTAGAGCACAGGAATATGTTAGTTTCACAAGATGCAATAGTCATTGATTATAGCAGCCTGCTGTTTGATAAACCCCAGGACCCCAGATTCTGTGATAAGAATGTACTCTTTGACAAAAACTGCTGGGAAAACTGAAAAAGAGTGTGTTGGAAAGAGGGCATAGAACAATGCCTGACACCATATACCAGAATAAAGTCTAAATGGGTACACAGTTTGTGAGGAACTCAGCAAAAGTACGAGATACCAGCTTCAACAAAGTCTTAGGCTGGAAATAAACTCACAAAAATTAACCACATTTCAGTTAATAGTCTTAATAACAAAATTCAAGAGGCAAGGTTGATACCATAAACAAATTAGGGGAACAAGGATTAATTTATTTGTCAGATGTATGGAGAATGGAGAAATTTATGTCCAAACAAGAGATAGAGAACATTATGAAATGAAAAATGGATAATTTTGATTACATTTAGTTGAAAAGGTTTTGCACAAACAAATCCAATGCAACAAGATTGGGAGGGAAGCAGAAAACTGAAAAAAAATTACAGCTAGTGTCTGTGATAAAGGCCTCATTTCTGAAATATACAGAGAACTGAGTCAAATTAACCAGAATACAAGTCATTCCCCAACTGATAAATGGTCAAAGGATATGAATAGGCAGCTTTCAGAGGAAGAAATTAAAGTTATCTATAGTCATATGAAAAAATGCTCTAAATCGCTATTGATTAGAGAGATGTAAATCAAAAGAACTCTGAAGTACCACATCACACCTATCAGATTGGCTAACATGACAAAACAGGAAGATAAGAATTGTTGGAGAAGATATGGGAGAGTTGGAACACTAATTCATTGTGAGCTGATTTAACCTTCTGTAGAGCAATTTGGAGCTATGCCCAAAGGGCTATAAACTGTGTCTACCCTTTCATCCAACAATACCACTAGTGGGGATATTTCCCCAAGGAATCATAAAAATCTGGAAAGGAGCCACATGTACAAAAATATCTATATCACATCTTTTTGTGTGGTCAAGAACTGGTAACTGAGGGGATGCCCATAATTTGGAGAACTGAACAAGTTGTGGTATATGAATATAATGGAATATTATTTTGCTATAAGAAATGACGAACAGGCAGATTTCAGATACACCTGGAAAGACATATATGAACTGATGCTGAATGAAGTGAACAGAACCAGGAGAATATTATACGTTGTAACAGTCACAGTATGAAAGTTCTGTTTCTGATAGACTTAGCTCTTCACAGCAATGCAAGGACCTAAAACATTTCCAAAGGACTCTTGAGGCAAAGGGCTATTCACATCCACCGAAAGAACTAGAGAATTGAAACTAAGAATGAAGCAAACTATTTTCTATTTTGCTATGCTTTGTATTGGTTTGTTTTTTTTCATGTTTTCTGCCATTTGTTTTGATTCTTCTATGCAACATGACTAATGTGAAAATGTGTTTAATAAAAATATAAGTGAAGCACCCATATAATATTGCATGTCAACATGGGAGAGAGGGGAGAAAAAATTAAAACTTATGAAAGGAATTGTTGAAAACTGAAAAGAAATAATTATTAACAAAAAAACAATCAAAGTTCTAGAAGAAATTAGCCAATTGGAAGTCTAAGGCAGGTATAATCTTTTAGGATAAAAATGTTTCAAGGACACCACAGAGAAAATATCAGAGAAAAGTTACAAGTACAGCTTGGAAAGCCCAAGCAGCTAAATCAACAGGGAAGGTATTAATACCAGGATAGCTAAATGCCTGTAACTTTCTTGAAATACCTGTTTTAGGACAAAGAAAATTGAATCAATACTTGATAAAAGAGAACATGGAATCACAGAAAGATTTTACTAACTCTTTCAAGAGAGAAATATTAAATTTGAAAAGTTAAAATAAAAAAGAACAATAAGATTAATGGCTTTTAAAGTAGAAATGATTAGAAAAGTAGGAAAAATGCATCTATCCAAACAAGCAGAACAGAGAATAACTCATTGGGAATGAAAATATGCTGAAATAAAGGGACAATCTGGAAGAAGAGATACAAAAAGTAAATTAAAACAATACATGGCTTCTATGCCATATAGATTTAGAAGACAGGAAACAACAACAAAAAAAAGACAGCTTAAGTATCAATGGTCTCCCAGAAGAATGTGATAAGCACAAAAACAAAACAAATCATAAACACTAGA
This sequence comes from Potorous gilbertii, assembly GCA_028658325.1. NCBI lineage: Eukaryota > Metazoa > Chordata > Mammalia > Diprotodontia > Potoroidae > Potorous > Potorous gilbertii. The sequence continues at coordinate 127,220,195 of CM053772.1, read as the reverse complement.
ATGCAGGAAAGAATTCAATAAACCGATCCAGAAATCCAGAAATTTTCTTGGGGGGGGTTGGCTGGGACTGAGCCAAGATGGCAGAGAAGAATCAGGGACCTGCTAGAGTTCCCCTTCTGAATTCCTCAAAAAACCTGTAAAAATTAACTCTAAACCAATTCTAGAGAAGCAGAAGCCACAAATGATAGACTGAAGCAAATTTCCAGCCCAAGACAATCTGGAAGATAGACAGAAAGAGTCTATCACAGAGGGCTGGGACCAGAGCATAGTTTGGTGTGGGTTATGCCAGCATATACAGAGCTGGAGCAGGCCTTAGAGAACTGAATCTCTGGTAGGTGGTGTGGTTTCCAGACTTCTCAACCTACAAATATTAAAGATAGCTTCAAGGTCAATGGTAAGGGTCTCTCACCTTTCTGAGAGGGTTGTTGGTTCTGCCAGCCCCTGACATGGTCCCAGCTCCAGCCCCAGCCTCAAGGTGGCCACAGTCACTGTTGAAGCAAAGCCTGCTTTTGGAGCCCTCCACATGACAACGAGCTCAAGAGAGACAGACAGTGGGCATAGGGTGAATTGGTTATGAAGGGATGATATCTAAAAAAGGAAAGTAAGTGTTGAAAGGATTGTACTAGGAGAAAGAGAAAGGGAGATGTAGAAGTAGTAAATCATCTCAAACGAATGCCATTAGTCTTTCACAATATAACCGTTACGGAAGTATTTTTCATGAATACACATGTATAGCTTATATTGAATCCCTTACCTTCTCAATGAGGTTGGATGTGGAGAGGGGAAGGGAGAGGATGTGGAATTCAAAGTTTTACAAATGAATATTAAAAATTGTTTTTATATGTAACTAGGAAAAAGATTTATAGGAAAAGGGGTATAGAAATCTATCCTGACATACAGGAAAATAGGTGGCAAGAGGATAGGAGGTGTAGTAAAATGGAGGGCAGGTTAGAGGAAAGAGTAGTCAGAATACACCCAACCCTGAGGTGGAGGGGAGGGAGGACAAGGAGCTCACTCTAGGAAGTATGCTGCCGGATCTCCATGTCATCATAGTTAGTGACAATGCCATGTTCAATGGGGTTTTTCAAGGTCAGAATAACTCTCTTGCTCTGGTCCTTATTCCCCACATAGCTGTAGCTGTCTGGAGGCAGGAGGAAGGCAAGGGCAGGCTGGGTGGAAGAGCTCACAGCTCCAAAGATTTACTTTTAAGTGAGACAGGAGTTACCTTTATATCCATACCTGTGCACTCTCCATTATTAAACTGATCTTTTTTCAGTTTTTACTATCCTTCCAAAAGGTACATTTTTATTCCAATTAGGGATTTTCCACAATTTGACTGTGGGATGTAGCTTACAGGTTTCCAAGCTATTAAATTTTGACCAATATGTTACCACTACCACAACAAAAACATCTGACAAACTTAACCTTCAATTGGAAACTTTTCGCTATCCTGTCCAGCTGTGTCCTCTTTCCCAAGGATATAATCTGCACTGTGTCTTTGAGACAGATCTTGCTCCTGTTAAGTGACCTTCTTTTCCCTGCTGAGGGTATAAAAATGTTGTAAAACATTTTGGATAAACAGCAAGTTTCCCAGACAGAGGGGGGAAAAATGGAAGTCTAATCCCATACTCTTGCTGAGTTTGTGTGAAACAGGAAGGAAATTGTAACTAGCCGGTTAAAAAAAAAAAAAGCAAAACAACACCCTATGACTTTCCATTAGAAAATACACAATAGCAAAATAAAAGCCAAATGCTGAGCAGGGGAAAAGCTTGTCCCCACCAGGTCAGGATATGTTTCTTCCTCTTGGAAGCATATGGAGTAAAAAAAAAATGACAGAAGACACTATCAGAGTTTAGGAACAGCTTAGAAAGGTCAACCAAAATATTGTGTGTGACTTTTTGCAGAAGCTTCATTGCTATTAGTATTTGTTTCTGTTTTGCACAGAGATTATTTATCATGCACCGTCTCCTCTTTAAAATTAGGTGTCAAAATATGTTGTTTTTCTACAAAAAAAAAAATTACCTGTAATTCAGAGGCAATAAGAAAGTGTGAATCATGCAAATATAAGTTTAAGTACATGGAAACCTGTAATTCCATTGGTCTATTTTCATGAAATCATGAAAAAATAACCATACCTCAAAACCTTATTCTTAAGATTTTCAGATATAAAAAATAAGTCTCTTCATGTTCACCTTAGTATCAAATTCCTTGAACAACTTCTTTAATATTTATAGGTATTATGTAAATTTATGTCTCTCTCTTCACATATATGTATATCTATATGCATATGCATGTATATGTATGTTTACATATCTGCTTCCAGCATGTCAGAAATTGGAAACTGAGAGGATATCCACCAAAGGGCAATGGCTGAAAAATTTATGGTATATGAATTGGATGAAATTCTACTGTGCTGTGAGAAAAGTGAGAACCAACCTGGCTCTTTCTTATGAACACTGACTTCTTTTTGCGAATAACTTCCATTTTCTTGTTTCCCTGTAAATCACCTGATTTTGGGGAATTCCACTTGCTCACTCTATCCATCTTAGAAAGTTCCTTCTCTTTCTTCTAATTAAATAAAAAAAATCAGATTATCTAATTCTACATCCTGTTTTGTATCCTATTCATTGTTTATTTTTATTGTATGAAAATATACATAAAATCTGTATTCTAAGCAAACTTTGACCAGGTTTATTATGTTAAATCTCATAGCTTAGAATCTATCTTCTCAGTTATAAATTACTCTTCACAGTTTTGAAGTGAAGCTAGCCAGGAGTCTAAGAGACCTTGGTTTCCAGGAAGAACTATCAAAAGTATTCCCTCATGCCCTGTCTAGTTGATTTTTTCACTGAGGGACTTCTTTGAAGAATACTGCCCTGAATGTACACTTCCACAATCTCAAAATCTTCCATGATAAGGTAAGCTCCCACATTGCTGGGGAGGCTTCTACACTGTCTTGAAAGCCTCTCCCCCATAAGAAAATGATGAAATCCAATCATTTCACACAGAAGCGGACCTCCCTGGGGGAAAAAGATCTTATATTCTGGAATCTCCTGGTTCAAGGAGGAATGAGCAAGAAATGCATTATTGAATTATGTGAAATTTGCCTTAAAACAGCAAGAGACTTAGCAAATAATCTGCTTTGGTCAAAACATTTCACTTTTCATTACTGCAAATTAAATAAATAAAAGCTAGTTATTGAAAAATCTTCATTCATATCAGATGCTATGTTGGTTTTGTTGGGCCACTTTATCTGATGAACTCTGCGTGATACACTTAAAGGTCTCTTTCTTTATATCCTGTCCTACCTGTTCCCCTATAACCTCTTCCTTCTAGCACACTCTTTCTCCCACTTCAGCTTCTCTCTCTTATGCTGATAGGCACTCTGTTACATAGGCATTTCCCCCTCCTTCTTCCTCTATTCCTCCATCTTACTCCCCTCTTATTATAACAGGAGATGTTATCTCGTTTGAACATGATGGACCTTCAGGGGATGTCCTTGGTACAGACATCTTTCTTCTCTGGGAAAGGCTTATACCTGATCCAACTAATCCAAATATTCTGTTATCTGTAAGAAGTCACCAGCCTTTCAGTTGCTCTGACCTTTCTACATGATGCAAAGCTGTTTCAACAATATAGTTCATATTTCCCTCTTTTTTCACTTTTTGATTTTCTTTTATCATTTTTGATGTTTCACAGAGTTATTAGCTTCTACTTATACAATTCTAATTATTTTGTTTATTTTATTTAATTTATTTTTATTTAATAAATTTATTTATTTAACTTTTCACATTCATTTTCACAAAAGTTTGGGTTCCAAATATTCTCCTCATTTGTCCCCTCCTCCCACCCCAATACACTGAGCATTCTAATTTCCCCTATCACCAATCTGCTCTCTCTTCTATCATCCTTCCCTTCCCTTACCCCATCTTCTCTTTTGTCCTGTAGGGCCAGATAAATTTTTATTCCCCATTACTTGTATTTCTTATTTCCTAGTAGCAAGAACAATACTCAACCGTTTGAGTTCCAACTTCTCCCCATTCCTCCCCACCCATTCCCTTGGGAAGGCAGGCAATTCAATATAGGCCATATCTGTGTAGTTTTTCAAATGACCTTCAACAATGGATCCGAGCTCCTGCCTGCTTGGGGAGCCCCTGTCTGCTGCTGTCTCTGCTGCTGCCTCCCAAAGGGGCCTGAGTTATGGAGACCCCCACTCCCCTCTTGGCTCACCAAACAGTCTCTCTCACTGACCTGTAGTGCCTGTGGGTGGAGCGAACTTCGCGGCCACTGGAGATTCTGTCCCTGAAGCCTGCTCGGATCTGCTCCAACTAGTGCTGCAAGGCCAAGGCAGGGCTGGGGCTCTTCTGCAATCACGTGGGCGACGGACCTTTGGTGCCGGTTTTTCAGGTCTTTCTGGAAGATAAATCTCCTCCACTCTGTTGTTCTGTGACTTTTACTGCTCCCGAATTTGTTAGGAGTTCTTCTTTACAGATACTTTATAGGCTGTGGGTTCGGAGCTAGCGCATGTGTGTCTTTCTACTCTGCCATCTTGGTTCCTCCCTACAATTCTAATTTTTAAGGAATTATATTTTGAACTGAACTTTTGTGTCCCCTTTCCCATTTTACCAATTCTGCTTTGCTAAGATCTTCTTATCTTCAGTGAATTTTTGTGCTATATTAACCATTTGACTTATTCTGTTTTTTAAATTAAAATATTTTATGTGTTTTCAGTGTTCTACAATCACTTCCATATATCTTAGATTTATTCCATCTCCCTCCTTTCCCCTTTCTTTCTCCCTGAGATGGTGTACAATCTTATATTGGTTCTACACATATATTCCCATTAAATACATTTTCAGCTTAGTTATGTTGCATAGAAGAATTAAAATGAATGAAAGAAACCATAAAATAATACAAAACATAATACAAAAGAAAATGGTCTGTTTCATTCTGCCATCCAATTTCATACTTCTTTCTCTGGATGTGGAAGAAGCTGTGCCTAAGAAGTGATTGGGAATTTTTTAAGTCCTTGCATTGCCATGAAGTACCAAATTTACCAGAAAAATTCTTTGCACACTGTGCTTGTTGCTGTGTAAAGAGCTTTCCTACTTCTACTCCTTTCATTCAGCATCAGTTCATATAAGTCTTTCCATGCCTCTCTGAAGTCTTCCTGTTCATCATTTCTTATAGTACAATATTATTCCAATACATTCATATACCACAACTTATTCAGTCATTCCCCAATTGATAGACATCCTATTGATTTCCAGTTTTGGGCCACCATAAAGAGAACTGCTATATATATTTTTATACATGTGGGACCTTTTCCCAATTCAATGATCTCTTTGGGATAAGGTCCCAGAAGTGATGTTGTTGGTTTGAAGGGTAGGCACACTTTTTGTGCAGAGTTCCAAATTTCTCTCCAGAATAGTTGCATCAACTCACAGCTCCAACAACAGTGAACTAGTGAACGAACTCTCCCACATCTTCTCCAACATTTATCATCCTCCTGTTTTGTCATCTTAGCCAATCTGAGAGGTATAATGTGGTACCTCAGAATTGTTTTGCTTTGCATATCTCTAATCAATAGTTTAGAGAATTTTCTCATATGAGTATAGAGAGCTTTAATTTCTTCCTCTGAAAACTGCCTGTTTATATCCTTTGACCATTTATCAATTGGGAAATGATTGGTATTCATGTACATTTGACACAATTCTGTATATCTTTTAAAATGAGACCTGCATCACAGATATTAGTTGCAAAAATTCTTTCCCAGTTTTCTGCTTCCCTTCTTATCTTGGTTGCACTGGATTTGCTTGTGCAAAAACTTTTCAATTTAATGTAATCAAAATTATCCATTTTGCTCCTCATAATGTCCTCTGCTCTTGTTTGGTCAAAAATTACTTCATTCTCCATAAATCTGACAAGTACACTATTCCTTGCTCCCCTCATTTGCTTACACTATCCATCGTTTAAACTAGTTTATGTACCCATTTGGACGTTATTCTTATGTATGGTGTCAAGCACTGCTGTATGCCAACTTCTGTCACACTGTTATACAGTTTTCCCAGCAATTTTTGTCAAAAATGAGTTCTTATGCCAGAATCTGGTGTCCTTAGGCTTACCAAATAGTAGATTGCTACGTTCATTGACTAATATGTCTTGAGTCCCTGACGTATTCCACTGTTCTACCCTCTGTTCCTTAGCCAGTACCAAGTAGTTTCAATGATTGCTGCTTTACAATACAATTTGAGATCTGGTAGGGTTAGACCACCTTCCCTATCATTTTTTCCATTAATTCCCTGATATTCTGGACCTTTTGTTCTTCCAGATGAATTTTAATATTATTTTATCAAGGTCCATAGAATAATATTTAGGAGTTTAGTTGGTATGGCACTGACGAAATAAATTAATTTAGGAAGAATTGTCATTTTGTTTATTATGTTATTTATTTTTTTTTAATATTCTACGATCACTACCATAAAACTTAGATTTTTACCACCCCACACCTACCTCCCAACAACCCCCTCTCTCCCCAAGATGGCATAAAATTCTATATAGGATCTACATATACTTTCCTATTGAATATGTTTTCACTATAGTCATACTGTGTAGACAAAAAATAAATGGAAGAAATCATACAACAAATCAAAACATCACACACACACACATACACACACACAAATGATATGACTACATTCTGCGATTGAATTCCATAGTTCTTTCTCTGAATGTGAAAGGCATTTTGCCTTAGAAGACCAATGGGAATATTTTTTTTTAATGTCCTTGCATTGCTATGAAGATTCAAGTCTACCAGAAAAAACTCTCGCACACTGTGGTCGTTGCTGTGCACAAAGTTCTCCTGGTTCTGCTCCTTTCGCTCAGCATCAGGTCATATAAGCCCTTCCAGGTCTCCCTGAAGTCTTCTTGTTCATCGTTTCTTATGGCGCAATAGTACTCTATTACATTCATATACCATAATCTATTCACTCATTCCCCAAATGATAGACATACCCTTGATTTCCAGTTTTTGGCCACTACAAAGAGTGGTGCTATAAATATTTTTGTACATGTAGGACCCTTTCCCATTTTTCTGATCTCTTGGGGATATAATCCTAGTAGCAATATTGCTGGGTCAAAGGGTATGCATATTTTTGTAGCCCTTTAGGCATAGATCCAAACTGCTCTCCGGAATGGTTGGAAGAGCTCACAACTCCACCAGCAATGAATTAGTGTTCAACTCACCCACATCCTCTACCATAATTATCATTTTCCTGTTGTCATGTTTGCCAATCTTATAGGTGTGATGTTGTACCTCAGAGTTGTTTTGATTTGCATCTCTCTAATCAAAAATGATTTAGAACATTTTTCCATGTGATTACAGATATTTTTAATTTCTTCCTCTGAAAATTGCCTCTTCATATCATTTGACCATTTATCAATTGGGGAATGACTTGTATAGTTGTACATTTGACTCAGTTCTCTATATATTCAAAAAATGAGAGGGACCCACATGTACAAAAATATTTATAGCAGCACTCTTTGTGGTAGCCAAGAACTGGAAATCAAGGAGATGCCCATCAATTGGGGAATGGCTTAATAAATTATGGTATATGAATGTAATGGAGTACTATTGCGCCATAAGAAATGATGAACAAGAAGACTTCAAGGGAGGCCTGGAAGGACTTATATGATCTGATGCTGAGTGAAAGGAGCAGAACCAGGAAAACTTTGTGCACAGCAACGACCACAGTGTGCGAGAGTTTTTTCTGGTAGACTTGGAACTTTGTAATAACACAAGAACTTACTGAAAAAAAAAATCCTAATGTCGATTTTC
>CM053772.1:127194095-127211858 GCA_028658325.1 Potorous gilbertii | reverse complement strand
AGAGGGCAGATTGGTGATATGGGTAATTAGAATGTCCAGTGTATCAGGGAGGGGGGAGAGGACAAAGGGGGAGAAAATTTTGGAACCCAAAATCTTGTGAAAATGAATGTAAAAAGTTAAATAAATTTATTTAAAAATAAAAACAATTAAAAAAAATAAAAATAAAAAAAAATAAAATAGAGGCTATAATGGTAGCTAGGAGGTGGTACAGTGCATAGCACTGGACCTGGAGTCAGGAAGACCTGACTTCCAATTCATTCTCAGACACTTACTCTGAGATATGCCTTAATTTTCTTGACTGTAAAATAGGGTTAATAATAGCATTAATAATACGTCCAGGATTGTAGTGAGGATCCAATGAAATATTTAGGAAGCCCTTTTACAGGCACATAGTAGACACTCTATACATACTTATTTCTTTCCTCCTTTCCCCCTCAAATAATAAAGGAGCTCTGAGAGTGATGAGGTTGGAGAGTTCTCCAGTCATCTGTGATAAGAGTCAAAACAAAGACTAATGATATTCTATAGCTTCATTGTGAGTGCAGCAAGGACAACCCACCCTCCTTCCTCAGAGTGAGCAGGAGTGCCTTTATCAGGCTCAATATTAGATATATCATTGCAGAGGTATATTTTAAGGTAGAGATGAAAATATTTGGTGAAAAAGTATCATAACCTGCTGGAGAATTTTGAATCAACAACCTATAGTGGTAGTAAAGAAGAAAAATGGAATGAAATAAATGCTTAGCCCCGCATCTTCCAGACTCAAGCAGAACAGGAGCAGAACATCTTTTAGTTTATAAATTTTCTTCTAAAAATATGTTGCTCAGAACTGAATACAATACTCCAGATGTGGTCCCACCAGGGGGTGTTACAGTGGAATAATCATCTTTCCTTTTATGCTTTTTTTTTTTGCTTTTTTGGGGGGAGGTATATTATTTTATTTCTTTACACAATACATGTTAAAGCATTTTTAACATTTAAAAAATAAGTTTTGAGTTCCAAATCCTATCCCTCCTTTCTTCCTCTCCCCACTTCCAGAGATAGTAAGCAATCTGATATAGGTGATATATGTGCAGTCATGTAAAATATTTCCATGTTAGTCGTTTTGTACAGGAAGACTCAATCAACAACAAGAAGAAAAGAAAGTGAAAAAATAGTATGCTTTAATCTTTATTCAGATAATAATTCTTTCTCTGGAGGCAAAAAAATATGTTACATCAAGAGTCTTTTGGGATTGTATCAGATCATTGTATTGCTGGGAATAGCTAAATTATTCACAGTTCTTTGTCATTCAGTGTCGCTGTTTCTATGTACAGTGTTCTCATGGATCTTCTCACTTCACTTTCTTTCAGTTCATGTAAGTCTTTCCAGGATTTTCTGAAATCATCCTGCTCACTATTTCTTATAAACACAATAATATTCCATTACAACCATCCCCTAATTGATAGGCATCCCCTCAACTTCCAATTGTTTTCCACCATGAAAAGAACTGCTATAAATATTTTTATTACAAATATATCCTTTTCCTTTTTGAAAAAAAAATTGAGTCTCTTTGGGATGTTGATCTCTCAGTGGTATTGCTTGATCAGATAGTAAGAATAGAGGCTTGGTGGTGACTGATCATTTTACTAAGTATATATAGTCTGAAGTCAAAACAAAAATGTCATTGGAGTCAATACATGCCATTCCTAGTATGGAAGAAATGGACAAAATCTATACGCTCTAAGTTTAGAGGAATCATCTTTTTCTACCCTTTTCAATATTTAAAAGTAATCTGAGAATTCAAAGAAACAGCACCATTGAACTGGGTAAATAAAGAGAGGCTTCATTTTATTCTCATTCTATCTCAAAATGAGGTTTATACCATCTCAGACTTTCATTCCTTCTGGACATTCTGATGTTCTGATAAGATTAACTACAGGAAACACCCCTATTCAGAATGGATCTGATCTTGGAGGTGGCTCAAATTATTCCAAAGTTAAGACATTCCACTCTGTCCCACCCCCCAAACCATCACCTGACATTCTGTCCCTATCATTCAACTTCCCAAATTTGGAAAGTGGTTGAGTTCCCTCCCCTCCTTATGTGTTGTCACCATCATTTGAAGATGAAAGCAGAAATAGTCTTAGTTTGTTACTTATATCTACAACTCTTAGTACAGTGCTTTGCACCCAACAAGTGCTTAATAAAATGATTTCTTCATTCATTCATGTGTGTCTGACATGTAATTGTATATGCTCATTCATGCATGCAATTATTGTATGCTTTCAGCGGACTTCTTTCTTATCATTTTGTTCATTTTTATTTGCTCATGTACGGTATTATTCTTGTACTACAGAGGCATTTGTCAGTTATGTAATATTCTATTGTTTTTAATGTAGTATTTTGACTGTATGTAATATGTCCTGTATATAATTTAGACTTGCAGTTGCTGAAGCAGTCAACCTAGCATGGCTTTATACTGTGTTATATGTACTGTGACAGAGTTTTGAAAGGGACATAAATATATTCTAGCCCCTGGAGAGGAATATAGTCATCTTTTGGAATCCTACCAAAAGGACTTGGACTAGAGCAAGCAGAGATGGAAGTGGGGGGAGGAGGGGGAAACATCTAAGGGCAAATGGCCTTTCCCAGTTCTCTTTAAAGATCAAGGAGATTTCAGAATATTTCTGAGGGCAAACTACCCGGAACCTGGACTATGTAGGAAACCCTGACATTTAATACTGCTCGTGCATGAGAACTGTTGCAAAGTCCAAGGCAATCAAACACCAAGACAGGCAGTAGACTATGAAAATTTTGTAAAATGGTATCTCTTTCTTAACCTTCATTAATAATGTATTTGGGGATTAGTTAGGTTAACAAGTATTTATTAAGTGATAACTATATGCCAGGCATATGGAAAGCACTGAGAATTCAGTAAAAGGCAAACACCAATCCTTACCATCAAGGAACTCAAACTTCAATGGTGAAAGACAACATACCGACAAGTATATGCAGGATAAATTGGAGATAATCTCATAGAGTACTAGCATTAAGGAGTAGCATGATAGCCTTCTTGCAAAGGATAGGATTTTAGATGAGACTTGAAGGAAGCCAGGAGGAAGAAGTGAAGAGGGAGAGGATTCCAGCCATGAGAGACAGCTAGAGAAAATAATGGTAAGATAGTGTCACCAGTCTCTTTCTCTCTACCAGAATCATCAAAATCCAATGACAAGACAAAAGTCAAGACCATCAATGATGGCCAAGGATGAAATGGATGACCTTGGAATCTTCAAAGTCTATCTAAGCTCTAAATGCTCTGCAGTGCCTGCTTCAGCCTTTTTCAAAGCCAGTGGAACAAACTGTTCTCTTCTGCCCTTTGCATCAGAGAAAGTCTTCATATACTTAGTGTAGACATCCCCCTGACTTACTGATGAATTTGAGGTCTTGTCTGCTGAGAAATATTTACCAAGGTGTTGCTACTATACATGCTATAGTTTCTGGAAGTCATAGGTGAGAGAGATGGGTGGCAAATGGACATGAAAGGTGGATGAGCAGCCCCAAAAAGGGCTTTGCAAGCTCTCACACCAGAGGTGCTAGTCCTCCCTAAACAACTTTCTGACTCACCAATTAAAGTAAGACTCAACTTTTACAGAAGAACATCATTTCTAACTTCTTAAAGACTGTTTTTAAAGAAAACATTTTATTAAGCAAGTTTGGTGCAAAGCACTGTGCTAAGGGTTGTGGACATAAATGATAGTGGTAGTAATAAAAGACTATTTCTGCTTTCAAGTAGCTCATATTCAAATGATGGTGATAACACATAGAGAAGAGGGGGTACCTAACCACTTTCCATACTTGAAAAAAAAAGCGTATGGACACTCCCAAGACCAAAGGTACTTGATTTGCTGAGGATAAGTGTATTTGTCAGGATACTTCTTGATCAATGGATTCACCAAGCCTCTACTCCATCTCCCCACCCCCAACTCTTCCCTCCCCCAAACCACAAGTACTAAGTAGCTTAGTTAATATAAAAACAGAAAGTGAGGGGCAGATAAAAGAAGTAATGAGTAGTTGATATATTAAACCAATTTTAAAAACTCTACCTGTATATTGAGTATTCCCTTGTGGAATGTGAATTTTTTTTCCAATTGCACCTGAAGAAAAGCTCAGTTTTGGCTCCTAAAGAAGAACTAAACCACTATTAGCCCGCAAAGGAAACAAGCTTGCAAGCCATATCTTTTTCCTAATCCCCTCCTCTATCACTATGTAATTCTTTATCTCCCTGGGCTCACTAATAGAAGCCCCAAGCTTTTTCCCTTTGGGCTTGGGCAAAGTCTGTTTCTTAAAATGTGTTATCTTTCTAATTATTAAACATTTACTTTGTCATTTCAGCCAGTATTTGTGATAAATGTATTAGCCACAGGAATCTGCTAATATTGTGTACTTACTGAGAATTCTTTTGGAAAGAGGGGATTGAAGTAGTCCCAGGAGACAAAGGAGAGATAGATAATAAAAAGTAGTGTTTTACTGGGACATTTTCTCTCATTGGGGTCTTAGAGCTGTAAAAAAAAAAAAATAGTACTGTTAGTTTCATAGATAGATAGATATAGATACAGATATAGATATAGCTACCTAGATAGATAAATATAGATAGACAGATGATAGATAGATAGATAGATAGATAGATAGATGGATAGATAGACAGATGGATGGATAGATAGATAGATAGATGATATAGCTTCCCAGAGCAGAGCTAGAATGTGAATACTGGAAACATTCTGAGGCAACTAGTCAGTGGTAGGGTAGGAATAAATAAAAGTGGTCTTTCAGATCTGGTTCACAATTGAAATAATTATATTTTAAATGAGTCATATTAAAGGTAAAAGACTAATTATCAGTTAGATTTCCCTTAGAAAACAAAAAAGGGTGGAACATTTCTGAGATTGATCTTGATGAGGTTTGTTTCCATTTCTTCACTGGAAAAGCTACCAAATTATAATGTAGTAGAATTGGGTGTATCATGAAAGGTTTTGACTTAGAGGTGGTACCAGAAATGAAACTTGCAATATAGAATTGAAGAGGTGGAAGAAGTAGAATCCAGTTCCAGGCAATGCTTACAAGAATGTAGCAAATAGAAAGCAAAGTTCAGGGACTTACTGTTAGTTGTTTTATATAGCTGGAAACAGAATGAAAGGATGAAATATAGGTCATCACATAGAATGGAGGGGAGACTTATTAAATGAGTTTGGAAAAATAGACTGAAGGGTGACTGTAAAGGATTTTCAAAGCCAAGAAAAAGAATTTGTGTTTTATTCTAAAGTTCTACTGAACATTTTGGAGCAGGAGAGTAACACATTCAGGCTTCTGTTATAGGAAGATTGTTTTTGGCATAACTATGTAACAGGAGAGGCAGGAAATAAGAACAGTAATTAGGAGAATATTATAATAGTTTGAGACATGATAAGGGCCTAGGCAGAGAGCTGGAACTGTGGAAGGAAATCAAGTCAAGAAAATCCAAGTTCCAATATGGCCTCAGAGAGTCACTAGCTGGCTTACCCTGATCAAGTCACTTACCCTCTGTTTCCCTAAGCTCAATTTCTTCAACAAAGGGGACAATAAGAACACCTGCCTTGCAAGACTGTTGTGAGAATCAAATGAGAAAATGTTTGTAAAAGCCTTTTGGCATATAGTAGATATTTTATTATTTTTGAAATTATATATTATATTTTATTTATAGTATTATTTAATGTAATATGTTATATATATATATTATTTATTACAAGTTAGTAGGCACTATACTATTCCCTTCTTTTCCCTTCCTCCTCTGCCCTAAATCACAACAAAAAACCAAGAAGCAAGCAAAAGATGTTAGAATTATCAAAATATGTGAACGTAATAGTAATATAGGAGAAGGAGTCATGTTTGGTGGTTAAGGAGGAGGGAGATGGGCAAAATGAATCATTGGTTCAATGGCTACTCTTCCCCAATTTACTCTGTCTTTGCTGTTCTCCAGTAAACTACTACATTCTCTCTTTGAAGTCAGTGTTGTCACTCTGTCTTCCCTTTAAATGGCATTGGTGATTTCTGAGAATGAGGTTCTTAGGACCTAAACACATGCCATGTGATAGCATGGTATACTCAAGAGCTTGACCTTGAGCCCCTTGGCTCCTAGCTTCAGATTTCCTTTCTGATCCTAATTATCTGTGTGACCTTGGATATCATTGAAACTGTTAATTCAGTGGCTAAAAGAGGATGATATCTTTTTAAAAGAGGTAATGTAGGTAAAGTGTGCTGTGTATTCCTAGTCATCTCCTTGGTGCTTAAGGGATGAAAGCTATAAAAATTACTGTAGAGGTCGTTTAATGTTATGTCCTTTATTTTACAGGTCAGAGAAATGAGACACTAGGGAGCTAAGTAACTTTCTCAAGGTCACAGAGGGAGTAAGTGCTAGAGGTAACATTTGAACCTATGTTCTTTGATGCTGGGACCAATGTTCTTTCCATCACAACACCAAGACTTTGATTCAAAACTTTAGTCAACTGAGTAATGGACATCTTTTCCTACCTATAAAAATCAGTGAAAAAAATAATGTTTTCAATCAATGTATTTTTGAGAGGTGTATTATTTTGTGTATTGAGTTATCTCTAATCATGAATCTAGTGACTTCTATTCCTAATTCTGTCTCCAAATGTCTCCATGATAGTCATTTTCACCTTGAGACCTCAGTTTCTTCTGAAAACACAAGAGATGAGCGAGACCAGCTCTTTGGTTCATTCCAAATTCAGAATGTAAAAGAACCCTTTGACTCAAGATTGCACAGGGATTAACTATTGCTCCATCATCCAGTTTTGTATGACATCACAAAATGTTAACTATACCTTGAAATGCTGTTGTTTATAATAACCAAAAAACAGACCTGTGGAAAGAATCTGCTTGGACTTTGACAATAATAAGCTGTCTTGTCAAGAATTTATATTTTCCTGGATTTTTGTGTGATGTCTACTTTTGTGTACATTTTAAAATAAGAGGGACATTTTTAAAAATCCCCCCAAGAAACAATCCTTATAGTCTGTGATATAAAAATAAGAACTGTAATATCATATTACTACCTAAGTACATAAATTCAAAGCCCATTATGTTTAGGGTAAGAATAAGCATAGTCTAGGTTTCTAAAAGATTTTTTTTCTGATTGAGAAATAAGCAGTTTCAATTCATCAAGTTTTCAGGAATTTTCCTTAACAGTCAGTATTCATGAAGCCCATCTGACTATGCCATAGAACCATGAAATAAGTGGAAAAGGCAAAAAAGAATGTTAAAACTTGAAAGGATCTTAGAAACCATCTCTTCCAAAGTCTATTCATCATATAAGAAACTAAGTTCCCAAAAGATAGTGACTTACCCAAGGTAACACAGAAAATAATAGAGCTAAAGTTTGAACACAGATCTTGTGACTCTAAATATTCCTCTAAATATTCTAAATAAATTCCATCATGTTACATCTTTAACTGCAATCAAATGTATTTAATATTTCACAATTTTTTTAAGTCAATTCACTTTGACATAAATAACGCTGGGAGAAAAATTTAGTGTTTTTTGCCTTATTATATAAAGAGACAAAGAGGTTAGAGAAAGAGAACAGTTGGATAGGGGTATGTGTGTGTGTAACAAAAAGGAACTTGGAAAAGAAAAGTGTTAATTGAATGTGTAGAGTCTTTTACTTCTCATAGCTTCACAGGACAAGATTAGAAACCACCCCAAGTGAAGCTAGCAATGGTATGAAATGAAGTAGAAGGTTCTACTTATTGCAACTATCTAAGTACATTCCTGATCTTCAAAAGCCATATGATGGCTAAGTAATATACATTTCACTAGCAACTACTTGTAGGATTAGGTGGTCTTCTAGTTCTTTTCAGGTCTATTTTTTAGTGATGCTATGATTTACTTAGTTTCTTATATAGATAGATAGTACAATGGATAAGTCTCTGGGTCCAGAAGCAGAAAGAACTGAATTCAAATACCTCTGCAGACACTTACTAGATAGTAAGTCACACCTCTGAAATCTTGTTTAGGCAAGTCACTTAACCTCTGTCTGCCCCAATTTCCTCATCTGTAAAATATGAAGAATAATAGACTTGTTGTGAAAAACAGGAAATAAATTTGTAATGTGTTTAGCACAATGCCCAACACATAGGAGGCACTATATAAATTCTTATTGTTGTTATATAACATAACTAAAATATCGAATATATACTATGTTATTATATAGTTTGATAATATGATATTGGTTTATTATTTCTATTGTAACAGTAGCAGTAATATTAATATGCAATATCATAACACTGTTTTATAATACATTAACACTGTATTAATATGCTATAGTCATACTGTATTAATATAATGTGATATCAATCACATGATCTATTTTAACATAAACCAGATTAAGTAGGACTTCATGTTGATCAACATAAATTTGGATCTTTAAAGATCATTGCCTTTTTTAAAATTTTAATTTAAAATGGAGCAATGAAAAGCATCTCAAAGAATGCATTTCCATGGAATTGATTATTTTTAAATGAAAACAGATGAAGAAAACCTACTACTAGAGAAATAGTAGGTATGTTAAAGATCATTTGTCCCTAAGATTTATTTTTCACTCTTGAGTGACCTCATTATCAAAAGACATTAGCATAATTTATATAATAATTTGTTTCTGTGATGTGTGAAGAAAATGACTGCACAATAAATTAAAGGTACTTTTAGGACTGAATTTTGCCTGCTACTTACCTGTGTTTATACTTAGGACTGCAAAACCTTATTAATGGAATTCTTCCAAAGGACCAGAGTTCAAACACAGATGGTTAGTGTATTTTTTAGAATGGCCCTGTTTTATCCATGTGAAGGAAAAGCTTTATTTGACTTGGACTGCCCTGATTATTCACCGATTTCTCTCAAACTTTAACTTTTCAAACCATGAAGTTATGTGTGCTTAGTTACTATCATGTCAGCAACCTGGTCAATCACTTTGCAAAACAGAGTCATTTGATTTGTCTTTCTAAGTGACCTTTGGACTTAAAAATATCCACATTCTGTTCATGCTTTATTTCATTTTCTTTTATCGGAGAACATTTTGGAATGTTTGTCATGAAAACAGCTACATAAATATTAATGTATTGATAGTATTATGGCTTCTCAAACCTATATTTCATTTCATGCATTTTAAGAGCTGCAAAATTTACTGAGTGTACCAAAAATATAGGTATAATGGAGTTTCTGAAATGCCCTGAATGAGATAAACTATATGAATTATTAATCCCATGAAAGTTAGTATGATGCTGTTTAAATACCAAATTTCTGAACCAATCTCAGGTTTTTTTTGACCTAGCATAATAGGGTTAAAATTTGTAAACATAAATAAATGCACCACAGTCCTCTTACCTTTGAAGGTTAAAGTGAATTTTGTGATAAATGTTACAAAGTAAATGTAAAAAATATAAGAAAGACTCCAATTTGGATGAACAAGAACATGATTATGTGTTAATTCACCTGGATGCAATATCTCATTCAGCAAAAGAATACCCACATTGAGGCATCACGTAATTTTGTGAAACGAAGGAAAAGTTAGAGTGGAAATCCATAAAATCATTGAATAAAAAACTAATTCTTTGTTGTTTTATTTTGTTTTTTAATCAAAAGTATGCTATGACACTCTCTTATTGGAATGAGGAGAGTTGGAGGGGAGAATATATTCATATTTCCCTATCTATGCATTCTCACCAAGAGATGTCCTATAGAAAAATTAAATATACAATATCTACTATCTAGGGAACAACATAAGCAGAGAAATACTGACAGCTGAGTTATAGGAACAAAAAAGAAGCAGTTATGGCCAATAGTCCTCAGCCTACCTCCTATCCTGGGGCTTCCTACCTATATCAACTCATAAATACAGATATAGAACAAGAGCATATAGGTCTGATGTACCATAAAGTGGCTTTTATGATATGACTGTAGTTAACAGGAGTAAAAAACAAAATAAGAGAAGGAAAAATCTCTTTCTGGCAGCACAGTGCAGGTCGGGTGAGTCTGGTTACCTGGGTGGTTTTCCCAATGTGACTGTATTTGTGTTCCCCTGTGTTGTGTGCCCTCCTTGGGAAGAGTTTATTTGTTAGGCTGTCCTTTGATCTGTTTGGAACAGAGTGTAATAAAAGGTTGAGCACTCATGACTGTGTTAAGAAGTTAAAAATCCTTTATAACACTTTTTGAGCTTGTGGACAAGCTTATATCAGTACTAACAAAACTGTGAGAGGAATTCTTTCCTCCTTCCCTTCCTCACTTCCTTCCTCCCTGAGAGAATAAGCAATCAGATATAGGTGATGCATGTGCAATTATGTATAACCTTTCCATTATCAGTACTGACAAAACTGTGAGCATTACCCAGAGACAAAGGACATTGGTGTCAATAGCTTAGAAGAATAAGTTTCTAATTTCCAGTGGTCTTTGGCTGTATTTGTCAACTTAGCTCTGGTGAATAAGGAGTTATGGATAGACCCTTCAGGGATGACAGATCCAGAAGAGAGAGAAATTTATTGTTGGAGAAGAGGATAGGGACCTAAGGACCCCAGCTTAATGAAGCCATGGACCAGACTATAGACATACCAGTAAGAATACAGAAAGAAGAACTAATGGATATTCAACTATAAGATTTTTTTTAACAAAACTAGCTAAAGAGAGAGAGGATAAATAGAAGAAAAACAGGTAGATAAATTAAAACAAGGCACTTACTTAAACATATAGATAAAAATAACCAATTAAAATGTAATGGGAATGGTAGAGAAATTAATCTAGCCAATGCAGAACTATGTGCCCTCTGCTTCAATGGATAGTACCAAGAGATAATTGGATAATTATCCATTGGATAATTGTGTAGGAGGAGACGGTTGATTTTCTCTTCATTTATCTGCATCATAGAAATATCTGTTAGATATGATAGCATTTACATAGCATGGTGCGTTGCATATTTTAACTCATTTCATCCTCATAGCAACCCTATAAGGTACTGTTATTATTATTTTTAATTTAATATTTTATTTTTTGACATTTTTATTTAAGGTTTTCAGTTTCAAATTCTTTCCTCCTTCCCTTCCTCATCTCCTCCTTCCCTGGGAGAATAAGCAATCAGATATAGGTGACGCATGTGCAATTATGTATAACATTTCCATATTCGTCATTTTGTGCAAGACTTGAATAAAAGAGTGAGAAACAGCATGTTTCAGTCTGCATTCAAATAATACCAGCTCTTTTTCTGGAGGTGGAAAGCATGCTTCATCCTCATCCTTGGGATTGTCTTGGATCGTTATATTGCTGAGAATAGCTAAGTCATTAACAATTCTTCATCAACAATATTTCTGTTACTGTGTACAACATTCTAATGGTTCTATTCACTTCACGTAAGCCTTTCCAGATTTTGCTGAAATCATCCTACTTGTCATTTCTCATAGCACAGTAATAGTCCATTACAATTATATACCACAGCATGTTTAGCCATTGCCCAAATGCTGGACATTCCTGTGATTTCCAATTCTTAGCCACCACAAAGAGATGCTAGATTTTTGTACTGATAGTTCCTTCCCACCCCCACCTTTTTTGGGAACATCTTTGTGATATAGGCCTAGAACTAGTATTTCTGGATCAAAGGGCATGCATAGTTTTATAGGTGTTTAGGTACAGTCCTAAATTGCTCTCCAGAATGGTGCCATTAGTTCACAACTCCATGAACAGAGCATTAATGTCCCATATCCCCCAATCCTCAACATCCAACATTTTCCTTTTTTTGTCATATTAGCTAACGTGATAGGTTTGAGGTGGTACCTTAGAGTTGTTTTGATTTGAATTTCTCTAATCAACTGTGATTTAGAGCAATTTTATATAACTACAAATAATTTTGATTTCATTTTCTAAAAATTGTCTGTATTTTTTGACCATTTATCAATTGGGGGATGACATGTATTTTCATAAATCTGACTCTGTTTTCTCTGCATTTAAGAAATGAGGCCTTTATCAGAGATATTCGCTGCAAAAATTCCACCACCCTCCCACTTTCTGCTTTCCTTCTAATTTCAATTGCATCTGTTTGTTTGTACAAAACCTTTTTAAAAATTTTATGAAATCACAATTATCTATTTTACATTTTGTAATGCACTTCATATCTGTTTTGGTCCTATTTTCTTCCCTTATTCCTAATTCTGACAGAAAAAATTATTTCATACTCTCTTAATTTGCTTATGGTAGCAACCTTTATGTGTAAATCATGTACCCATTTTCACTTTATCTTAGTATATGGTGTGAGATTTTGTCTATGCTTAATTTCCACCATTTTGTTTTCCTAGCAGTTTTTATCAAATAATGAATTTTTGTTCCAAAACCTTGAATCTTTGGGTTTATCATATCCTAGATTACTGTGACCATTTACTATAATGTATTGTGTACCCAATTTATTCCACTGATACACCACTCTATTTCTTAGAGTACTTTCTTCAGTACCAGATTTCGTTGATAATTACTTCTAATTACAGTTTCAGATCTGTACTGCCAAACCAAACTCTTTTACATTATTTTCCATTTCTTCCTATGGTATACTTAACATTTTGTTTATCTGAGTTTTGTTAACTGTTTTTTTTTTCTAGCTCTATAAAATATTTTTTTATTATTTGCTTACTATACCACTGAATAAGTAGATTTAGGTAGAATTGTAATTTTTATTACATTGTCTCAGTCTCCCCATGAGCAATTAATATTTTTCCACTTGTTAAGATCTGACTTCATTTGTATGAAAAAAGTCTTTTATAATTGTGTTCATATAGTTCCTGGGTTTGTCTTGGGAGATAGACTCCCAATTAGTTTATATTGTCTACAGTTATTTTAAATGGAATTTCTCTTTCTATCTCTTGCAGCTGGACTTTGTTGGTAGTACAGTGATATGTATAGAAATGCTCATGATTTATAAGGTTTATTTTGTATCCTGCAAATTTACTAAAGTTCTTAATAATTTCAAATAGTCTTTTAGTTAATTTCTAGAATTTTTTAAATATATCATCTGCAAAGAGTAACAGTTTTGTTTCTTCATTGCCTATCCTAATTCCTTTAACTACTTTTTTTTTTGTCTTATTGCTATACCTAATATTTTCCATACAATGTTAAGTAATAGAAGTGATAATGGACATCATTGCTTTAGCCCTGATTGAATTGGGAAGGCTCCTAACTTATTCCCATTATAGATAATGCTTGCTGATGGTTTTAGATAAACATTACTTATAATTTTAAGGTAAACTCCATTTATTCCTATGCTCTCTAATGTTTTTAATTGGAGTAAGTGTTGTATTTTGGCAAAAGCTTTTTCTGCAGCTACTGAGATAATCATATGATTTCTTTTGCTTTTGTAATTGATATAGTCAATTATGTTGATAGTTTTCCTAATATTAAACCAGCCCTGCATTACTAATATAAATCCTACCTGGTCATAGTGTGTGATCCTTGTGACATATTGCTGTAATTTCTTACTGTCCTATTATTATTACAATTTTATAGAAAAGGAGACTGAGACAGGCAGAGTCACATAACCAGGATCACATAACCAGCAAGTATTTGAGGCAGGTTTTGAACTCAGCTTTTTCTGATTTCGTATTCAGTAGGAGACTATTGCTTTACCTCATTTCTTAGCTAACCTTAAGCACTGAATGGGCATTGTCTCAGTCAAACTGAGATGTATTAAAGACATTAGCTTAAAAAGGTCAAGGTCTCCCACTTCATCCAGTGTCATTTCCAATCATCCTGATCTATACCTTCCCACTGTACTCAGATGGCTTCAGGGGAGAAAGTGAGGTTGGTGACTTAACACAGATACTCCCTTGATTAAATCCAGTTCACTTGTATGGCATGGTACCACTTCCCTAATATCATGGTCTTCATCAAGAATAAAGGACAAACAACATTGCACCACCTAGTTGCCTCTTTTCTTAATAATATTGTTGAAATCAAAATATGTTAAGACAAAATTTAAATATTGGGTATATCAGTGGTTTATATTACTGTTTCCTTTCATGCCAGGGTAAAAGTGGAACAAAGTATGACAAACATGTTCCAGATACAGATGAGCTACTTAGTCATTTGAATTATATTGGAATTAAATTCTGGACCCAATTTTCTAGGTATTATAACTCCACAATTAAGTCACATATGTTTATTAAGCAATTTTTATGAGTCAGTGATCATGCTAAGTGCTGGGAATACAAACATAAGCAGAAAGACACTCTTTACCCTCAAGCAGCTTACATTCTAATGGGAAAAGATTACATATAAAAGAAAATTTAAAAGCAAAAGGAAAGGGTAAGGGTACCTTAATGGGGATATGGTAAAAAAAAAAAAGTTCAGAGAGTTAGAAGAACAGTTTGTAGTGGAATATTATACTACAAAAGAGAAGGAAAAGTATATATTTTTATAAAGGTCAAATGAATATTGCAGCATCAGATCTCCCTATGTAGCTACATCTTTGTGAAGTGTTACTTAATGTGAAATGAAAAAATTTCACTGACCTATGGTGAAAGAAAAGTTTAGGAGATTGTGAGGAGTCATGCTCTCTCTCTCTCTCTATCTGCCCCTCACTTTTAAAATGTGACCATCAAAAAGCTTTCCAGCCATCATCCTTTTCCATAATATAGGACTTTTTCCTGCAGAGGGAGATTCCTTTAACATTTGTGGAGTACAAAGAATGGACAAAATCAAAAGATCCACTTTGTCAGTTTGTTCTGGGAAGAACCAGCCCATCAGAGGAAAAGGTCACAGAAGCAGAGGTATACTTTCTGTACAAGAAGTCCAGGTTTATAATTAAGCTCCATGGTGAAAATGTATCTGTGTCATGGTAGAGAAAGTCCAGAAAGTCATGAATATCACCCGGAAAGAAATTAAGACATAGATTTTTTTATCATTTTTCTTAAAATGGATGTATTGGGAAGAACATCTTATAAAGAATTATATTAACAATTGCTTCTAGTATAATGGATCAAACATTCACAAAGCAACCAATCTCGATACTCCAAAAGTTAGTGATTTTGTGAGGTGAGTACTATCTCCTTTGATGCGAATCATAAACTTTTTGAGAAGAAAGATAAATTATTATCTTATCAATAAAATGTTGATGAATTTTGTTCAAGGCTAATGCTTGGACAACAGGGATGAAATTCAGCATTGGGAAAATATTTAAAGTCTTGACACTTCGGTTGGACCAGTCAGACTTTACAATCCATTGGCCTTGCCTTCCAGAACTCAGAGTTACTTTTATCCTAAGATGAAATATTGCAAAGGGTATATATATGGTTGTGCCTCTGGTGTGAAGGCATATATGTAGGTATA
Source organism: Potorous gilbertii (assembly GCA_028658325.1). Classification (NCBI taxonomy): domain Eukaryota; kingdom Metazoa; phylum Chordata; class Mammalia; order Diprotodontia; family Potoroidae; genus Potorous; species Potorous gilbertii. The sequence continues at coordinate 127,196,471 of CM053772.1, read as the reverse complement.
TAAATGTATGCATGTAAGTATGCATATATATATATATATATATATATATGTACACACATACATACTTGAATGCATATATATGTGTGCATGTAAAATTATTCTACACATAGTTCTATTTATCCATTTTTTCTCCGAATGAAGATAGTATCTTTCTTCCTATATCCTTTATAGTTAATTTGGGTAATTATAATAGACAAAAGAACTTATTCAAAGTTGTTCTTAAAACAGTGTTACTGCTACTTTATACAATGTTCTCTTGGTTTTAATCATTTTGTTCTTTATTATTTGTGCAAGTTTTCCATGTTTTTCTAAGATCATTGAGCTCATCATTTCTTGTAGCACAGTAATATTCCATCACAGTCACATACCATAAATTGTTTAGCCATTCACTAATTTATGCGCGCCTCAGAAATTCCCAGTTCTTTGCTACCAAAATAAAGAGCTGCAATAAACATTTTAGAACATATAAGTTATTTTCTTTTTCTTTTTTTTCTCCTAATCATCTTTGGAGATAGACCTAGTAGTAGTATTACTGTTTTAACCATATTTTACCATTTTAACTTACCTCAAAGTCCTATGGTAATGGTTAAGTGACAAAACAGGAGGTACAAATACACTGGGAAATGTGGTCATTAACCGTGTAGGCAGCCCAGGCCATAATTCATCTTCTAACTGGACTGAAGCAGGAGTAGGATTTGGCAGGACAATAGATGTCCAAGAAGCCCTTTTAAAAACCATGTGGCTCATCTCCAGGCATGAGGAAGGGAATAGAAAAGGTAATCTAAAAATTGTTTGCTTCAGCACACCTAAACCTGACCTGCTCAACAAGGCAGGTAAGGATCCTACCTTATGGTCAAAACATACAAAAAAATAAACAAAACTTTTGCAAACATTATTCCACTCACCGCTGAGAAACAAAACATACATTTTTTTATGGACAACAAGATTTCCAATTGACTTGAAAGATAAACAACTCATTGCAGGAGAACTCATCAGATACCACATCCAAATAGAAGCCCCAAGTAAAACAAAGATGGCAAATGAAGGCCTGTTTATTAAAGTTGGAGCTGGATATACATTTCTTATGGAATAGGTACAGGAATGGGAAATGATGTGAACCTAGTGTGGGTTTTGCAATCAAAACTAATTTAGTCAAGATTACCACTTACAAGAAAGTGCTACTCCATCATCATCAATGTGTATGCAACTAACATGATAAGTCATGATGATATCAAGGAAAATTTTATGAAGACCTGTAGACCCTCATCACCAATGTACCAAAAGAGGACATGATTGTAATTCTTTGTGATTTTAACACCAGAACAAGGAGATGTGCCAAGGAGTCCTTAGCAAGAATACAGTCAGAAACAGTAACACTACTAGAGACTTGTGTGTGTCATGACTTTCCCATCACCAACATTGTCTTCCATTTAACCAAATTTAAAAAAAAAACAATTTTATGGATACACCCTTGAAGTAAATATTGGCATTTCATAGACTATGTTATTGAAAGAAGAGGCAGAGAAGATGTGAGAGTGGTGAAGTCAATATGTGGTACAGAGTGCTGGACCATTCATAGACTTATCCTCTCTAAGCCAAACATTTACACTGAACAAAAGTTGTAGGCCCAAGGCAAGATTTTAAATTTGTTGTTAACTTGGAGGGAAAACCGAGTGAATACAAAGTTGCCAACAGTGGAACATGAAAAGAGTGGGTAGCTTCCATAGATTTGGTGTACAGCACTGCATTTACTCATCTAGGCCAGAATAATCCCCCCAAAATAAAATTTATTTGATGAAAATTATGGAGAAATTCAGATACTGCTAAACAAAAAAATGAGAATTCCACAGGGTTTACCAGTAGCACAGTTTGTCCATCCCTGAGAAGGCAGTATTTAACTTCATCAAAAGTAAACTGCAAGAAAAGTTTAGAGAGATGCAGGATGCTTGGCTCAGTAAAAAGGCAGATGAAATTCAGTTTTATGCTGGTAGAAGCAACCAAAAATGCTTTTATGATGCTCTGAGTGCTATTTATGGCCCAAAGCTCTATGGTGCAACTCAACAACTCTGTTGATGGAACCATACTGATCAGTGATAAGGAAATGATCCTAGAGAGATGGGCTGAACATTTCCATAGTGTTTTCAACAGGCCATCATCAACCAAGGTTGTATCCATTGATCTTACAATCTCAGGTTGAACTTAATCCCTCTCTAACTGAATTTCCAATTGAAGAAGAGATTTTTATTTATTTTTTTAAATAAATTTATTTAACTTTTTACATTCATTTTCACAAGATTTTGGGTTCCAAAATTTTCTACCCATTTGTCCCCTCCCCCCTCCCCCATACACTGGACATTCTAATTACCCATATCACCA
>CM053772.1:127182923-127193595 GCA_028658325.1 Potorous gilbertii | reverse complement strand
TAAATGCTTTATTTATTTATGTAGTACCTATATTCCCGATATTGTGTTAAATGCTTTATTTATTTATGTAGTACCTATATTCCCGATATTGTGTAAATGCTTTATTTATTTATGTAGTACCTATATTCCCGATATTGTGTTAAATGCTTTAGAATTATTTTCTCACCTGATCCTTATCACAAACCTGTGTTAGGCATTATTATTATTCCTAGTTTCTGAATGAGAAAACTGAGGAACATGTTAAGGGATGTGCCATAGCATCAACCAGCCATTTAGTGTCTGAGTCTGTATCGTTTTCCTGTGTCCAGGTCAGGCATTCTATCCGTTGTGATTTGTAAAACTCAGTCTAGTTCCTGGAACATAAATACTATATAAATGTTAGCTTTTATTATTATGTCCCTAATAAATATTTATTTCATTCCTTTCCTATGCCTAGAATCCCTTCCCTCTTCCCCCATCTCTGAGAAGCCTTCCTTCAAGACTCAGTTGTAGTATTACTTTCTACAGGAGACACTTCACAAACTCTTCACCTTCTTATTTCTTCTCCTTCAAAGTTATTTTTTTTTATCTAGGTGGTACAGTGGATAGACTGCTCAGCATGGAGTCCAGAAGAAATGAGTTCAAATCCCACTGCAGACACTTACTAGTCACTAAACCCTCTTTGCCTTCATAGCATTTACCTCCCAGGGTTGCTGTGAGAATCAGGTAAGATAAAAATTTTAAAGTGCTTAACACATAGCAAGCACTATAAAAACCTTAGTTTCTTCTTCTTTTCCCCCCCTCCTCCACCAGGGCTATTTATGTTGGTTTTTTGTTTTTTTTTAATGTATCTCTATTAATTAATGCAATGTCTGATGCATGTTAACTGTTTAATAAGGTGGGGTTTTTAAATTGATTTCTACTATCACGTTCAAATCATTACCACTATCAAATACTGTACATTTCAGTCATTGTCTTGTGTCCGTCCCAGACTTCCTCACGTCATTGATTATCCTTTATGATCATGGTGCCAGTCCCCAACTGAAATTGGTTACATCTTTATCTTGTTTTTATCACTATATTCCATGAACCTGTTTTCCAATTTGTAAAAAAAATGCTTCTTTAAATACATCAGCCATAAAATTTCTATTCAGAGTTAAATGAATCCTATCTGTTTTCCTGTGAATATTTTACACATTTACATGAGACAAGAAAGAGTAACGACCAGAGTGCTGGATTTGGAATTGGACTGACGAGTTGTCTTATGACTGACTCATTGGCTGGATGATCTTGAGTAAGTCACTTAATTTTTGAGTTTCAGATAATGTTCTTAGATAACCAGCTATAGCCTGATTGAGCTTTTTCTGGGGGAGAAAGCTTTACCACCCTGACAAAATCTGTATTTCCATATCAATGAAGGCAACTAAGCTAGACATTTTCATTCAGAATGTGTTCTTTGCCTCAGTCACAAAACTAAAGCATCCAGATAATTTATATAATGGTTCGCAATTAAAATATGAATTTGAAATTATATTGTGAAATCCTTTGGGGCATAGACTTCATATCTCCTTTACTGACTTTTTGGGAAGAAAACATTTTGTAAACGTTATATATTATTAGTATTATTGTTCTTAAAAGACCTTGTATGTTTCCCAATATCTAACACAGTGCTCTCTGCATATTCTAGGTGCTTAATAAATGTGTGATGAATAAAGGAGAGAGTAATGAAGACAGTCAGCACTGCTACTGTTACTTCCAATTGCTCCTTAATTAGTAGTATGTGAAAACCCTGCTGGTAATTTACTATTTCTAGCTCTACATTTTGTCAGTGAAAAAGTGATATACATCATCATTCTTCTCTGCATTTATAGTTCTTTCTTCAGAGAGCAGAATATTTGAGATTTAAATTCTGACTACGAATGGGAATCATTTACTTGTGCACATACTGTAAATACAAATGTGATGGAAAATGACTGAAAGGAAGTGGGGTTTCCTCTATGGCTGTATTTAGGAGTTGTTTTTGCTTCAGATCCTACAGAAATGGAAAATTACGTACCCTCATGCTTCCTTTCCCCTGCTTTCATGTGTAAAAAAAAAGCTAAGGAAATCAAATGGGAAAGGGGCGGGGGGGGGGGGGGAAGGAGAATTGTGAGAAATATACACATTGCAACACATTTTTGCAACCCACCTTTTAAAGTTGATTTCTTCTCTTTTCTCTTTTTCTTCGCAGTCCTGAAAAGTTTGCCAGGCAGGTCACCTATTTAATAAAAACTGAAGCATGGGTGCCTTTACCTATCCGATATTCTTTTTGTGTTTCTCTTGTAACTAATACATAATGGTCATCATTCCAGGTCGTTTTTGCTTTTACTAGGAATTTTTCTCCTAAATCTACTAGGGCAAAACCTATTCCTTTATATATTCCTCTAATACAAAGCAACATTAAAAGCAGGCTAAGGAAAGATTACACACACACACACACACACACACACACACACACACACACACACAAAGCAAAAGAAAAGACAGACAGATGATCTCTCACATCAAGAAACCACAGGATTCATCCACAGCAAAACTGAGGGTGTGTCCTCCTACCTTTTGATGTGAAAAGCTTCACTTTTTAAACATTATTTACCCTTTGAGGAGCATACCACTGCTTTGTTCAAAAAGACAGTTCATGAAAGGAGTCAATTGTTTTGAATTTTTTTTCTAAATTCCATAACTTACGTTTAGTGACAAGACAGAAATAGGTAAAGCAGACAGAAAGAAGAATTTATCGCTCAGATAAAAAAAAAAAAAAAAAGTTAAAAGCCCATGACTCTAGTTTATCATTGAAAAACATGGCTCTCATAAAATGTGACTTGTCTGAGATAGAGTTTACCAACTCAAATGAGGCCATGGGTCAATTAGGGCTAAAAGTTTCTGTAAATTCTTGCAAAGCAAGCATTTTCAAGTAGAGGAGTTATGTAGTAAGACACTTTTTGACTGTTTCCTGTTTACAGGAGATACTTATTTTTTAAGCTATGCCGCGGTATCGGGAAAATTTCTATATCAACTGCCTGGGAGTTCAGATGTGTTCCCACACTGATGGTGAAGGGAAGATAATCTGGGGTAAGAATAATTTTGGCCTTGGAGATTTCCCCCAATTCTTCTTCATTTGCCAATGACAACTTAACATGTGACCTTCTTATTGAGAATGCTGTGATCAAAGAGAAATGTAATACTGGCTCAGGTATTTGATGACCACTGGGTTAGTTATTTTTGTATGTTCTGAACTGAATTCTCAGGAATTAGGTAATCCTGTCTGATGTGTGCCTTCAGAATTCACAGGCTGAATATGTGCAGTAGCAATAAGTGTTCTTACTTCAGAATAAAAAGCTCTTGGGTCTTATTTTATGACAGAAAATAATAAGAACTAACAGGTTTTTGTTTTTTCTACTGAGACATTTCTTGATTTTGCACACTTCAATCAAGTACACTTATTCTGATTTCTCAGGGAAAAATAAAGATTTTTCAATTCATAGGACCAATTTTTTTTTATTAGAGAAAGTTATGTCAAGGAGGATTAATGCTTAGTAAATGCATAGATGTAATGTGGTGTGCATTTTGTCACAGTATATAACTTCATATCTTTTCAATTTTATGAAATAATAGTAATGGCCAATTACATACCATCAAGAAGTATGGCAGGAAAGGAAGTGACTAGAGGTAACATGTTACAGTGATATGAACAAAGGATTTGAACTTAAAGGACATTAATTCAAGGTCTACTTCTGCTACTTACTACCCTATGTATGCCTCATTTTCCTAATCTTTAAAATGAAGAGGACCTCCAGGGTTTCTTCTAGCTCTAAATCTAGAATCTTATAATCAAGGTATTTCAGTAGATTGAATTCCTCCATTTGGCAAAGATATTACTATTGCTACAGACATAAAATAATTCTTGGGTTGTAGATGGTTGAAATCATTTGTTATTTTTCTATTAGCCTTAGGAGCCCTGCTATTCCATTATGTGAATGGAAAAGTGATCTCATTCAAGTAAGTAGTGCCTCTAAAGATACTGATTACAAGCTCTATATGCCTGCATTTTTTTTCTTTTGGTGTGGGCAACTCTCAGTCCTATGCTTCTGTGAATCTACCATAGAGGGTTTCTGCAACATTATGAGGGCCTTCCTTCACCATCACTCTCAATATGTGAGCAATCCATCTTTATCTTTTTCCCTAGTTATTTTTAATGACCTCCTTTATACTGCTTTGTATGACCCTTTAGCAATGTCGAGCTTCTTACTCATGCCCATCACAGACCTGTTGAGAGCCCTACTTTAGAAGGTCAATGTCATAATGGGAACAAGTCCATGTTTATGCTGAACTTATCTTTTACTTCAGTGAAAGTATCTGCACAAACGTTTATCTCTACTGGAATGAGTAGGAACTTGTGGTAGCTGAGATAGGGAGTTCTGGGGTGCCCCTGCCTCATAGTAACTCTCATTGACCAGGAAGCAGCCTCAGAAAGGAGTCAGACTTGCTGGTAAAGGGAATTGAGACAGTATAATTACTTTCTCACTTTCTTTAGGCCATTCAGAAAGTTTGGGTACCCTTCCCCGACTCTTATACCAAAGGTCTGTCCTTTTAATGGCTAACCCAATACATATAACAAATTTTGCTCTGGTAAAGTTTCCCTTGGGGCCAATAGCTCTTCAACACATTATTTAGAAACAAAATGAGTTTTGAGAGAAGTTTTTTCCTCATTTTAAATTTCTGTCTATCTGCACATGCCATTCTCTGCAATGGAAAATAACTTCTTCAAAGTGCTTTCCTTTTTACTCCAAGGCTAGTGGGAAAAGACAGAAAGAAATTCAAGGTGAAATATTAAATTTTAGCCAAGGGAACAGTTTTACAGTGGTCATATAAAAATCATAGAAATGGATGTTTATGATGGAAAACCTGGCACATTCTTTTTACCCTACAGAGCCACTAAAAAAGCTCTGTAATGTTGTTCATTCATTTTCTTGAAAACTAATTATTAGAATCATACCTGAATGGGTGATTAACTAAGGAAAGGGTAGAAGACAGGATCTACTGATTACCCTATCATCACAGATTAACAATATGTAATAATAAATACCAAAAAACCATCTGTGTACAATTGGAAAAGGACCAAGTGCAGCACTCAAAGTCCCAAGGCAAAACTGAAAGCACTTAATGTAACAGGAACTGCTTACCTGAAGGATTATGTTTAGTGTGAAGGTCATTATTGCATTATAAATCTATATTATTTCCTAAGGTGTGTCCAGTGGGATGAATGATAATGGATCTGGCTAAGGAGATGCTGCATAGAACAGCTAGCAAATCGACTACTCTTCTGAGAGCAGAATCCCTGCAATGAAAATGAGGGTTCTCAATAATGCCTCTTCACCATTTGGAGGAGGGAATGACTACTAACACATCAATCACCTTTCTTCATTCTCATTTCCATGCTTGCACTCCATTTATAATAAATAGTATTAAACAATTAATTCAGCAAGCAAGACCTCAATGTCATATAATAAGGTGCTGTGCCTACACAGAGGCTAACATAACTTCTGGATTTTTTTTAGCCCCAATCCCACAATCAACCCTTAATGTTGTTTTTTTTTTTTTTTTTATAAAATTCCTCATGCAGAAATTTCTGTTGAAATGGCTAATGTATGATTCATAATTAAACAGATATAATACTTCTTTCACAGATTTCCAACGTTTTTCTTTGGCTTTAGGGAAAATCTTTCCGTACAAAGGATATTTGTTGAATTTTTACTTGGCAAGAAATATAGGAAGACAATTACTTTTTCTATCTCTGACACCCAGTTTTCAAAGCATGATTTTTGTTGTCAAGACCTCCATGTAATGCAGTGTAACCTGTTTTACTGCTTCTGAATCTATTAATTCTGAACAAAGGCCAAGGATTTTCTTGTACCAATTTATAGCCTCAGCTGCCTGAGCTGAAAATGGTTTAAATATAAAAACGCTCAAGTCTAGTGGGCATTACAAAGTTTATGTAAAAATACATCAAAGGTCTTTCAGTTGAGATTATTTTTCTATTTAAATATGTGTACATATATACACCACACACATTTTTATATATAGTCATATATGTGCATATAGGCATATATAGATATGTACATGAATATATATATGACAAGAAAGATTCTCTCTTCTTGGAATTATTCAACAAAAAATTATCATCAAAAAAAGGTAGGTATAGAATGTCAGGAAAACATAATTCTAAGAGAAATCATTTATCTTCTATCAGCACAGGCCTGTCATCCATGTAGTTCTTAGACCAGACTTCCCAAACCTAGCACAATCAGGTGAGATGTGTTGAAGTAGATGCGAATTGTTTAAGTTGTTCTAAGATTCACAACCAGGTTGCTGATGAGAGTGAGGTGAAATGTAAACTTAATTTGAGAACATCCATTTTTCAAAAGGAAAAGATCTATGAAATTTGTTTGTTGGTTTTGTTTTGGTGGAGGATTGTTCTATTTTTAATAGTTTTCTCTAAAGATATCTCTCTCACCCATGCTTTCCAGGCAACATCACAATTTTCTTGGATTAACTTTCCTTGGTTTAGAATAATTTCTGTAAAAATCAATACCACAGAAAGTACGCTTGAAGTCTACCCCTGGATATAAATGGATGGTAACTAAATATTCGATTTGAATGAAAAAAAAATAACTTGACTAGGCAACTAGAATACTATCCCATTTTTCACAGCATTTAATACTTTTAAAGGCATTTTTCTTCACAACAACTACCCTGCCAGGTACAACCTTGTACAAGTAGCATTATTTGCACTTTGCAAATTAGGGGCTCAAGATAAAATAAAACAAAAGCAAACCCTTATTTCCCTCATATATTATTTTGATTCTCTAGTCCTTAATTTCCTTTTCAGTAAAATGAGGATGGTGGACTATAATCTGTATGGTTCTTTCCAGTTTTAGCAGTCTATATTACAGATGAATCTGTGGTGTAACAAAGAGGTGCTTTAAAAAGGTGAGAGAGAGAGAGAGAGAGAGAGAGAGAGAGAGAGAGAGAGAGAGAGAGAGAGAGAGAGAGAGAGAGAGAGAGAGAGAGAGAGAGAGAGAAAGTTAACTTTAAGGCTATTGGTCCATGGACACTATTTTTTTTCTTCCCTCATTGTTTGGTTGACTCTTTTATAGTAAATGCTCACTCAAAATGTAATGGTAATTTATCTTCATCTGGAGACAAGTATAATTAAAACAATACAGACAGCAAATAAACAAAATAACTCCTTAAGTTAAAGGGTGCCAGCTTATGTTATGTTAATGAGAGTTAAAGATCTTCACCCCACCATTTATAAGCCTCAGGTGGAGCCTATTAAGAGAAGCTTGATTACTGATTACTGGAGGTTTGTTTTGTAGGAAGATGCACACCTTTTGTTAATTTCCAATGAAGTACTAGGTCACAAGGGTCATGATGCCCTCTGGTTCTGCAAAGTGCTTATATTTTCATCATAGGTCCTTCAGAATTGTCTTGGACCTTTGTTTTTCTGAGAATAGCTAAGTCATGTACAATTAATCATTGTACAATATTGGTATTACTGTGTACAATGTCCTGCTTCTGTTCATTTCACTTTGTATTGGTTCATGTAAGTCTTTCTTTTTCTGGAAGCATCCTGCTCATCATTTCTTATCGCACAAATTCCATCACAATCATATACCCCATCTTGTTTGGCCATTGCCCAATTAGTGGACATCCTCCCAATTTTCAAATCTTTGCTACTACAAAAAGAGCTGCTATATATATTTTTGAACATATTTTTTCCTTTTCCTTTTTATTTTTATTTTTTTTAATAAATTTATTTATTTAACTTTTTACATTCATTTTCACAAGATTTTGGGTTCCAAAATTTTCTCCCCATTTGTCCCCTCCCCCCTCCCCAATACACTGAACATTCTACATCCAGAGAAAGAACCGATGGAATATGAATGCAGATAAAAGAATAATGGGTTTTTTTTAACTTTATTTTTCTTAGGTGGGTTTTTTGTCTATATTGCTTTCACAACATGACCAAAATGGAAATACATTTCGCATGACTGTACAGAGAACAGCTTTATCAAAATGCTTGCCTTCTCAATGAGGGAGGGAGAGTAGGAGAGAATTTGGAACTTAAAACTGTAAAAAGAAAAAAAGCAAAGGCTAAAACTTATTTTTACAAATGATTACAAAATTTTTTTTTAATTTTTTAAAAAAGATAAATGCAAGAACCTCTTCAATGTCATCCTCAACTGGTGATCTTCTGGAATCTACCCAAATACTTCTAGTAAGAAAGAAAATTATACAGCCAATATATTGAATAATTATGGCCTCTCACAGGAAATCTGATTCTGTCATTATTATTTAAAGACTTCTAGATTCTTTTTAAAGGAAAATGAACATACTGATTTTTTCTTTCTATTAGACTGCACCTATTAAAATGTGTTATTGGATGAGTTTTAAAATTATTTGGGTAGCTTAGTTTTTTAAAAGGGTTTAGCTGTTCTAAGAAACCAGGAATTGACATTAGCATAACTTCTTGCTTTATAATATTTGAGATAATCCTACTGAATTCAATAAAAAATTTGTTTATAATTTGCAAAAAAAAAAAAAAAGAAAAGTGCTTATATACTCTAAGGTGAAGTTTTGCATTGGAGTTTACTTCTTGCAAGGAGGTTGCTATGCCAGACTCTGTGTAGCTATTAAAGAGCCCCTGGCTTTGAAAACCCAGATGCTGGTGCTTCTCTCTCTGGTAACTATGCATAGTAGAAACTCGGTTTGCAAATTTAATTTGTTCCTGTTCGTCATGCAACTTTTTCGTGTTTCAAAGCAAATTTCCCCAAAGGAAATAATATAAAGTTGGATGATCGGTACCACATCCCCAAAATTATTCATGTAAAAATAATTATTACTCATTTTAAGCAAGTTTTCATCCCTAATGTGCGTGAAATACAATGGCAATGATTAGTACAGAATATAAACTGAAAATAAAATAAATTAACCTGCACTTTACCTTTGAGAAAAGTAGTGTCTGGTGTGAGGGAGATGAGAGGGAGGAGGAGGAAGGATTATTGTTTGGATGGAGAAGTTCTTTGTTCCTTGACTCCACATTGGGAGTGTTCTCTCTTATCCTCCTTTCACTAAAATTAAGACTAACACTATTGCCTTCAATTTATTTTTCATTTTTCAGAAGCACTTTCATGTTTTGACTCACTGATTTTTTTTTACTTTACATTCACTTCTGACTAGTAATCTAGTTTTGACAGGTTTTTGAAATTAATTTATTTGTTTTCAGTTTTCAACAATCACTTCCATAAGTTTTCAATTTTCTTCCTCTCCCTCCCAAGATGTCATGCAATCTTATGTGGGTTAATAAAATATTGCCCTAGTTGATCATCATCCCTTTACAAGCTGTTCAAGTCCAAACATGATGTTTGTACGGCAAAGTTTTGTTCATCCTGCAAGACAAATTTTTCAAAAAAATATTCCTTCTCCAGGAAAGCATACATAAACCAGGTTACTCATAAACCAAGGTTCTACTGTCTGTATATATGTATGTAATGGTCAGACAGTTGGATCTGTCTATTGATCTGTGATATATGTGTGGCTGATGGTTAGACAGTTAGAAGCCCTGTCTGTTGCTCTTTATTTCTTTGCTTGTATTTTCTCTGTTGGTATATGTGATCAAAGAAGATAAAAGTTGTTTTCTTTTTAGAAGAGCATGATCTAGGAATCTGTACTAGTAGGACACCCTGGTTGTGTCAAGGTGGTTGCCGCTTATCAGGCAGTGATGAGGAGGAAGTAAGAGAGAATATAAAGAGGTGACAAATTTCTAGGCCTTATAATAGGGAATAAACAAAATTCTCTCCAGGCAGATAATTCCTGAAGAAGATTAATGAGCCAGACAAAGCTCCAATTCCTCTTAATTATAAACATTTTGGTGTCACAATGGTCTTGCAATCAGTTGATTGATGATGTTGTCACACTTATGCATTCATAACCCCTCTCTTCTCTGAGGGACTTCAAATTTTCCCAGCTTGCTTCCTCTTATGCAGGTTCCATCTTGCATCATCCTTTACTCCTTGCAGTTAGGAAAAACAAACAAAATGAACAACTATACTTTCCATAAACACCATTGGCAATAAGAAGCTACAAATGAAAACAGAGGAATAAATTTGATATCATAAAAAGTAATAACAGAGTCAGGACTTAAACACAAGTCTTCTGACTCCAAGACTTAATTAAGCTTTTCTAACAAGAGATTACTTTATATACATTTAAAAAAAGTAAGATACCATGAGAAAAGCAACAACTCTACATACACTGTGCTTCCCATACATATTTACTTTCCTTACAAAGATCATTAGAACTAGAAATGACCCTAGAGAACATAATCTAATTCCTTTATAGAAACTGGGAAATTAAGACCATGGAGATAAAGTTACTTGCCCAAGGTCAAACAGGTAGTAAGTTTTCTGATTGGAAATCCTGTACTTCTTTCGCTGTGCTGTAGCTGTTTTTCCTACTTATTGGTATCACTCACTTTTCTTTTTAACTTTAGATTACCTACAGTTTTTTAGTTTATGTAGTGATGAGGGAGGAAAGGGGAAGAATGGGGAATATATATATATATATATATATGTATATATATATATATATA
>CM053772.1:127148495-127182823 GCA_028658325.1 Potorous gilbertii | reverse complement strand
ATCAGTAATCACTTTTTAAGTGCCTGTTATGTGCTAGTCATCATGTTAGGCAAAGGGAATATAAAGACAAACATGATACAATTTCTGCCCTCTACACACTTAAATCCTATCAGAAGAATGGGGTGGTTCAGAATTTTGAGAGAATAGACTCATGGGAAAAGCCAGGCCCTTTGACCTTCTCTATAGAAAAACAGAGATAAACATGCTCACTGGTTACCCCTCTACTTTTTTTTCTTCCATGAGTGGGTCTGGGAGCATAGAAGGTAGTGATAGTAATTAAGCTACCTTAAAACAGAAACATTTAGCACAGGCAGACTTACCAAATGACATGGACCAAGAAAAAATTCCATAGACTAACTTTTTGGCTCTCTTGTGCTTTTGTTTCTGCTTTTTCTGATCGGAGTTCATAAGTCAGAGACCTGGTAATTGACCTTCTTAGTCAAAGAGATAGGGGAAGCTAGGGAACAGGTGAAATACTTGGACATCCTGATAATTCCTGCAGGTTTGCCTGTTTCCATCAGCCCAAAATTTGATGCATTTCTTTGTTTTTACTTTATAATCATTTGCAGATTATTCCCCATGCCTCCTACAGCAAAGTAAAGCTGAAAAGCAAAACCAATAAAACAGTGACCTCATCTGAAAGTGCATGTAATACTTCACAGCTGTAGCACCCCCACCTCTCTATTTTTTACGCTTTATTAATTTTTATTTAATTTTTAATTTAATTAATCTACATTTAATTTAATTTATAATTCAAATTTAAATTATTTAATTTATTTCTAATTTAATTTAAATTTAATTTAATTCCGTTTTAATTAAATTTTAAATTTATTTTAATAAAATAAGCATTTTCCACAACATAGTACAATAAAAAGATGATTGTACAGGAAACTGCAAATCTGCTATGCACAACTTGCAATTTCTTTGAAATATATAACAAATTTATCATGTACATTTAATTTTTTTTTTCATTTTTTCTTCCTCTCCCCAGCCTAGAAATGGCCACCGTTAGACACACATATACATATGTATGTACATACACATATACATATGTGTGAGAAATTATTTTATACATACTTCTATTTATGAGTTCTTTCTCTGAATGCAGATGACTTGTGTCATATGTCCTTTATAGTTTCTTTGTCTTTGTAACAGTCAAAATAACTTATTTGCTCAAAATCATTCTTAATAGAATGTTGCTGTTACTGTATACGATGTGCTCTTGGTTTTTCATTTTGTTCTTTATTTTATGCAAATATTTCCATGGTTTTTGAATATACTCAAGCTCATCATTTCTTATAACAGTAATATTTCATCACAATCATATGCCACAACTTCTTCAGACATTCCCCAATTGATGGGCATCCCTTCAATTTCCAGTTCCTTGCTACAACAAAGTGAGCTGCTATAAACTTTCAAAAACATATAGGTTCTTTTCTTTTTCCTCTAAACATCTTGGAAACAGCCCTAGTATTATTATTGCTGGGTCAGAGAGTATAAGTAGTTTAATAACTCTTTGAATATAATTTCAAATTGCTCTCCAAAATGGATGAATCATTTCACAGTTCCAAAAACAGTGAATTAATATCCCATTTTTTCACCACATCCACTCCAACATTTTTTCTTTCATCCTTCCATAATTTTAGCCATTCTAGTAGGTGCAAAATGATAATGTCTAAGTTATCTTAATTTGCATTTCTCTGAACAATGGTGATTTAGACCATTTTATGGTATGGTTTGATTTCTTCATTTGAAAACTGCCTATTCATATCCTTTGATCATTTATCAGTTGGGGAATGACTCATATTCTTACAGATTTGAGAACGTTCTTTATATATTTGAGATAGGAAACCTTTATCTAGTAAACTGTAATTTTCTTCCAATTTTCTGCCTTCCTCCTAATCTTGGCTACATGTGTTTTATTTGTATGAAACTTTCTTTAATCTAATGCAATTTAAATTAATGTTTTTACACCAACGTTGCTCTCTATCATTTATTTAGTTACAAGTTATCTGTCTATAAATCTGACATAATGTGTTGCATGTTCTTCTAATTTGCTTTTAATATCTTCATACCTAGCTCATAGATCCATTTTGACATTATCATGGCAAATGGTGTAAGATATTGTTTTATGCCCAGTTTCTGCCATACTGCTTTTCAGTTTTAATAATGACTTCTTTTTACCAAAAAATAATTCTTATGATGGAATTTTAAGTCTTTATACTTGTCAAATACAGTTATATTTATTTGCTGCTACAAATTGTTTGTCTACTATATTCTATTTGTCTACCTTTCTATTTCTTATCTTATACCAGATAGTTTGGTAATTACTGCCCTATAATACAGTTTAATATTTGGTTCTGCTAAACCTCCTTTCTTTACACTTTTTTTCATTATTTATTTGATATTCTTCATTTTTTTGTTCTTCCAAATGAATTTTTAAAATTTTTTCCTAATTTAGTTTAAAAATTGCTAATTTTATTGGTATGGTGCTGAATATATAAATTAGTTTGGATGAAAATGACATTTCTTATATTGGCCCTGCCTATCCATGAACATTTAATATATCTTCAATTATTAAAATGTGGTTTTATTTGTATAATATATGTATATGCCTGTATGTAAATATAGGTATATAAATGTAAGTGTGAATATATGGATGCACATTTATATACACATGCACAAATATGTGTATGTGTGTATATCTATGTATGAGTACATATTCATGTGTATACACATATATACAAGCATGAATACATTTATATGTATGTATATGTATGTGTGTATATTTATATATACATATATGTACATATGTATAGATATATACATATGTATTTTCTCTAGTTCCTGGGATTTGTTTTGGCAGGTCTACTCTTACGTGTTTTATACTCTCTAGAGTTATTTATTGTAAATACCGTAACTGTTAGTACTGTTAGTACCTCTTCTTGCAGAGTTTTGTTTGTTAAACAGACGGAATGCTTATGATTTATGTGGGTTTATATTATATCCTGTTACTTTGCTAAAATTATTGTTTCAACTAACTTTTTAATAGAATCTTTGGCATTTCCAAATATATCATTGTACAATCTGTAAGAAGAGATAGTTGAATTACCACATGCTCTATTTTGATTCCTTCAGTTTCTTTTTCTTCTCATTGCTATTTTTAAGATTTCCAACACAGTACTGAATAATATTGGTGATAGTGGGTGTTTCACACCTGATCTTACTGGGAAGCTTTCTAGTTTATCCCCATTCCAAATAATGCTTGCTGATGGTTTTAGATAAAAGCTTTTTAATCTATTTAAAGAAAAAAATTCATTTATGCCAATACTTTAAAATATTTTAATAATGGCTTTTATTCATCCATTAACATAATCATATGATTTAAAAAAGATTTTATTATTGATATAATAAATTATGTTAATAATTTTTCTTATATTAAACCTTCCCAGCATTCCTGGTATAAATCTCATTTAATCATGACATATAATCTTTGCAATATATTGTTATAATCTTTTAGCTAGTATTTTATTTAGGATTTTTGAATTTATATTCATTAATAAAATTGTTCTATAATTTTCTTTCTCCAGTTTTATTCTTCCTGATTGAGGTGTCAATATCATATTTGTTTCATAAAACAGGAGTTTGGTTGAATCCCTTTGCTTAGTATTCCAAATATTTTGTTTAATGTTGGAATTAGTATCTTTAAATATTTGATAGAATTCACTTGTAAACAAATCTGGTCCCCTTTCTTTTTATTTCTTCAAAATTAACTTTTGGAAGTTAATTTATGCCTGGTTCAATTTCTTTTTTCTAAAATAAGTCCATTTTGATATTTTATTTCCTCTTTATTTCCTCCTATGTAATTTATATTTTTGTAAACATTCTTCCATTCCACTTAAATTATTGTATTTATTGTCATATAATTGGGTAAAATAGCACTTTTTAAAAGCATAATGTGTTTTACACTAGACTCTTTGTGTGTGAGTATCAGTCCCTCCTTTGACCAGTTCATATTATGCCTTCCTTGAAGCAGTTAGATGGCATGATGCATGGAACTATGAATCTAGAGTCAGGAAGATCTAAATTTATTTTTCAAAAATATTTATTTATTTTTCATTTTTAACATTCTCATCCATAAGAACTGGAATTCCAAATTTTCTCCCCATCTTTTCCCTCCCCCACCTCAATACAGCATGTACATAGGCTCAACATATACATTCCTGTTAAATCTATTTTCACGTTAGTCTTGTTGTAAAGAAAAATTAGAACCACTGGGAGAAATCACAAGAAAGAAGAAAGAACAAAGAAAGAAAGAGGAAATAATACGTTTTAGTTTGCATTCTGACTCTATATTTTCTTGTCTGTTTGTTTGTTTCCTGGATATGGGTAGTATTTTCCTTTATGAGACTTTAGGAGTTCTCTCAGACCCTTGAATTACTAAAAAGAGATGTCTGTCCAATTTATTCATCACATAATTTGTCTGTTACTGTGTATAATTTTCTCCTGGTTCTACGCACTTCATTCAGCATCAGTTGATGTAAGACTCTCCAGGATTTTATGAAGTCTGCCTGCTCATCATTTCTTATTGTACAAGAGTATTCATATGCTACAGCTTGTTCAGTCATTCCCCAACTGATGGGCTTCCCTTCAGTTTCTAATTCTTTGCACCACAAAAAGAACTGCTTTAAATATTTTGTAATGCAGATGTGTTCCCCATTTTCATGATCTCTTTGGGAAACAAACATAGAAAGTGTATTGCTGGTTCGAAAGTTATGCACAGTTTTATATCCTTTTGGGCATAGTTCCGAATTGCTCTCCAGAATGGTTGGATCAGTTCACAACTCTGCCAACAGTGTGTTAGTGTTCCAGTTTTCCCACATCTTCACCATTATTTAACATTTTCCTGTTTTATCACATTAGCCAATCTGATAGATGTGTTTTCATATCTCAGAGTCACTTTGATTTGCATATCTCTAATAAATAGTGATTTAGAGCATTTTTTCATATGACTAGAGGTATCTTTAATTTCTTTCTCTGAAAATTGCCTGCTCATATCCTTTGACCATTTGTCAATTTGGGAATGACTTGTTTTCTTATAAATTTAGTGTGTTTGTCTATATAGTTTAGAAATGAGGACTTTATCAGAGATACAGATTGCCAAAATTACCAGTTTTCTGCTTCCCTCCTAATTTTGATTACACTGACTTTGTTTCTACAAAAATATTTCAATTTAATGTAATCAAAGTTGACCATTTTGCATTTCATAGTGTTCTCTGTCTCTCATTTGGTCTTAAATTCTTCCTTTCTCCATAAATCTGACAGGTAAACTATTTCTTGCTTTCTCTGTTTGCTTATAGTATCTGTCTTTATATTTAAATCATGTACCCATTTTGACTTTATTTTGGTATAGGGTGTATGATGTTGGTCTATGCCTGATGGCTTAATCAATTTCTTTTTCTGAGATAGTGTTATTTAAGTATTTTACATCTTCTTTGTTTGATCTGGGCAATTTATATTTCCTTAAGCATGCATCCTTTTCACTAAGACTGTCACACAGTTGGCCAAAATAGTTCCTAATTATTGTTTTAATTTCCTCTTCATAGGTGGTGAATTAACCCTTTTTATTTTTTTTGATACTGGTAATTTGGTTTTCTTTCTTCCTTTAATCAAATTAACAAAAAGTTTATATATTTTATTGTTTTTTTCATAAAACCAGCTCTTAGTTTTATTTATTATTTCAAGAGTTTTCTTAATTTCAATTTTATTAATCTCTCCTTTGATTTTCAGTATTTCTAATTTGGTATTTACTTGGGGATTTTCAATTTTTTCTTTTTCAGCTTTTTCAGCTGCCTCCTCAAGTCATTGTTTTCCTCTTTCTCTATTTTATTCATGAAATATAAAGATAAAAGCGTTATAAAACTTTCCCTAAGAACCACATACTCTGCATCCCACAAGTTTTGATATGTTGTCTCATTATTGCCATTCTCTTGGATGAATAAATGATGATTTCTACGATTTGTTGCTTGAACCACTCACTCTTTAGAATTGGAGTGTTTAGTTTCCAATTAAGTTTTAGTCTACATTTCCATGGCCCTTTATTATATTACATTTATTACATTATGTTGCATCATGATCTGAAAAGGATATATTTAGTATTTCTGCTTTTATGCACTGGATTATGAGGTTATTATGACCTAGCCAATTTTTGTGTAGATGCCATGTACCACTGAGAAAAAGTCTATTCCTTTCTACTACCATTCAATTTTTTCCAGAGGTGTACCATATCTAACTTTTAAAAAATCCTATTCATCTCCTTAACTTCTTTTTCATTTATATTGTGTTTAGATTTATCTAGTTCAGAGAGGGGGACATTGAGTTCTCCCAATGGTATAGTTTTGTTGTCTATTTCTTACTATAAGTCCTTTAAGTTCTCTTCTAAGTATTTAGTAATGTTTAGTAATGATATTACTTCATTTTCTATGATGCCTTTAAGAAGAATGTAGTTTTCTTCCTATCTCTTTTAATTATTTTTTTTCTTTGAAATCAGGATTGCGCCTCTCCTCTTTTTCGCCATTTTTCAATTCAGCTGAAGCATAATATATTCTGATTCAGCCTTTTACTTTTACCCTGATGTAATGCTAATGAGAGTAAAAGATCTTCCCCACCAGTTAATGGGCCTCCCCATTAAGGGAAGCTTGATTAGGGGAGATTTTTTCTTATTGGAAGGCCCATACCTTTTGTTTATTTCTAATGAGGCACTGTTTCTCAAGGGTTGTGATGCCTTCTGACTCTGAAAAGTATATATATATATATATATATACATATATCTATATATCTATATATCTATATATCTGTATATATATATCTATATATACACTTTGAGGTGGGGTTTTGTTTTGGGGTTTTACTCATTGGAATTACTTCTTTGGCCAGATGAGACTCTGGGAAGCTGCTAAGGAGTCCCTCAGCTTCAAAAACCCAGTTTCTGATGCTTCTCTCCCTGGTAATTATGTCAGACAGTTGGATCTGTCTGTTGATCTGTGATGTCTATATTGCTTATGGTCAGACAGTTGGAAACCCTGTCTGTAGATCTCTCTGAAGTTCAGGGTGCTTATTTTTTCCCCTGAAGTAAGTGACTGATATACGTGCTTGATTAAAGTGATTGACCTCTCAAAATTTGTCTTTCCTTTGAGAAAAGCAGACCTAAGAACCTATACAACAAGCCCTCCTGTGTATGTCAGCATCCTTGCTATTGCAGCTGTGTGTATCCTCCTGTTTAAAATATGTTTCTTATATATTCTATGATTATGTTTTTTAATCCATTCAGGTATTTACTTCTGTGGTATGGGAGAGTTCATCCCTTTCACAATCACAGTTATGGGTTACTTTTTCATTCTCTCTGTCTTATCCCCACCCATCCCATTTATGCTTTTTTTCTCCTTTCTCCCTTTCCTTCTCCATTAGGTTTTTGCTTTTTCCCACTACCTTCCATAATCTGCCCTTCTTTCCATTAGTTCTCTCCTTTTTCTTTCTCATTTTCCTTACTACTTCTTCCCTCCCTTCTATCCACTCCCTCTGTTTTCTTTTTCCTTTCCTCTCCAACTGCCTATAGGGTAAATTACTTTTCTATATCTGAGTATGATATTCCCTTCTTGAACCAAATCCAATGAAAGTAAAGTTCACACAATGTTCATCTCCCTCCTTTTTTCCCCTCTGCTTAATGTCTTCGTGCCTCTACATGTGATGCAACTTGCCCTTTTCTGCCTCCCCCATTCCTCTTATACCATTACACTACCTTTCCACCACTTAATTTTTTTTATCATCATATCACAGTCTACTTATACCCACATCTTCTGTCTATCTGTAACCTTTCTGAATGTCTTAATAAAGATACAGTTCTCATGAGTTATAAGTATCATCTTCCCATGTAGGGATGTAAAAAGTTAACCCTTATTAAATAACTTTCCCAGCTTCCTGTTTATCTTTTAATGACTCTCTTAATTCTTACATTTAAAGATCAAATTTTCTGTTGAGTTCTGGTCTTTTCTTCAGGAAAATCTGAAATTCTCTCTTTCATTGAATGTTCATCACCTTACCTGAAAGATTGAACTTAATTTTGCTGATAGTTGATCCTTGATTGTAATCTAAGGTTCTTTGCTTTATGGAATAGCATATTTCAAGTCACTTGATCTTTTAATGTAGAAGGTACAAAGTCTTGCATAGTCTTGATTGTGCTTCCATGATATTTGAAATGTTTCTTTCTGGCTGCTTACAGTATTCCCCTTGAACTGATAATTCTGGAATTTGACTACAATATTCCTAGAAATTTTCTGTTTGAGATATCTTTCAAGAGGTGATTTTTGGGTTCTTTAAATTTCTGTTTTACACTCTGGTTCTAGAACCTCAGGGAAGTTTTCTTTAATGATTTCTTGAAAGATGCTATCCAGGTTCTTCTGCTGATCATGGCTTTAAGGTAGACTAATAATTTTTAAATTATCGTTCCTGTCTCTATATTTCAGGTTAATTATTTTTTCCAATGAGGTGTGTTATGTTTTCTTCTATTTTTTTTCCCATGCTTTTGATTTTGTTTGACTGATTCTTGGTATCTCATAAGCATTAGCTTCCACTGACTGAGTTATAGTTTTTAATGAATTGTTTTCTTCAGTTAACTTTTGTACCTCCTTTTTCATTTGGTTAATTTTAGTTTTTTAAGGAGTTGTTTTCTTCAGTGTGTTTTTATTTTTCCATTTTGTTAACTGTAGTTTAAAAGAAAATATTCAGTTTTTCTTCTACCTCTTTAGTGTGACTTTTAAAATCCTTCTTGAGCTCTTCAAAGAAGGTGTTTTTGGGCTTGAGACCAGTTAATATTCCCATTTGAGGTTTGAGATGGGTATATTGTCAATGTTGTTCTCTCCTGAATTTATGTTTTGATCTCCTCTGTCATCAAGATACTTTCCTATGATTATTGTTTTCCTTTGTTGCTTTTTTGCTCATATATTTTGCTTTTTTCTGGCTTTTAAAGTTGATCTCTGCTTCTTTGGCTCAGGGCACACTATCACTGGCTTCTTGTATTGGGGGCTAAGGACCTGGTTACTGGCTTGCTAAGGTGTGACTTGCTGTTGACTTGCTGGGACTCCTCCCTTTCTGTAGAGGTCCCCTTCTGCCACATCAAGAGGGATCTTTCCTGTTAATCTCCCTAGGCTGTCAAGATAAAAGACTGCTGCTACCCATCTTTCTGCTGGCTACATTATTTTAGGATTTTTCCTGGGAGAGTATTCTTTGGGTTTTTCAAAGGCAATAAGGGAGGGTGAGAGTGATGTACTAATTACTCTACTGTCTGGGCTCCCAGAAGTGAAAACAGATAACTTTCAATTATTCAACTTGTGGGCTAGTAGGTCCAGGAGAAGCTACTCCTACTACTGTTGCCACCACTGCTGGTGCTGCTGCTGCTGACAAATGGGTCCCTCTAAAGGCCTGTTTCTGGTTTTCTGGGGCCATCTACACCATTACCCAGCTCCAACAAACCCTTTCTGCTGAACTTCTAAGTTGTCTGTGAGCTTAGAAATCTTGAAACTGCCACTGCTGCCGTGAGTCAGTCCCTTGAGGCCTGCTCCAGCTTTCCTGGGGCCAGATCTGTGCTTATGTGACCTATGTTAGGCAGTGCTCCTCTTTCAATCAGTACAGCAAAAACTTTCTCTTGATCTTCCAGGTCTTGGGTTGGAAGTTTGCCTCACTCTCTTTCTTTTTGGCTTATGCCACATTAGAATTTTTTCAGTCACTTTTTAAAGGTATCTGAAGGTGGGAGAACTTAGGATAGTCCCTGCTTTCACTCCATCACCTTGGCTCCACCTCCCCAAGACCTATGTTTAAATCCAGTATCAGATGTTTAGCTGCTGGGTGACCCTGGGCAAGTCGCTTAGGTTCTCTTTACCTCATCTATAAAATAATACTACCACCTACCTATCAGGATTGTTGTGAGAGTCCAATAAGATAATGATTGTAAAACACTTGGCACACATAGTGCCTAGCATGTAGTGAGTATATATAAATGTATTATGATTATAAGCTCACATAAAATTGTACTTACACAGTACAATTCTATATCTTAATAAGATCTCCATTTTTCTCTCATTTTACCTCATCCAACTTTTTCTTTTACAAAATCTCCAAAAAGATGTAACTCTTTAAATATCTCCTGTCCCTGTTGACTATCTCTATGATCTCTTACAGCAGTGGGATTCTAAAAGAATACTTTAGCATCTTTCTCCTCTTCATTATAGTTTAAATAGATTGTCTTTATAAAGTCTCTTCTCTTATTTATTTTTCATTTTCTGAATTTTTTATTTCTTTTTTCTTTTCTTTTTTGTATTTATTTAATTTTTCTATAATTTTCATAAACTTAAATATTGGAACTTGAATACAAAATTAAGAAGAGTAAAAGCATGTCATGTGCATAGCAGAAAATAAGAGAGGATTCAAATTATGAACGCAATAAATTTTCATTTCAAGAAAGCTGCTATGATAGTTAATACTTGTGTTGAAAACTGCCCATCTTTGCTTCTTTGTGAGTTCTTTTATTATCTGCTGTGCACTTTACTTTGTTCGTTTTTCCCCTTCCCCCATCCCCCAGAAGGCTAAGATAAAACTTATATGTTTCTCTATAGATATATTATATATATACATATAGACATATACATATATAGACATATTTTTGCAATTGTCCCAAGAAGACCCCTATTATGCCCCTATTAGTTATCTCAACGCATACTTTGTTTACCCTAAGATGCTATTTAAACTCTTATGGGGGGAAAATCTTGCCAAATTGGATTTATTTGACCTACTTTGCCATCTTCCCGGAAATCTCTTCTAATTTTTTCACTTTTATTTAGCTTTTTATTTTCCCCTTTTCTTTAGGACTTATATTTGAAAGTTTCTTTTCAGTTATGTTCGTTTCATCCAAAATATTTGGAAATCCTCTGTTTCATTGAAGGACCCCCCCCAATTTTACTGCATATATTATTATTATTATGAACTGTATATTTCTGTTTCCTTTTTCTGGTGCATTTCAATTTACGTTTTC
Organism: Potorous gilbertii; assembly: GCA_028658325.1. NCBI lineage: Eukaryota > Metazoa > Chordata > Mammalia > Diprotodontia > Potoroidae > Potorous > Potorous gilbertii. The sequence continues at coordinate 127,171,740 of CM053772.1, read as the reverse complement.
TACTTCTTTAACGTTATAGCTCCTAAATTTTGTGTGTTTCTGATTATGAATCCTTGCTATTTGTATTCTCCCCCCCTTACCCCTAGGATAGATAGTCTTTGTTCTTTTGTCCATAAGTCCAGGATTTTGACAACATTTCTAGGGGTTTTCAATTGGAAGTTTCTTTCAGTGAGTGATTGGTAGATTTCTTTTCTATTTCCACATTTCCCTCTTCCTCTACTATGTCTGCACAATTTCCTTTAAGGGTTTCTTGAAATATGAAAAAAATTCTTTTGGTTATGAATTTTAGTTAATTTTATAATCTTAATATATCTGTTTTTGATCTGTTTTCCAAGTCATTTCTTTTCAACATGCAGTACCTTATATTTCTTTCTATTTTATCATTCTTTTGACTTTGTGTTGAGAATTTTTATTGTCTTCTGGTGTCCTTAGTTTCCATTTGTTTCATTCTGATTTTTCAAAAATTTAGGCACCCAGCTTTCTCTGTAGAAAAAGAGGATTAATAATGCATCAAAATAAGAGGATCCGTCATATGGTCCCTGGTCCTTAGAAGAGTAGTAGTAAGGGAATGAAATCAGTAGTGTGAGGGTAGAAGGCACTTTAAATTTATACTCCACTATTGCCCTGAGTCATTTAAATGGTAGAGATATGATAACAAGGAGTTTACCTCTCTAATGATGTTTCTTTTCTAGGGCAACCTAAACTACACATGTGTTGTATTATGAATCTGGGGTAAGAGTTGTGGCTATATGCATTCCAATAGAAAGACTAGAATATTAGGGAATTGCCTCAGTGTCAACCTCAAGTTTAATTTCTAAGGGCAACTGACATTATGCTCCAGTACAGAATCCAGAAGATTTTTAAGAGCCCTGTTGGAAAAGTAGAGTTCACTGGAGAAGGAGACAACCTGTTTTGATGGTTCATACGCTATCATAAATTCCTTTATGTACTTTCTTCAACTTTTATAGGTTTTGTAGAGTCATTCATGTTTTCTAAATATTATGAAGAGTAGATTACAGGTTTTCCTTTGTCAATGAATGCATTTTATACCTTAAGTATCAAATATGTTCAGTACAGAATCGAGGGGGCAATTTTACCTACAGCCATGGAAATGATGTGGATTATAGTTAGAGACTGAGAAATACATGAAGTAAAGTGAGGCCATATGGGCCAGAGTTCCTATTGGAAAAGAAGGTATCCCATCAAAATTGCGCCCAACATATTTAAGCCAGAGTGCAGGATATGGGTGCTTGACTACGAGGTACAGTGTTGAAAAACAGCTTGCATATTATCTCCTGGAATATGTGATGAATGTGAAATTTTTATATAAATATTTTGGGGATTTAAAACTTAGGGAAACACTTGCATCCGTATTGTGGTCCTCAAGAAAATTCTAGAGAAGGTAAGTGCTCCTCATAATTATTACATGTTTCAACTGTCATCATGCTTTTTCTTTGACCCATGAATTATTTAATTTCCATCTACATTTAATTCCTTTCCCAGTTTTTTTAGTTGAAAATTGTCATTGCAGTACTGTAAGTAAAAAGTGCTTTTTTACTATTCTTTTTTATGATATTTTTTCAATTTTTATTATTATATTTATTTTCAGTGTTCCAATCACTTTCCCATAATTTAGAATTTTCCTCTCCCTCTCTCTCTTTCCCCCTCCCTCCCTGAGACAGGGCATACAATTTTATATAGGTTCTATACATGCATTGCTATTAAATACATTTTCACCTTAGTCATGCTGTATAGAAGAATTAAAATGGATGGATGAAATCATAAAACAAACCAAAACATAATACAAAAGAAAATGATCTGCTACATTCTGAGATCAAATTCACCATAGTTCTTTCTCTGGATGTGGAAGGCATTTTGCCTTAAGGGACCACTGGGAATTGTTTAAGTCCTTGCATTGCAATGAAGTCCTAAGTCTACCAGAAAAAATCCTCACACACTGTGGTTGTTGCTGTGTATGAAGTTCTCCTGGTTTTGCTCCTTTTCCTCAGCAGCAGTTCATATAAATCTTTCCAGCCTCTCTGAAGTCTTTCTTTTCATCATTTCTTATTGCACAATAGTATTCCATTACATTCATATACCATAATTTATTCAGCCATTGGCCAATTGGTGGGCATCCCCTTGATTTCCAGTTTTTGTCTACCACAGAGAGAGCTGATATAAATATTTTTGTACATGTGGGTTCCTTTCCCATTTTTATGATCTCTTGGGAGTACAGTCCTAGAAGCGGTATTGCTGAGTCAAAAGGTGTGCACATTTTTGTAGCCCTTTGGGCATAGATTCAAATTGCCCTCCAGAATGGTCAACTCTGCCAACAATGAATTAGTGTTCCAACTCCCCCACACCTTCTTCAACATTTATCATCTTCTTGTTTTGTCATGTTAGCCAATCTGATAGGTGTGATGTGATATCCCAGAGTTGTTTTGATCTGTATCTTTCTAATCAATAGTGATTTAGAGCATTTTTCATATCACTGTAAATATCTTTAATTTCTGTCTCTGAAAACTGTCTGTCCATATGCTATGACCATTTCTCAGTTGAGGAATGACTTGTATACATTTGACTCAGTTCTCTATATATTTTAGAAATGAGGCTTTATCACAGATACAAGTTGCAAAAATTCTTTCCCAGTTTTCTGCTTCTGTCCTAATCTTGGTTGCACTGGTTTGTTTGTGCAAAAACATTTCAATTTAATGCAATCAAAATTATCCATTTTGCCTTCATAATGTTTTCTATCTTTTGTTTAGTCAAAAACTCTTCCCTTCTCCATAAATCTGATAAATACAGGCAATGAGTTCTTATCCGAGAAGCTGGGATTCTTGGGTTTATCAAATAGTAGATTGCTATATTCATTGATGACTGTATCTTGAGTACCTAACGTATTCCACTGGTCTACCCTTCTTTTTCTTATTGAGTACCAAGTTGCTGCTTGATAGTGCAATTTGAGATCTGTTAAAGCTATGTCGCTTTCTATAGCACTTCTTTTCATTAGTTCTCTTGATATTCTGGACCTTTTCTTCTTCCAGATGAATTTTGGTATTATTTTTTCTAACTCTACAAAATAATTATATGATAGGTTGATTGGTATGATTAAATAAGTAAATTAATTTAGATTGAATTGTCATTTTTATTATCTTTGCTCAGCCCACCCACAAGTAACTAATGCTTTTCCACTTACTTAGATCTGATTTAATTTGTGTGAAAGGAGTTTTGTAATTGTGTTCGTACAGTCCCTGGGTTTGTTTTGGCAGGTAGACTCCCAAATATTTTATACTTTCTACCCTAGTTTTAAATGGGATTTCTCTTTCTATCTCTTGCTGTTGGGCTTTGTTAGTAATATATGGAAGTGCAATGATTTATGTGTGTTTATTTTGTAACCCGAAACTTTGCCAAAGTTCTTTATTATTTCAATAATTTTTTAATTGATTCTCTGGGATTCTCTAAATGTATCATCATATCATCTGGAAAGAGTGATAATTAGTTTCTTCTTTACCTATTCTAATTCCTTCATTTTCTTTTCCTTCTCTTATTGTGACAGCTAACATTTCTAGAACCATAATGAATAATAGTGGTGATAATGGACATCCTTGTCTCATCTCCGATGCTATTGGAAATGCATCTAGCTTATCCCAATTGCATATAATGCTTGCTGAAGGTTTTAGGTAGATACTGCTTTTTATTTTATGGAAATTTCCATTTATTGCTATATTCTCCAGTGTTTTCAATAGGAATGGGTGTTGTATTTTGTGAAAAGCTTTTTCTGCATCTATTGAGATAATCATGTGTTCTCTGTTAGTTTTCTTGTTGATATAACCAATAATGTTAATAGTTTTCCTAACTTTGAACCAGTCTTACATTCCTGGTATAAATGTTACCTGATCATATTATATCACTTTCATGATAAATTGCTGTATTCTTTTTGTTGGTGTCTTATTTAAAATTTTTGCATCTATATTCATTACAGAAATTGGTCTATAATTTGCTTTCTCTGTTTTGACTTTTCCTGGTTTGGGTATCAAAAGCATATTTGTATCATAAAAATAATTTGGTGGGACTTCTTGTTCCCCAGTTTTCCCAAATAGTCTGTATAGTATTGGAATTAATTGTTCTTTAAGTGTTTGATAGAATTCGCTTGTGAATCCATCCGGCCCTGGAGATATTTTCCTAGGGAGTTCATTGATGACTTGTTCAATTTCATTTTCTGAGACGGGGTTCTTAACACTCAACTTCCTCTTCTATTAATCTCGGCAATTTATATCTTTTAAAGTAATCATCCATCTCATTTAGATAGTCGAATTTATGAGCATACACTTGGGGAAAGAAATTTCTTATTATTGTTTTAATTTTCTCTTCATTGGAGGTGAGTTCACCCTTTTCATTTTTATATTCATAATTTCGTTTTCTTCTTTCTTTTTTGTGATTTTTTTTAAAAAAAGAGCCTTACCACATTTTAAATTTTTGTAAAGGTATGTATAGCTGAGAAATATCATCACTTGATTTATTTTCAGTATTTACCGAAGACAAGAAATGTCTAATATTTGCAAAAGTTTATTCATGTCCCCAAACTTTTTTTTAAAAGTTTAATTTATGTAGATCTAAAAAGAATTCAGTGATGTTCTTTTTTATTATTTCTCCCTTCCTGCCTTGTTCCCTTCTTTCCTTACTTCTTTTCTTTCTTTCTTACCTTGTTCTAATTCTTCAAGTCATTCCTCAATTACTGGTGGCTATATTTTTACTAGTTGATCACTGTTTTTCCTTTTCCCTCTCTTTTTCTTGCCTTTACCTCTTCACTTTCTCAAAACTAATGTTATATCATTACTGTGTTCTGAATTTTATTCTACCTCACATTTGTACCCCCAGTTGTCGTAATGGCATATTGTGCTTTATCCAGATACTTCTCCTCCTCTTACTCTCAAATAGAATGTGCAGGTTCTGTTTGGTTCTATCCCCTCACTAGTATGATTGTTTGTGTGGCCCTCTTTTCTCTCTTAATCCTCTGATCTGTGATTCAGTTTCCTGTTAGCTCAAGATAGGTTTTCACCTTGACTTACTTTTAGTCTCCTTCTCCTTGAATAGTCTGACTCCATCCCTAGTTGTGGTCTTAATGGAACTGAGCAATGTGTTGTAGATATCTCTGTTACGCCTTATAATGCCCTGGTGCTTATGTTGATGTCTGGGGAACATGCTAGTCTCGTTTGCTCTTACGACTCTGGCACAGGATCTCTATTCTGTGTGGTGGCCTCATTTCCTACCATGGCTTTGTTGTGATTTGCTTGGGCACCGTGAGTTAAGGCTGTCTTTTTCTATTTGTTTTTTTGGGGGGGAAGGGGAATTGTGTCCTTGTTTCCTGTCTAAGCACCAGATTAGCTATGGCACTGTCTGTGGCTCTAGGTTTAACTTCCTAAACATTGTGTCTCCCATGTCCATTGACTTGACTGTACTTACAATACTGTCAGGATTCCAGGAACATCTTTTAATTTTTTTTAGACAAGGCCTGGTTGATGTTCTGTTTGATGTTCTTTGTTGTTATTTCTACTGGTACATTTCCAGAACATTAATAGGGCATTTGCGAGAGGGTTGGGCTCTTCTAAGACTTTTTGTATTGCCATTCTAACCAGGATACATTTTTTTTTCTAAAAAAATTTATTTATACTGAAAGATTTAGAGAAATATAAAAGAATCACTATTCCATTTCAAATTTTCACTCTGTATAAATTCCCTCTGGATTAAATACTGGAAGCGAACACCACATCATTTCATTAAGGATAGCAAATCCTGCATTATTCAGAGTTTGGACAGTCTGCCAAATGCTATCTCTTGCACATTGTGAAAAACTTCCAAGTGTGACTGTCTAATCCATTTTTTAGGGTATAATTAGATACAGTGTTTGTAGTAAGTAGATAATTTCTTTGTCTAAAGATAATTCACCAGAGCAGATATTCACCACCTGCCTATATCTAATGACAGAGCTTTATTATCACAATGAATTATACAGAATGTTCTGTATATTTGGCCCATTGTATGGCAAACATTTTAGAACAAGTGAAACACAGTAAAGAATGTCCCTCCCCTTACTGAAAATGGCTGTCAAAAAGGAATATATGTGTATATATATATATATATATATATATATATATATATATATATACACATTATCTTCTGTTTGAGATTTTTGATAATTTTGATTCAATTATGCCATTATAGCAAGACTGAAGTAAAAATTGTGCCTGACAAGACTCTGTACAAGGTACAAAATAAAGATTCTCATAAAATAACTTGTTAATTAATAACTAGTTAATTAATTAATTGGGAATACACATGCATACTTAAATAGTCCATCATTCTGAAGTGTCATATCTACTATGTCACTTCCATGCTTAGAAGCTAGAGTAAATTTCATTTGCTCCACATATTAATTACAAACTTGAGCACATGAAAAAGATGCTCATTAATTATGTCAACCAAGTCTTGAATAAGTGCTCATTTTCTTTTTCATTTTGTTACTTAGCTCTAATTATGCAAAGCCACTGGATGACTTGCTCACAACTGGAATGCTATCGTTTTCAAATAAGTGCTCATGTATGACTTTCTCCATCCAGCATGATATCTCATTCTATGTTTTTTCTTCAAATATCTGTTTGAAATATGCCTTTTTCATACCTTTCTCAGAGGAATTGTTGGGTTTGATATAGTTACTTTCCATTCATCCTTTCATTCCCTCAGTTCTCAGGAGCAGGTTTCAATCCGTAGCTGTTCCATTGTATTTTTATGTGCTTTTGACCAACTTCACTAATCAGTGCCTTCTGATAAAGAACAACCTTCTGTTTCTGTTGTATCTCCCCACATAACACGTGGTATATTTTTGAAATGCACTGGGTCTTTAATATTTGTTGGCTGACTCATCTTACTAAAGATAGTCATCTTCCTTATCAACCCTATCATCCAATTGCCTTTAAATGTTCTCATGTGCGTATTTTTTAGACAACTGTTTATCAGTGGAATCTAAAGGAGACATGATCTTTGCCTTCAAAAAAACCCTGCAATCTAATTTATTATAACATTTTCCCGCCTCAAAAGAATCACTTCCTATCCTTCCTTCTCTTTGATTATATGTTTTTTTTCTCTTGTTATTGTAGGTCAGAAAGTCTATAATCTCTTAGAATGACTGGCAATGTTTGCATCTCTGTCTAAAGTAATATGCTTTGATCACATCCTAACTGTGTGCTATGCAATTTGTTATGGAGGCAAAGGGTATTTTTGCTTCATATATAGATATAAACTCTTGCATAAATGAAATGTGACAATTATGCTTTTATCCAGACAGTTACTCTGAGTGTCTCATTATTCTTGAAAATTCCCTATCCAGATTTCAGCTAAGAATAACTGCTACTTATGGATCCAAAGTTCCTTTCATACACTCAAAATATTGACTTCCCAGCTACCCTCCCAATGGGAGTTGCACATGGGTATCTAAGGGCAGGATTTTGACAATTGTGAGATACAGCCTGTCAGTCTTAGGCTTTACATATGTTGGTTTTCATTCCCAAGGGATGCATAGTGTCTGTGTTCTTCTGACCACACTGTCTAGTGAACTAAAGATGAATAGTTCCAAGATACTCTGTTAGCAAAACAGAAACCATTCCTTCATATACTATTGATTCTTATCTATCACAGCTTGAATATCACAGAAATATGGCAAAGTCCATATTTCTTAATAATGAGTCTTATTCAGTTTCCCAACAAGCAGTAGGCAGATATAGAAACACCACACCAATACAGACGTGTGTGAATGTGTGTGTGTGTGTGTGTGTGTGTGTGTGTGTGTGTGTGTGTACTGGTAACTGAGCAGCTCTCTCTAGGAATAATTTCTGTGACATATAGGAATTCAGGTTGTGTAGAGTGATTAGGTTATCAGTGGACTTCTTAGTGCCCATTGAAGGCATTACTTCTAAGTTACCATCTTTCGAAATCATTCAACAATATGATAGATATTTTAGAAGAGTTTTATTTTTTACTACTTATAATTCTACTTATCACATACTGATAAGTATTGTTCAGAATCCTAGAATTCAACAAAATTAAACTTTCTTAGAGAGTACGAACTCTTGAGCTAAGACTTTCCCTTTAAGAAATGATGGTCACAAACTTGTAGATTTGGATAGTTTAATTATTAGAAAGCTTTTCCTAATATTGAACCAAAAGCTACTCCTAGAAAACTTCTGACAATTTCTCCCAATTCTGCCTTCTGGGGCCAAGCAAAGCTAATCTAATTCCTCTTTTATGTGACAGACCTTAAAATCCTTGAAGACAGCTATCAAATCCTATCTATATCTTCTCTATGTTTGATACCTCCTTGTCTGTCACCCTTCTTATATGCCATTGCATCCAATTCTCTTACCATCCCAGTCATTTTCCTTTCTATGTGGGCTAATGTGTCAATGACCTTCCTAAAGTCCTCCAGATGTGGTCAGAATGAGATAGAGTACAGTGGAACCTTCCTCATTCTGTATACTATTTTTCTATTTATATACTTTTACTGATTTTGCAGTTCACTAACAGTTCTCCATTTTTTAAAAATGAGCTATTATCAGTCACATTTCCCTTATGTTTTACTCATGCAATTTCCTTTTTGAAATCAAAGTATGGGATTTTAGATTTATTGTTGTTGCATTTTATCTTACAAGGCATAGCTATGGTTTCTACAAATCTTTTTTGCAATCTCATGGGGTCATCCAGTGTATTAACCATCTCTCCAAGCTTTCTTCTCATTTGCAGCTTTGATAAATATGTGAACTATGGCTTTATCTTATTTATTTAATTAATTTTAATCTGTTTTGTTTCTTTTAATTTTGAATAGCAAAGGTTAAATGACATATCCTTGGAACATTTAATTACTAACTTCCCTCAAGAGTTACAGTTTTCATAAATCATTGTTCTTTAAATTTGGTAATTCAATCAGCTTTCAATATAATCTACCCCACCTTTGTCTATCTAATTCATTAGAATGTTTTGGAACACATAAATTGAACTGTTGCATTCTGAGTGGGATCAAAATACTGAAATTCACTTCTGCTTAAATGATAGATATGCATGTCTTACACTATCTTTTCCTCCTTAAATCCCCCTTTTTTTCTTTCCAAGGAGTAAACTTCTCCTTGCCCTTTCTTCCAACTCATGTGCAATCCAGCTAGGGATTGTGTTATCTTGTAACACTGATAAACTTCCCATCCTAGCATCTCAGATCTGGGAATCCTCCACCATGTGGAAATTAACTTCAATGTGAGCTGGAGAAGGAAAGGGGCAACAACTCCAGTCTCTTTGCCAAGAAACCCCCACTTGTTTTTCAATGGAATCTAAAGGAGAAATGGTCTTTGCCTCAAAAAATGCATAGTCAAATGTATAGTCAATACCATTTGACATGCCTAAACAAAAACAGCATTAGAATTTTAATAAGAATTAAAGTCAAGTTTACTAGGCTATTCTTTGATATAATAGCCATCTTCAAGTATTTGAATATAATTTATGTTGAAGAAGGATAGGTTTATTCTGTTTGATCAGAGGATTAAGCAAGAATCAATTGGCAGAATTTTCAGGGGCAGATTTGAGATAAATGTGGGGAAGAAATTTCTAATAATTTCTAATAATTAGAGTTGTCCAAAAGTGGAAGTGGGACACTTGATTAATTATGAGTTCAACTAGATGACTCTGGAGTCTAGTTTAGCTCTGAGATTCTAGTAAGAAATAACCCTCTACTCTTATATTATTATTAGTATTTGAAAATGTGGGTAGTATTGACCTATTTGTAGTCCTGTACTTTATTTCCAATTATGTACCTTTTTTTCTGAAAGAGTATCACCATTCATTACTTAGCTATCACATTCATCTTTCCCATATCCTGGAATGTGGTTCATCCTATTGGCTATTTTAATTCATTTAAGTCAATTAAGTTTTTTTACTTTCTCCACATTTGTTTTAATTTCCTGTTAACTATTTTTGTTTCATCCTTCCTGACCAATTAGACAGAATTTATTATATGCCTACTATCTGCAAGCACTGGGCTTGAAAATGATGATACAAAGATAAAGATCCCTGTCTTCAGGAAACTGATATTTTACTGAAGGAATTGAATAAGTACACAGGTAAGTAAAAGTGGATGAAATAAAAATGGGAGTGGTAATAGTGACGAAAAAACAATGTAAAAAATAATGAAAAGGTATGAATGAGACTGATACAAAGTAGACATTTATGAATCTTTGTTAATTTGTTATGGACAAATGCACAGAGCTTAACAAAACAAGTTCAAAAACAAACATTCAAGGCAGTGTTCAAACTACTATGTTGAATTTAACAAGATATTTTAAGAACTGCATATGATAGAGATTGAAATTTTATTACACAGTCCTCTTTTGTCCATTGCTTATAATATGTGTTCCTTTTTTGATGCTTGTCAAGTTTATAATAATAAAAACAGGAAATAAAGAAGGAAAGCAAAATAATTTGCAGAGGGAAAAAATGCTGGGGCTTTCCAGACGGATTCTCAGCAGGAAGCGGCCTCAGTGTTGCACTTTGAAGGAAGTCATGAATTCAAAAAAAGAAAGTGAGGAGTCCATTTCAGAAATAAGGGACATACAAAGGCATGGAGGAGGCATATCAAATGTTGTATATATGAAAAAAATAACAGGTCATTTTGGAATGGAGAGTACAGAAGGGGAAGTAATGTAAAACAAAAGTGGAAATGTAAACAGAAACCATTTTTTAAAGAGCTTTAAATAACACAATGAGAAATCCATATTTTTATCAGAGACTCTAATAAATCATCCAAAAGACATTTATTAAAGAACTACTATATGTCAAGCAAATTAGTAGGTGCTGGGAATACAAAGAATAAAGCAATTACTACTGTCAAGGAGCTTATATTTTAACGGGGGAGACAATGTAAATAGATAGGTGATAGATCTATAACTCTGTGTGTGTATAATATATGCATATATGTGTCTGAATACATATATGTGCACATGTGTATATATATATATATGTATATGTATACATATATATATATACACATGCACACATTATATATATATATATGTATTATATTATATGAAGAGAGAGAGATGGAATAATCAAATTATACTGAAGTTAAGTGGGGTGTGCACTAACACTTGAGAGGGTTAGGAAAGGCTTCGATTAGAACATTTTGAGCTGTGTTTTGGAAGAAAACTAGATATTCTGTGAGGCAGAGTTGATAAAGGGGTAATTCAAGGGATGGGGACAACCATTACAAAGGCACAGAGATGGAAGAAGCAGGGCTAATCATGATAAATGGCTAGAACTTATGATGCTGTGAGGGGAGTAATGTATATATGAGACTGTGAAGTCAGTTTGGGGCCAAATTGTGAAGGGTTTTTTTGTTTATTTTTGGTTTGGTTTTTTCCAGAGGTAAAAGAGAGCCAGTGGTGTTTCTTGAACAGAGGAGTGACATGTTTAAATCTGTATTTAAGAAAAATTGCTTTGACAGTCAAATGTATAATTGATCAGAATGGAGAGAGACTTGAGACAAGAGCAGCAATTAAGATGTCATGGCAAAATTTAGGCCAGAAGTGATGAGGGTCTCAATTAGGATGGGGGTATATATGAGTTGAGAAGAGAGTCAGATTTAACAGGTACTGTAGAGACAGACATAGCAAGACATGGCATCTGAATCAATGTATGGAATGAGTGTGATTTGGACTTAATAACAATATTGAATTTATAAACTTGTGAGGTTAAAAAAATGGGTGTCTTTGAGATAAATATAAAGCATGGAAAAGTGGCAGGTTTGGAAGGCAAGGTGAATTCTGTTTTGGACATGCTGAGTGTGACCTTAAGAAACCTAATTTGAAAATTTCTGAAAGGCAATATGAAATGTAGATCTGTGATTCATTTGCATAGAGATACAGGGTGGAGGTGTAAGGAGCTTCCATAGTTAGGGGGTATAATAAACCAGCATAAAAGATAAAGAAAAAATTATATAGACAAGTAGAAGAAGTAAGAAAGAATAGTGTCATGGAAACCCAAAGAGGGAAAGGTATCTAGGAGAGGAATTTGGTTAACATTGTCAAATGTTGCAGAGAGAGGTGAAGAAAATGAGGAATGGAAATAGATCATCAGACTTGTCACTTAAGAGATTGTTGATAACTTTGGAAAGAACAACCTCAATTTTGTGATGAGGTCAGAAGCCAGATTGGAAAAGGTTAAGTGAGTGAAACCACTGAAAATTGTTTATTAATGAAGTGTGAAATGGTCACATGTATATTTTCAGTATACTGATTTTGTAGCAATCTGGGGAAGGAAATGACTGGAAGTAGAGAGTACAATTAGGAGGCTATTGCAATAGCTCATCAAAGAATCCCCTCTTACCTTAAGCAGCTAAACAACCATGTGATGCTTTTTAAATCGAAACAAAAAATGGGGTAAGAGAAATTCTATTGAGTTCAGGAGATAAGACATGGTGATTTATGGGTTTTGGGGGCTGAGGGAATTGGTAGGGGAAAAAAAATGCAGAAGTAAAGGAGTCCTTTAAACATCATCAAGACAGAATGTTTTTGTGACCACTCTACCACAACCATAACATAATGGTAGAGAACACTAAAATGCAGAAAATTTAGCTATTACAGAAAAAAAAAAATAAAAGGTTATTTTGTCAGAAAAAGGAAGCTTGAAGCCCAACTCAGCAGTGTTCCTGAAGCTCCGTCCCATCATGCTTCCCTCTTTTCTACCATCCTTCCTGTCTTCTGCTATCTCATTCTCTTTGTCCCAGGCAGACTCATTGACCCCTGAGGTTGTAGCAGTTTTAGACAACAGTTTTTTGATTTAATGCCTTGGCAGGCTACCAGGGAGTTACACACTTGTACAGTATGTGGAGGTCATATCCCACTAGTTGCTCTTACAGCTCCTGCCTTCTCCTCCAACCTGTAATAACACTTAATAAAGGACAGGAGGCAACTGGCAAAAGAGAAGTGAGAAAAATGTGGAGAAGAGATTTAAGTGCAAAGTCTATTCAGAATGCTCATTTTAGCTTGTCTTAGTCTCCTTTGATCTGTTTATGACCTAGATTGTTACCTAGAAACAGAAAAAAGTTCATTGAACAGAAGAAAGTGATTTCTGGAAAAGCAGGATTGACAAAGTTGTCAGATAAGCCCAATTAATGTCACTGCATAGAGAAACCCCGTGGCCATATCTCCACTCTTTATCTCCATTTTCCAGGGATATAGACTTTGGTCAACCTGGTAGACTAAGAGAATAGAGAATTTGTTGCAAGCACTCTGGGAAGGACATAATAATGTTGGGTTTTCAGAAGGAAATGGATTGGCTATAAGAAACACATTTTTAGCAAAGATAGCACAGCAAATCCAACAGAATAATTAACACAAGTGACTGAGGATAAATGAATAAATAATCAACAAAAATAGAAATTATAAAGGAAAACTATTTCACAAGAGAGTAAAATGAATCACAATCCTCTGAAAAAGGTGGAAACTATAGCATAAATTATTCATGGTCTCCTGAAGTAACAATGAAACAACTCCAAGAACCTTTAGAATGATTCAGAGATGAATCAAAGAATTAAGCGAAAATATTGAAGAACTGAGAACAGAAATTAGAACTCAAGCAAGAAATTAGCAGGGCTAGTCAGAGAATAGAGAATTTAGAACAAAAAAATGAAGGCAATCTCCATAATAACAAATTCCCTTAAAAAGAAAATGACATAACTGGAATAGAAAAGTACAGAGGCAAAAGGTAAAACGAAAGCACTATATCAAAAATTGGAAGAATTGGAAGAATTCATGAGATAAGGGAGGGAGGGAGGGAGAGAGAGAGAGAATTCAAAAGTGAAAGCATAAAAGCATAAAGTCTTTTTTTATTTTTTTTATTTTTATTTTTTATTTTATTTATTTATAAATGTTCTACAATCACTTCATTAAAATTAAGATTTTATACCCCCACACCTACTCCCCCTACCCCCCTCCCTCCCCATGACAGCATCATAAAGTCTTTTAAAAAAAATAAATATAATAACCAGAACAGAACAATTGCCCAGAGACTCTAGAAGCAGACGGCACACAGATAAAGATGATTCACTAAACATTAAGAGAATTCCAACTTGAAAAAACCAAGAAATATCATGGTCAAATTCTAGAATATTGAAGAGCAAATTTTACAGGAAAAAAGGGGGGGCAAATCCTTTAAATTCCAAGGGGAACAAACTAGTATAGCACAATATTTCTCCATAGTTACAATAAATCAAAGGAGATGAAAAATTAATTTTAACAAAATATAGTATTATGTTTAAAAAAAACTACAAAATATAGGAATAAAGAAACTGTTTCATAATATATAAACAGCATCTACTCAAAACAAAGAGTTAGCATTATCTGTAAAGGAGAAATACAAGACAATTTCCCAATAATAACAGAAATAAAGCAGGAATATACATTTTTTTCACCAATAGCAACACTAAACATTACCACAGCAACTAATAGACTAACTATCTACTCCCTAAACACAATCAGAAAGGGGCAAAATCAAAATCCCAAATCCTGACGAGCGACACTACCAAACATTGCCTATTAGGTTTAGCTATGGTTTGTGTCTCTGTCTATTTCTCTGTTTCTCTGTGTGTGAATTTGTGTCCGTCTGTCTCTGTCTCTCTATCTCTGTTTCTCTAAACTTCTCAACTGAAACTGGTTGGAAGGAGTGGAAATGCCTAGGTGATGTGACACACCCACAATTATGGCATATGCTCAGCCTAGTGGTCTCCTTTTTTATATGTTCTGTATTAGTAAAAATAGAAAAAGAAAAAGAAAAACAATGAAAGTGCAAAAATATATTTAGTTATCACATTAGATTTTGCAAAGCACTCAACAAATATTATCTCATTTTGTTTTTACAACCACCCTGGGATAAATACATTGTCATTAACCCGATTTTACAATTGAGAAACAGAGGCAAAAGTTTAGTGCCTTGTCCAGGATAAAAAAGCCAATAAGAGTATAAGGGAGAATTTGAAATCAGATCTTTCTGACTCCAGGTTCCGTGCTTTGTCCCCTGCTCAACCTAACTAATCATATTAGCTTGATTTAGTCCCCAGGTGACTTAGAAGTCACCAATGCTGGAAATAAAGAATTCCAGATAGTTGTTTCACATCCCACACATATCCAGAGCATATTATGCAGGATATCAAATTATAAACAATGAAATGTAAATTCTGAGAGGAACCACATGCTATTTACATGAAGAGAAAATCAAGATGAAAGAACAAATAAAGCAAAAATAGCATACAGTTGCTTGCTTGGCACAGAAAACAGGTTGTTGAATTGGGGGGATGGGACTATTGGAGTGATAACCCTTTGGGGCTTCCTTTGAGCCCTAGCAAAGAGTTTAATTCCTTGTCCCACAGAAAGAGACTGAGGCCAGCAACAATTACCCTTTGCTCTTAATTCTCAGCCCCAAACACCATAGGTATTTTCTTGTTCTCTAGAGATCATCCCAGTCTCTGTCTCCATATCCTTCTCTTTCAGACTAATCATCCTCTCAAATTTCCCATGGAGTTGAATCTTTCCCTTCATTGTTCAGCCCCAAATTTTATAATCATTTCTTAGCTGGGAGGCAGAGTAAGTAAAAACTTCAAATCTCAGGATGATGAGCAAAGGTTCAGATTACTCCTTCCAGCTTGTGGGGTGAGAGAGGAAAGGGAAGGATGCAGAATCTGACACAGAGGATGTTGATATAATCATAATATGGAAATGCTAGTAATAGCAATTATAGAAGAATAAAATAAATTGAAAGGACAAGCTTAGGAAAAGAAAAAAAAGAAATTATTACTTGTTGCAGATAGTTTACTTATGCTAATATGGAAGTTCTACAAAAAGTAATAGAAATAGTAATTCAGTAAAATGTAGAACTATGAAAATGAATCCATAAAATCACCAGCTTTTCTGTAAATTACCAACAAAACTCAATAGAAAATTATGGGGAAAAAGAAACTCATTTAGAATTCAGTATAAGTTGTATGTGATATTTGGAAGTCCTTTGACCTAGAGATAAACAGAAATTCTTTGAATAAAACTACAAAATGCTTTTGACAGAAATAAAGGAAGACACTTTTAGAGGAATAGATTGATCATGTTTGTAGTCATACTAATATAATAAAAAGTACAATACTAGCTAAATTAATTTACTGATTTAGTGCCATGCCAATCAAACTACTAAGAAGGTTACTATAATAGAAGTAGATAAAATAATAAAAATAACCTATAGGAAAAAATCAAGATTCTCATAGAATGTAAGGCCAAAAAATGAAGTGATGATGGAAGAGAGTTATCTGTACCCAATTTCGAGTCAACAAGTAACAAGTTTAAGTGCTTTGTGCAGGAATGGGGAACCTGTGGTCTTAAAACCACTCTAGATACTTCGGTGCGGTCTTTTGACAGAATTCAAATTTGTTCTGTAAAAATTCAGTCAAAAGATCATGTGTGAGGATCTAGACCACAAATTCCCCATTCCTGGCTTAGTATATGCCAGATAATATCCTAAGTGCTGGCGATATAAATGTAAGCACACCCCACCTCCAACTTTTGTGTCTCTGTTCAAGGAACTAACATTTTAATAGAGAGGAGATGACATATAAAAATGAGCTTAAAAGTGATAGGAGTGATGGAGAGGAAGAATGTACCCACATGGGACATGATTGTTAAGTCCAGACAATGAAGGATGGCTGTTCTGTGCCCTTCCTAAAAGTTGACTTGTCGGAGAAAGTCATCAGTGGAAGAATAGAGTCACAGGAGTGGAGGAAAAATGCAGTTAAAACTTGGTGGTGAAGACTAGAGACTAGAGCATGCTTGGGTTTGGGTGGGCTCTTCCTCAAAATGGAGGTTTCTTGAGAAACTCACCAAAGGGAGATGCCATACTACAAAAAACAATCATCAAAAAATAGTAAGGGTTTTAAAAACTGGAAAATGTAATTAATGGTAGATTAGCTATACAAAGTAAAATGCAGCTGAGTATATTATGGACCACAGCATGTTGTTTTTTGTTTTTTGTGGGGTTTTTTGTTTTGTTTTGATTTGGTAAATCCAAGAAATCTGTCTACTCAGATAAAGACTCAACATATACCAAAACCTACTGGGAAAATTGAAAAAATGTGGAGGAAATTATATTAAATCAACATCTCACACCATATACCAAAGCAAATTTCAAAAGGGTATATAGCATAGAGAAAATAATTTGGAATTATGCCCCAAAGGAAAACTATCAAGAGCAAATATATATAGATTTGACTTACAAAGCCATTATTATGCATATACTCCCAAAGAGATTTTAAAAAGAGTAAAAATACCCACAGGTAAAAAAAAATACTTATAGCAGCAATTTTGTTGTAGCAAGAACCTATAACACCAAGTGGGTTTCTTTAATTGTGGGGAATGACTACACAAATCATGATAAACAAATGTAATTCAAGGTCATCATTATATAATAAATTAAAAAGAGTGGAATCCAGAAAAAAAACACAAAGAGACTTATTGAGAGATGATTACCTAGAGCACTCACTATAGAGGAAAATAACTTTCAAAGTCTTCAGAAATTTGATCACTTCAATGACCAGTCACAACATGAAGACACTGATGATGAAACATGCTTGTCACTTCTTGTTTGATGTATAAGAATGTTGGAGAGTTTACAGAGTAAAGTTTAGAATGAAATACTTTCAGATGCAATTAATACAATGTAAATATATTTTGTTTAAGTACTCTTATTTGTTACAAAGGAGGACTTTTATTTATTAGGGCATTGTTGTGGATGTTATTCAGGAGTTAATAATGGATATGTAAAAATTGAACATAAGAAACACAATAGCATCAATCAATCATGAAAAATTCACAGAAGAGAAGAGATGAGAATTGAGAAGGGAATAAATATAGGTGGGGTGAAGCTGGTGCTTCTTGGTTGAATTATATATACATATATGTGTGTATGTGTACACACACACACACACACATATTATATATATATATATATATACATATATATATATATATATATGTGTGTATAATGTGTATTTATTTTTAGTTTAGTTTTCAACTAAAAATATCCAAAAAATTTTGAGTTCCAAATTTTGACCCCATTTCTCCCCTTCTCCCACCTCAAAACTGTGCATTCTGATTATCCCTTATGCCACTCTATCCTCCCTTCTATCACACCCCTCCCTTCCCTTATCCTCATCTTCTATCTTTTCTTGTAGGGCAAGATAGATTTCTATACCCCATTACCTGTATTTCTTATTTCCCAGTTGCATGGAAAAACAGTTCTCAACTTTTATTCCTAAAACTTTGAGTTCTAAATTAACTTCCCCACCCATTCCCCACCCATCCCCACTGAGACAACAAGTAATTCAATATAGACCCTGTGTGTATTCCTCCAAAAGATTTCCATAATAGTCATATTGTGTAAGACAACTATATTTCCCTCCATCCTATCTTGCCCCCCATTTACTCTATTCTCTCTTTTGACCTTGTCCCTCCCCAAAAGTGTTTACTTTTAATTACTCTCTCCTCCCATTTGTCCTCTCTTCTCTCATCTCCTCCACCCTGCTTACCCTTTTCTCCCCTACTTTTCTATAATGTAAGATAGATTTTCATACCAAATTGAATGAGCATCTTATATCCTCCTTAAGCCAAATGTGAAGAGAGTAAGCTTCACTTTTTCCCTTTCACTTCCTCCATTGAAAAAAGCTTTTTTCTGGCTTCTTTTATGTGAGATAATTTGCCCCATTCCATTTCTCCCTTTCTCCTCCCAAAATATTCCTCTCTCACCCATTATTTGTATTTTTTACATATCATCTCTTCTTATTCAATTCACTGTGTGCTCTGTGTCTATATGTATGTGTGTGTGTGTGTGTGTGTGTGTGTGTGTGTGTGTATAATTACTCCAACTACCCAAATAGTGGGAAAAGTTTCAAGAGCAACAAATATTATATTTCCATGTAGGAATGTAAACAGTTCAACTTTAGAAAGTCTCTCATGGTTTCTCTTTCCTGTTTATCTATTCATGCTTCTCTGGATTCTTGAGTTTGAAAGTCAGATTTTCTATTCAGTGCTTGTTTTTTCATCAAAAATTCTTGGAAGTCCTCTATTTCATTGAATGACCATTTTTTCCCCTGAAGTATTATATTCAGTTTTGCTGAGTAGGTGATTCTTGGTTTTAATCCTAGTTTCTTTGACTTCTGGAATATCATATTCCGAGCCCTTTGATCCTTTAAAGTAGAAGCTGCTAGATCTTGTGTTATCCTGATTATATTTCCACAATACTCAAATTGTTTCTTTCTGGCTGCTTGCATTATTTTCTCCTTGAACTGGGAACTGTGGAATTTGGCCACAATATTCCTTGGAGTTTTTCTTTTTCGATCTCTTCATAAGGTGATCAGTGAATCCTTTCATTATTTATTTTACTCTCTGATTCTAGAATATCAGGGCAGTTTTACTTGGTAATTTCATGAAGGACAATGTCTAGGCTCTTTTTTTGATCATGGCTTTCAGGTAGTTCCATAATTTTTAAATTGTTGCTCCTGGATCTATTTTCCAGGTCAGTTGTTTTTCAAATGAGATATTTCACATTGTCTTCATTTTTTTCAATCTTTTGGTTTTGTTTTGTAATTTCTTGGTTTCTCACAAAGTCATTAGCTTCCATCTGCTCCATTATAATTTTTAAAGAGCTATTTTCTTCAGTGATCTTTTGAGCTTCCTTTTCCATTTGGCTAATTCTACTTTTTAAAGCATTCTTCTCCTCATTGGACCTCTTTTGCCAAATACTAGCCTAATTTTAACGGTGTTTTTATTTTTTTGTCTAAAAATTGTTTTATTCCAAATCTTTTTAGATTGCACAAATGGTCAATGAGTAGGTCTCTCCTGAAAGATACATGGCAGCTTGTTGGGACATACCATCCTTAGAGTAGTTAAGATAGGAATCTGGATGGAGTACCCAGAAGATTTAGTTATAGAAAGGTCCAAGAAACTCTGCATCCTGAAGTGTTACATGATGTATATAGCTTGGTATTATAGTTTTATGCCTTTTGCCAGCATGGTAGAGTCCAGTTCTAGGATCTGCTAATAACTGGTCCTAAGCAGGAGATAATTAGGATGCAGGAGACTTCAACAGCCCAAAGGCCAGTCTTTGACTCTGCAAAAGCAAGGACAATGAAGAAATATTGAGGATCATCCTTTCTCAGTGGGTATCTACTTATCCTACTGGATTGTAGAGGGAGTGAGAAGTATCTGTAATGGTAATGAGTGAGGAGAAAAGAGAACAAATCCAAGAAAACATTAAAAAGGCAATTATTTTGCTTTACTCACTTTGGCGAGAAGAGGGTGAGGAAAAACCTATGGAGGAGTATGAGAAAGATGGACAAATGGGGAATTTGATGACCTGATGAGGCATCTTTCTCAGTCCTTTTTGAAGACGAAGTATGCAAGCCGAGAAGAGATCCTCTGGGTGTCTCAGGGTCTTGGCCAAGTAAGGGTTTCAGGGATGCCTAACACAGAGTCTCCTTGGCATGGATCCTCAAGTGTCTCTTCAGGTGAGAATTTTGGCTAAAGCTCTGTTCACATTGGCTACAGGTATAGGGTCTGACACCTGTGTGGACAGCTTGATGCCTAAGCAGGTTACAGACCCTCCTGAAGGTCTTTCCACACTGTTGACACTGTTGAGGAGCCTTCTTGATTGGGTCCCCCAATTCTTTAATGCCTTTGCCTGCTTCTGGAATATCAGTTGCTCGATGTGGGTCCCAAGGTGGCGCTGAGGGTGGACATTCCAATGGAAGCTCCTTCCACAGATTTTGCAGTAGTAGGGCCTCTCTCCTGTATGGGTTCAAATGTACCAACCAGGTTGCAGCTGTTGTGGAAGCAACAGCCACATATGTCACAAGGGTGAGGTTTTTCTCCTGTTTGTATATGCTGGTGATGAGTCGAGTGGCTGAAGCCTGTATGTATCTCCTATATGTATCTGCTGGTGAGTGACTAGATGCTTGTTCCTCTGGAAGGTTTTGCCACATTCACCACAACCATGAGGCTTCTGCTCAATGAGAAGTTGCTGCTACTGGTGGTTGCTGGTACCCTGAAGAAAATTTTTGTCATTCTCAACACCATGAAGGGATTTCTCCTCAGCATGGAGACCCATGTAGCATTGGAAATTGGCATGCCATTGGAAACCCTGCCCACAAATGAAGCACAAGAAAGCTGATTTGATGTCCTGCTCCATATTCCTGGCATGGGCATTTACATGTCACAGAAGACTGGACCATCATTGGAAACCCTGACCACAGTTATCACACAAGAAGGCCATCTTTGTAGAGTGGATCTGCTGGTGTTTCCTCAGGTGACCACTCTGCCAGAAGCATTCCCCACACTCAGAACACACATGTGGATGATCATCTATGTGTGTCCTCAGATGTAGCTTGAGGATGGAGTCATGGGCAAAGTTTTTCCCACAACATGGACTTTGGGAGGGCTTGAGGGAATCATGGGTTCTTCTTTGTGCCTGAAGGCATAACAACTAGGGAAAGCTTATTCTACACTCATGGAAAGCTTTTGAAGTCTTCCCAGGCTCAGGCTTCTCTCGGATACCACAGTCTTTTATTTCCTAAACTTTACTTTTACTAGGAGAGGATGTTCCCTTATTCTCTGAAGCAGTAGGGCCCACTATCTTTCAGCCCCCCACTGAGATTCTAGTATATCTTCCCTGTTGGGCATCAAGGAGATATGCTTGCCTACCTTTTCTGGAATTGTAGGTTTTTCTGAACCTTCTTGCTTTATTTTTTCCCTATTCTGTGTCCCAATTTCAAGTCATAGAGGTGATGCAGGCCAAACTTTCTCCACTATGACATTCTCAAATGTCAATGGTTCCAGCACAGTTGCCAACTCCAGGCCTCTGGATCTCTCTTCCTGGGAAGGGGAAGGGCCTTGAGGAACAGCTGAGCGTCTCTCTTAATAGAGGTGGAATTCTCTTTGTAGGCCAGGAATTAGCTGTTGATTGGACCTAGCTAGAAGACTCCATTTCCCTTTCTTTGAAGAGTTGGCTGGTTCTAGCCCTTTCTTTGAAGGCTTGGCTGGTTCTGGTTGGGGTTTCTGGGGCTCATTCCAGTGTTCAGGGCTGTTAGCTTCTCTGAGGGCACTATCCTTGTGGATGTGTGGCCAAAGACCATTGCTTTGCTAGGCATGGTTTACAAATCCTCCACAAGGGTCACCACTTCATCATCACTCTTGGGATGCTTCCCACACACCCATTCTTGAATGTCTCCAGGAAGGATGAGGAGGAACTGCTCAAGCACCAGCAACTCCAGGATCTGATTTTTGGTGTGGACCTCTGGCCTTAGCCACTGCAGCAAAGCTCCCAGAGTCTGCTGAGAGTCTCCTTTGGGCCAGCTGCCTCCTGGTACCAGAGCTACCTGAAATGCTGTCAGCAGGCTTCATGTTTTGGCAGACCTTCATGGATGAATTCCTGCTCCCAAGAAAACTCTTCAAGTTTCACCATTAGTAGTTGATTCAGGGGAGTTTGGGACTGTGGGGCTGCCGTACTTGGTCTTGGAAACATCATTTTCATGGGTTCTGGAGGATGAGGAGCCTCATGTCAGTTGAGATCAATGCTATATCAATGCAATAATCAAAGGTGTTATTTTCTTCAGCATTTTTTTGGATCTCCTTTAGCAAGCTGATAATTTGCTTTTCATGATTTCCTTGCAATGCTCTCATTTCTCTTCCCAATTTTTCCTCTACCTCTCTTACCTGATTTTCAAAATCCTTTTTGAGCTATTCCATGGCCTGAAACTGTTGCATATTTATTTTGGAGCTTTTGGATGCAGAAATCTTGACTTTTAGGTTTTCCTCTGATGGCAAGCATTGTTCTTCCTCATCTGAAAGGATAGAGCAAAATATGCTCCCAAAGAAAGCAGCCTTCTATAGTCTTATTTTTTTTTATGCTTTGGGGCATTTTGCCAGTCAGTTGCTTGAAATTTGAATCCTTTCTTAAGAGGAGTGTATACTCTGGGGACCTGTAAGGTCTCAGTTCCTCCAAGGTGGCACTATCAAGGGAGAGTCTCCTCTCCTGGCCTATGCTTTGGTCTGGGAGATACTGCAAGCTTTTCTAATGAGATATTTCACATTCTCTTCCATTTTGTCATTCTTTTGGTTTTGTTTTG
>CM053772.1:127128076-127142434 GCA_028658325.1 Potorous gilbertii | reverse complement strand
AGCATTTTTTGGGGTCTTTTTTAGCAAAGTATTGACCCATTTTTCATGCTTTTCTTGCATCTCTCTCATTTCTCTTCCCAGTTTTTCCTCTACCTGTCTAACTTGATTTTCAAAATCCTTTTTGAGCTCTTCCATGGCCTGAGCCCATTGGTTATCTATTTCAGATGTTTGGGATACAGAGGTCTTGATTCCTATGTCTTTCCCTCATGGTAAGCATTGTTCCTCCTCATCAGAAAGAAAGGGAGGAAACATCTGGTCACAAAGAAAGTAACCTTCTATAGTCTTATATTTTTTTCCTTTTCTGGGCATTTTCCCAGCCAGTTACTTGACTTCTGAGATTCACTTCCACACCCACCTTGCCTCCAGATCTGCCCAGCTAGTTCTTGGGGTCTGAGATTCAAATGCTGCTCCCCAGCATCAGGGCTTTTAGCAGTGGGCCCGGCTGCTATTCAATGTGAGCTTAAGTTCAGTTGTTGAGGTCAGGACAGGGCTGCATCCCAGGCTCAGTTCCCTCCGGGGGTTTGTGCCGAGGCCTTCAGTAATGAACTCAATGTCCTGCCAAGCTCCTGCATGCTTAGGGAGCCTCTGGCCACCCACTGCTTCTGCTGCTGCCTCCTGAGGGAGTTTGAGTTATGGAGACACCCTGCTCCCCTCTCAGCCAGTCCAGAAGTCTCTCTCACTGACCTGTGCATCTGTGGGTAAAGGGACCTTCAGGCCAGCTGGAGATTCCATCCCTGAAGCCTGCTCGGATCTGCTCGCTCCTCTCAGTGCCACGCAGCCAGGGAAGGGTTGGGCTCTGCTCCCGTCTGGTACGTGATGGAACTTTGGGGTCAGTTTTTCAGGGCTCTCTGGAACGGAAATCTCCTTCACTCCATTGCTGCATGGCTTCCACTGCTCCAGAATTTGTTGGGAGTTCTTTTTACAGGAAATCCATGGGCTGTGGGTTCGGAGTTAGCATATGTGAATCTTTCTACTCCGCCGCCTTGGCTCCTCCCCACTCCAGTGAAGTTTTGTACTTCCTTTCCCATTAGTCCAATTTTCCTTTTAAATTCTTGTGTGATTTCTTTTTTTCGTGTTTTTAAAATCATTGGTAAATTTTTCTTCTATTTCTCTAATTTGGGTTTAAAATCCTTCCTGAGCTCTTCCAAGAAGGCTATTTGTTCTTCAGACCAGTTCATATGCCCTTCTGAAGTTTCATATGCGAGTGCAATCTCAAAGCTGACCTCTTTGTTATTTGTGTTTTGGCCCTTCTCCCCATAGAAAGATTTTATGGTCTTTTCTGCTTTCCTTCTTACTCATGATAATAATTCTTTATCTGCCTTTTAAAGTAAATGTCTGCATCTGTTGCCCAGGGTGCTCTGTCCCACAGTTCTTGTGCCTAAAATTTGAGGTTTTGCGTGTTGTGGCCTCTGGTTTTTTCAACTAGAAGCTAAATGTGCTGAGATGGTTGGTGTTGGAAAGCAGAGGCCAGGTAAGGTCTTTTTTGGTTTTCCCTGCAGTTACCCTAGAGCTAGCTCATTAAGTTTAGGGGAGGGGTGGTCTGGACACCAGAAGTCTCCTCTGCTGAGCTAGAGCATAGGCAAACTTAGTGGTTGATGATGCTAATATCTTCCCAATTCACCAAGGTGCTAAGGCATGCCTGGGGTTCTGGTATTGGTAGTTGCTTGCTTCACCATCCTGGGGATCAGGATCTTCTCCATGGTTGTTGAGGTGGGGCTCTCTGGGACAGCTCTGATCCTGCACTGGTCCCCTTCAGCCACAGCAAGAGGAACCCTCCTTAGGGATCTTTCTAGCCTCACGGGCTAAGAGTCTGTTTACACCTTCTACTGCTCCCACTGTTCCAGGGTTTTCCTGGGGAGATATTCTCTGGGATCATCTGGGCTCTGGGCCATCTTGGCTCCTGGAACCAGAAAAATATCAAATTTTTTTTAAATGAACATGAATCTAATTAAATAATGTATCCATTAAAAAGGATAGAATTTACAGAGTTTACATTAAAGAGACAGATTTTCCTTTGCAAAAACAAGGAAATGAAATTCACTAGGTTGTAGAATGTGAGAGGGGAATAAGTTTAAGAAGATTAGAAAAGTAGAAAGGTGCCAGCCTGTGGAGGAGTTTGAATGCCATATAGAGGATTTTATATTTGATTATGTAGGCAATATGGACAATTGAAGTTTGTTGAATAGAGTGATGATATAGTTAGCCCTGCATTTTAGGAAGATCAATTTGAAAGCTAAATGGAGTATGAACTAGAAGGAGAAGATGGTTGAGGCAGGGAGGTGATCAAGAAGATTATTGCAATAGACCCAGTTTGAGATGGTGAGGACCCCTATCAAGGTTGTGGCAGTATCAGAGGGAAAAGGGGGATATATATGAGATACTCATATGTACCATGTATAGGACTTGAAAACAGGTGAAAGGGAGAGAGAGAGAGAGAGAGAGAGAGAGAGAGAGAGAGAGAGAGAGAGAAAGAGAGAGAGAGAGAGAGAGAGAGAGAAAGAGAGAGAGAGAGAGAAAGAGAGGCAGTCATAGTCAAGGATGACACCTAAGTTGAAAATGTGAATGACTGAAAGAATGGAGGTGTGCTCAATAATAATAGGGCATGTAGGAAGAGGGAAGTATTGGAGGGTGGGGAAGATAATTCAATTTTGGACATATTGAGTTAAAGATTTCTATTGGACATTCAATTTGAGAAATCCAATAGGGAGTTGGAGATGTGAGCCTGGAGGTCAGTGGAGAAGTTGGATCTGTGTAAGCAGGTCTGAACATCATTAGCACAGAAATGATTATTGAATTCATGGTAGCTGATGAGATCATCGAGTTAGATAGTATATATAGAGAAGAGAAGACAGTATAAGACAGAGATCTGTGGGACACTCAACATTAACCAATGCATTCTGAAGGAAAATCCCACAAAAGAGACCTAGAAGGAAAAATCAGATATGTAGAAGGAGAACTGGGAAAGACAAGCATCACAAAATTTTAAAGAATGAGCCTAACAAGGAGACAGTGATTGATAGTCTCAGAGGATATGGATATGTCAAAAAGTATGAGAATTGAGAAGAAAGTCATTAGATCTGGCAAATTAATAAACCCTTATTAACTTTTGAGAGCACTAGTTGAATGATGAGGACACCAGATGAGAGAGAGAACACCAGGCTTTAGAGATATAGGAAGATACTGAGAGGAAAGAAAGTGGAGGCAAGTTTAATCACAAAAGGGAGGAGAGATGTTGTACCATATGGGGGATGGATAGATTAAGTGAGATTTCTTTTGAGGATGGGAAAGCCAGTAGACAGTGAAAGATTAAAGACAGTGAAAGAATGTAGATTGCAGAGGTGGAAATCTGATGGAGAAGACAGACTAGAATAGGCTGATTTATGCATTTAGAGAGGTTTGATTTGAAAAAGAGAAAAGCCACCTCTTCACATAAGACAGGGATGAAAGCATCTGAGTGACGTGAGGTATAATCAAGGGTAAAAGATGTGGATCTCAGCAAATAGCCTCAGTATTTTGTTTTTGTTTACTTCTTTGTTTTGTTTTCTTTAATGAAACATGAGGGGGAAACATGGGAGGTTTGAGGAGGAATGAAAAGGTTTGGAAAAGTCAATGTGTTTAGTGGAACAGTGAATCAATTGTTGTGTTGTTTCAGTCATGTCAGACTGTTGTAATCCCATTTGGGGTTTTCTTGACAAATATACTGGAGTAGTTGGCCAATTCATTCTCCATTTCATTTTACAGATAAGAAAACGGAGGCAAATAAGGTTGTGACTTGCCCAAGGCCACACAGTTGAGGCTGAGTTTGAAGTCAGGTCTTCCTGACTCTAGGCCTAGCACTCTATCTATTAGGGAGGTGGAAAAAAAGATTGCCTTCTTATGCTGAGAATGCACTTTTGATTATGTCATTTAAGTCTGTAGCATTTCCACTTAGCATTGTTTCAAAAATTTCTTCATCTTGGTTTAGCAGTACATGAATAGGAGAGAGAACAACAGGTGGTAATTCAGAACTGAGGTTTATGAGGGCAAGACCGGCAATAGAATAAAGAGACAAAGAACTCCATAAGAGGGGATGATACAGAATTAAACTATTTCACCAAGGGATAAAGGAGGAGAAGGAAGGAAATATAGCCAGTGTAAGAGTAAAAATCTGGGAAAGAACTAAAGAGTAGACTGATTGGAATTCATGGTGAGGACAAAGAACATATTTAAAAGTTATCAGGCAGAAAGGGCAATGTGAAATGCCAAAAAATTATGAGATAAAAGAATTTTAGAGTTCATGAATGATGGAAACATAAAGCTTAGTAAAATTAAGAAATGTTGAACATAAGTATCATGAAATGAAATTTCCTAGTCACTTCACAGACTCAACTTCCCTTTCAAATTAGATTCTATTAACTCCCTCTTTAGTTTCTATATATTACTTATATGAACTAGTCAACCCATAAGTTTGATGAATCATACTAAACTGAATGAATGCTCTTAGAAGTTAGAAAGATGTCAGCTATGATATTTCCCAGCTCCCCCCATCCCCCCATTGTGAGGGTCTTACAATGACAGGTACTTTGCTTTCTGACTAATCCTTAATTCCTATAGTATTTCCTGGAATGGAGAAGAAAAGGTCCTCTGCCATGGACCACAAGTGACATGGCTCTTTCCTTATCCTCCTACATTTAGTCATCCCCTTAGCCTTATAAGTTCAGTTGATTTCCAGTGGTGCATGTAAACTATCAGCTGATTTCCTTTCATCACATTACTTTTAGGTTTAGCAAATCCAAAAACTAACTCAGCATTCTTTGGCTTTCAAATCTTCCTGACACTAATGCTACCTGAGCTTGTCTAGGGAGAGCCAGTTTACTTAACATGGAGGAACCCTTGAAGGGCCTTTAAAACATATCCAGATTACCTAATATGGAGGCTTCTGCTATCTCTTCCACAGTCATGGGTGTCACCACCCTTTGTATTTAAAACTGGCCAGACTAAAAAGTTTCTTCTGGTAAAGCTTCTTTCTTTGAACTCTGATTTCTGCTAGATCTGCAGCATTAAAATTGCAACACTCACCCATAGCACTGATTTAATAAACTGAATTAGAAAGAGGGGAAGGATTTTTTCTGAGCCTCTTTCTGCTTTCCCTCTTTTACTTCAACTGAGAAATGGGCCTGAGGGTGTCTATTTCTCTATGTTTTTTTAACTCCTCAGTTTCTGGTGTAGAAGATGATCCTATGGGACCTAGAAGTTTGATCCATGAGCACCTCGGAGCCAAGATTGCAAGTAGGATGGTGCAGACAGCCAATCATGGAAGCCCAGAAAAGCCAGGCTTCCTGGAAGTCCCTCGAGAAGGTTTTGAATTTGGAACTGGGATTATGATCTAAAGGGATTGGGCTAAACTATAAACCTAATATCCTACCCCCTCCCCAGAGACTGGTGTAATGTGGAGGGAGAATGTGTCTCCCATGTGTTAGGGGAATAAGTTTACATATTTGTCATTATTCCCTCTGAATTAAACATTTCTGTGCAAAAGCTAATCTGTGATTAAATGGAACTGAGGTGTTGGAGACCACCACCTACTCTTGGGGGAAACATCATTTTTGGAGACCAGAATCACTGGCAGAGAGTTTATATGCCTCCAATCCCTCTTAAATTACTGGAAAAACCAGGGATTAAGGTGGTAGATGTAGTGGCCTTTAAGCATCTGGAGCCAAGAGAGCTAATAGTCAAGGTAGTTAAGATAGTTAACTTGTTGTAGAGTTCTTTAACAGGGCTAATAACTAGGAGTAATGGGGCCACAATCACTTTCTGGCTTAATAGGATAATTGTGATTTATCAGAATTCATTAAATGTAGTTAGGATAAGCATAACTTAACTCACTGGAGAGTTAAATCCAACAGGGTATTCAGAGGAACATCTGATTTAGTTGATGATCTAGAGATGACCATTGACTCAGAAGACACTACTGTTTAGCTTCTTAAAATTGGGAGTGTATTGAAAATGATTGGTGACTGAGTATAATAGGTTTCTTTTGGAAGGATACCTTCTATTGCTTTCTCCCTTCAATCTACCTGCACAAATCTACCCCATCCCATAGCCTCTATGAATGAACTTTGGAAATGTCTCTGTTCTTTTTTGATGCTTTGCCCCATTTTGCATGCTTCTTTTTGGCTGAACTTCCATTAATAAGAGAGGATTATGGAGGAAAGGAGGTTGAGATGAATTCTCTAGCCACATTCCCAAGAGAAGTAATGAGAACTTACAGAAAAAAACATATAAGAAAAAATGCGTACTTGTCCACTGAACCTGGATTTCCTGGATTTCTGAATACCTGCCTGCCTTTCTGGTTCCTTTTCAGTGTCTAGTGACCCTGAGAAAGGGATATTTCAAAACAGGGGAATTGATGTGCAAGTCAAGAGTCCTTAGATATATTGATGTCAAGAGTCCTTAGATATATTGATATCCAATAGATATATTGACATTTAGGGAGATTTCCATAACAGCATACTTCTCTAAGGAGGAGGTAAAAAAAAAACACAAGGAACACAATGGGACTGTGGAAATAAAAAGGAGATGAAGACTTTGACAACCCTCCATGACAATTCCTGTGAGTTGCTTAGATAGTCAAGGTTCAATATCAAAATTACTCTTTTTTCAACAGTCACACAAAGGGTCTTCACTTCTCAGAGGATTATAGTGTTTTTTGAGTGTTGTATATTTCTTCTGTATCTACCCTACTCTTAAATGCCTTACTGTGACATGTAGATGTTCCTGGGTTCTGTCAGGCTATGCTAGCTTAGTACAATTCTTGACAGGTCAATTATATTCAGAAAGCTTTGAGTATTGTCTCAGTAACACACCTAAGTTATTTTTCAAGAAACTACCTAGCTCTAATAAAAAACATCACTGATAAGCTTACCAACTAATGAAGAAATGTCCAATGGCAACATGTGACATTAAACTAATATACTGCCTGTGTGACCCTATTCTATATATGGAATTGCAGAAGGATAGGAAAGGAGACAAAGAGTGCTGAGTAACAATTTTTATACTCTCTATGAACTTCCACTTGACCCCTGGTACTCTAAATGTGAGATACTTCTCCAATTACAAATGATCAGACACATTGGTGAATGAACTGAATTTTATCAGTTTTAGTATTCTTATTCTATATAAAATAAATAAAACCAGAAAAGAGGGAAGAAAATGACATTTAAGAGGAAGGATGGTTTGGAGGTGCTTCTTGGAGATGAAAAGGAAAAAAAAGAATTGGAAATGGATTTTATCATATACCCAGAGGCAAGAAGAAACATTACTTCATCAATATTTGATTTCCATGTATTATGGGGATAATAACAAATATCTTCCAAAATATCAGATGAAAATATAATTGAAGCATATGTGGCAAAACAGGTGCTGAAGAAGTGGTGGGGAAATTCTATGAATAGCTTCGTAATTCCATTTAAATAAAATCAATACGTAATATATTTGATGACTTCAATACCAAAACAAATGGTAAGAATAGGAAAAAACCTAGGGGAAATCAGGACTCTGGAAGAAGATGTGGGGGAGGCCAAAGACATATACACCAGAGCTTCATGCCTCTATGTCTTGAATACTATCTTCACAACAGGAATTGTGCCAGGCATAGTGCTTTATGTAGCAAGAACCAAATAATACCATAAAGAAAAATTTCACGAACAAGAAAATACTTACTTTTGTGGGTGACACCCTTAAACAAGCTGTTTGTATCTAGTCAACAATTTTTCTGAGCTGAAATCAGAATTAATAATTTTTGTTTTAAGAAACATGAAGAAAAAAGATATGGCAAGCAATTAAAATGAGTTAATCTTGAATTATTTAAACAAGTAACTAAAGTTAAAAATGGAAAATGGCAACAGAAATAACATTGACTCAGATTATAATAATTTTATTTAGAAGTTTAACTAATACAAGTTATTGGTTACATCAAGGTGACCAAAAGAGCCTGGAAAACGATTTCATCAGTAAATATCCGATCTTGAACAAATAATTAGAAATGCCTGCAAAAGGCAACACCTAGCTAGAATATAAATTATTTGTAAAATCTTACAAAAAAGGATGGTAGATGATTATGAACAGTTTCATCTCTTAAGCAGAAAGAAGTAGTGGGTAGAAACATCAGTTGAAGATATCTTGATAAGATCACTAACTAAACAAATCCTCCCAAAAGCATTCAAGGATTGAATTGAAAAGATCACAAGCAGAAGAGCCATAGAAAGGATTTGCAAAATCCATTTTAAGAGACACTTCTTTATCAAGTGTAGTAGAACAACAATACTTGAATCCTAAATGTCACAGTCTCACATGTATTTATAAGAAGTAGAGGAAAGAGCATGGTACCGCAGGGGAGTGAAAGGCAGGGTAAAGGAGGGGAAGGGAAAGGAAGGGAGGGGAAGGAAAAGAAAAAGGGAAAAAAAGGCATCCATATTGTACCAATTACTTATTGAGAAGATTCATGTTGGAGGCTGTACAGTTATAAGAGCATTAAGTAACCTATTTGGTATGAGTATCTGAAGAAGTGAAAGATATCAAAGTGTGAAAAAATATCATGTGTTATTAATAATAATTTAAAAATATGATGAAGGGAACCTTAATAGCTACCAACCCACATATATATATATATATATATATATATATATATATATATATATATATTCTCCATTTATTTAAAATCTTTATGAGAATCACCTATATAGGAATCACAAGCATCCTTGATGAGGGTATTAGAAAGAAACAAGATTCCCCCAGGCAGTGTTCAGCAATGAAGTACATCTTCACCAATTTGCAATTGATTAAAAGATATAGAGAAAATAAACTCATTTTATTACTATTTTTATTAAAGCATTTGATTCCCTATAACAAAATTCCACTTTACAAATCTTTTTTAAAGAAAATGTCTCCCATATATACTTCAAGATCATCCAAGATTCTGTGAAAGACATAACAGCAGAAATAAGCAGATTCACTGATTTTTTAATAATAAATATCAGATTAAACATAAAATAAAGTGATGAATATTTACTAATGACATTTTTACCATTGTGGCAAAGGCAATCCAGGGCAGAGTCTGGATCAAAGAGGAATAATCTGTGGATGATGATATCTGCAGGGTCATGTTTTGACTTATGTGAGTTGGATATGAATGAAGCAGAGAGGTATAATGTCATCAGCTTCACTCTCTCTTCTAGAGTCACAAAAGATCAGTGGCAAGAAAATGTCAAGATGACTAGGGATGGTCCAGGATGCAGTGGGTAACCTTGACCTTTCTAAAATAAGATCTATTCCAGGTCCCAGTTTGTCTTAAAATAAACCCATTCAATGACACAGGGGTACATAAAAGTTGAGACCACCTCCCCAAAAAATAATTCAATTTGCCATTACAACGATATCCGTCTTGAAAAGGAAAATCCTCTGAGTTTCTGGCCAGAACAGAAAACAATACTATTTACACTTACTCTAAGGCATCAGAACTAAACAATGAGCCATGAAAGTTTTGGGTGGGGCTATTATTGGGCATTCAATGAAAGGCAGAGTGATTTGGATTTAAGGGTCTGATCAATTAGCTCCAGGTAAACACAATGGGGTTTTACAAGCCTGTTTTTGCAGAGCTATAGTTCAAGAAACCAAAAATGAAAGCTGTGCAGGACAAAACAAGTAAGTTGTCCCAGCTTTTGGAAAACACATACATACATGCATACATACATATATGCACAAATACATACATAAAATGAATAAGAGAAAGAAGAGGAGGAGGATAACATAAGGAAGAAGAGGAAGAAAAAGGAGAAGGAAGAGGAAAGAGAGTGGGAGGGAGATGGGGAAAGGGAGGAGGAGGAGAAAGAGGAAGAAGAGAAGGGGGAGGAGAAGAAACAGCAGCATCCCCCAACTTCTGCTCCAACTGGCAGGTTGGGTCCCCAAAGGGCAGGTGCTATCACTCTCAGATAATACGGTAAAGAGAGTTAATACAAAATGTTTTTCTAAGAAACTGGTTTACTCCTTCCCACAAATTCCCACAAGTTCCATGAGAGGACTAACTTTGACATAAATCTTATATACATATATATAGTGAGGTGCATGTGTAAGAAGTATGTATGACAAGGTTTAACTCACAACACCTGCTCTTGAAGTCCTCTCTTGTGTAGAGACTCCATCCTTGTTGTTATCATTTATCCTTTGTTTTCCAAAATGAATAATGATGTCATGAGGGTGATGACTTGCACATGAATTGGATAGGAATGAGGCAAAGCTGCGAAAAGTTGTCAACCTCACTATCTTCTCTAGATTAATTGAAGTTCAGTGGCAAGACAAAGGTCAAGATGCCTGAGGATAGCCCAGGAAGTCCTATGAAGGAGGTCATGATTTCTGAAGACGTAGAAAGCAAGAGGAGAATCATACTTGGCCTTTTTTTAAATCTATTTCTAAGAAGTGTATTAGGATACATTATGTATTTGATTAAGTCAGATGTGACAGCTCAAAAGAAATTTACAGAATATCCTTTTCTAAAAACAAAACAAAAAAATCAGCTCTCAGTTTCTGTATTTTTCTTCACTGTGTTTGGATATAATAAGCACAGAATTGGCAAATACAACCTCTCTATATACAAATGTGTGTGTGTGTGTATGTGTGTGTAAACAAGGAGGAGGCCTTTGATTTGTGTCACACACAAAATCTAAGGTCTCCTCTCTAACAGTCACTAACAATACTAACAGTAGCAAAAGCTCATATTTATGTAACCCCTTTAAATTTCATGAAGTATTTTCCTTATAATGCTGTGAAGTAAGCAACCCAAAGACCTCATAGAAAATAATATCTATTATTTCTTATTACCCCCTTTGAACACCTGGAATGTTTAACAAATATAGGAACTAGCTTGATCATTTTTTTTCCTATAAAGAGATTTATTGACAGAGAAATATGACAGACAAGTAACAAAGGATAATTCCTTCTCAATTTTTTTTATTCATCTATACTGAAGTCATTAAGAAATATCAGGAAAGGGCCAAGTAAAATTGGAGAGGTTGCTATAGGAACACATAAAACTGATACATAACAATAACTGTTCGTTCTTTTTTATGCCATATTTTGTTCCATGTTGTATTCTGTCATGCCAAATGAGAACTTAAAAAATTATGCTTTAAGAAAAAGGCTACACAGAGGCATTCTATCAGGAATGGTCAAGGATATTAGAAAACACTTTTCAAAAGAAAAATACCAAATTATATCTGACGACATGAAAACATATTCCAATGTATTCACTAATAGTAAGAAGAATGAAAACAAAAAAATATCTCTGAGGGTTCACCTGATACTATGAAAGTTGGCAAACATGAAAAAAGATGGAAATTGCCAATTAGAGGGACTATGGTCAGATATGCTGTCATCAACGTACAAAATTGTTCATCTGTTATGGAAACTAGTAAACATTTTCTTCAAATAAATCACTTCTTTATAATGAAAAGTACAAATGAATTTCAACAGTAATAAATCAGTACAGCCTAGAACCAGGCTTCTATAACTTTTCACCAATAATGCTTTATTTTGACCCACAGAATCTATACTGAAAATCTGAGACTTCTCATTTTCCTCTGTGAAAGTTTTTTACTGTCCTAAGGAAAAAAAAAGAAAAAAGTGTTTTTCAAAAGATAATGAACTTTTGATTCACTGATCCCTTTATTGAAGTCCCAAAGTACAAAATAATCAAAGAAAGAATAAACATAGAGCAAAATAATATATAGCACTCTTTGTGGTAGCTAATGAAGGAGAAGAAACAAAATAGGTGCTCACTAATTGGGGAAAGGCTAAAAAAGAAAGAAACACAACATCTCTGTTATACAAATTATTAGGTAGCAAGAAATGACAAATGTGAAGAAGGCAAAAAATGTGGGCAGATTAGTATGAACTGATACAGAGTGGTGTAAGCAGGACCAACAGAATAATACTCAGTTTTATTGAAAAAATATGAATGAGGGGGAAAATATATATAGGCCTTTTACAACATGACTGCCATGGAAGTGTTTTGCATGACTACACATGTGTAACCTATATTGAATTGCTTGCCTTCTCAATGGAGATGGGAGAGGAGGGAGGAAGGGAGAGAAATTGGAACTCAAAGTTTTAAAAACAAATGTTAAAAATTGTTTTTACATGCAATTGGGAAATAAGACATACAAGTAATGGGATATAGAAATCTATTTTGCCCTACAAGAAAACACAGGGGAAGGGGATAAGAGAAGGGAGGGATGTGAGACAAGAGAAGGTTGTCTGAGGGAAGGGGTAATCAGAATGCATGCTATCTTGGAGTGGATGGAGAGGAGAGACAGAGAGGAAATTTGGAACCTGAAAACTAAAAAAAAAAATTAATAAAATTAAAATAGTACATAAAAAAAATAAATGAGGTAAAAAAAAAGTCACCAAAAAGAAATTTAACTCTGAGAAATGGAAAAAGACAGTGAAGGTATGAGTAAAAAAGAGAATGAAATGTGCCTCCTTTTTTAATATATGTTGCTAAATGTAGTCTCTGGGTTGCATGTTTTTGCTTAGTAGTTGCTTTCTCCTTTGGCATAAGGGAGTATTCCAGTTATACAGATATATAGACAAGATAGGTAGATAGATAGATAGATAGATAGATAGACAGAGAGACAGGCAGACAGAGAGACAAACAGATAGATGTGAACAATGGTTTAGTAATTACCACTATTTTATAGGGACTGTGCTAAGCACTGGGAATATAAAACAGCAAAATAGTCCTTGCCCTAAAGAGAGTACATTCTCAGGGAGTGGGGAGGTATTCCTGTAGGAGTGTGGTTTAGAAATGTCACTGGGAAGTAATGCAGAGGAGTGATTTGGAAAAGATTAGGTAAAATCTCACCTATTAGAACCTACTATCCCAGGGGCAGAGTCCAAGGTTCTAAAGGGGATGAAGATAGTGACTGGAGTGCAGGAAGCATAATCTGGACAGAGTAGCCAAGAAGTCAGAATGAGAATCAGTTCTAGGCAAAACAAGGCAAACGTTTATGAAAGCAATCTTTAGACCCTTAGCCAAAGTGCAAAGTTCTGTGAGGAACCGGGAAATGAAGAAAATGTCAAAAATATCACTAGCATTATTTAGAAATAGTGGTTAGGGGAGGAGCCAAGATGGCAGAGTAGAAAGACACACTTATGCTAGCTACGAAACCACAGCCTATAAAATATCTGTAAAGAAGAACTCCTAACAAATTCTGGAGAAGTGGAAGTCACAGAACAACAGAGTGCAGGAGATTTCTCTTCCAGAAAGACCTGAAAAACCCTCACGAAAGGTCTGTTGCGCAAGGGACCAGAGCAGAACCCAGCCCTACCTTGGCCCCACAGACCTGGGAGGAGCAGATCTGAGCAGACTTCAGGGGCGGAATCTCCGGGGGCCACAACGGTCCCTCTACCCACAGGTGCTGCAGGTCAGTGAGAGAGACATCCAGGCTGGCCAAGAGGGGAGAAGGGTGTCTCCATAACTCAGGCCCCCTCAGGAGGCAGAAGCAGAGGCTCCTGGAGCAGGAAGGAGCTTGACAGCACTCCATTACTGAAGGTCTCCACATAAACCCCCTGAGGGAACTGAGCCTGGGAGGCAGCCATGCCCCTACCTGAGAACCTGATTTAATCTTACCCTGAATAGCAGCCAGGCCTGCTGCTGAAAGCCCTGAGGCTGGGGAGCAGCATTTGAATCTCAGACCCCAAGCACTACCTGGGCAGATCAGGGCAGGGGTGGAGAGGAATCTCAGAAGTCAAGTAACTGGCTGGCAAAATGCCCAGAAAAGGGAAAAATATAAGACCATAGAAAGTTACTTTCTTGGTAAACAGGTGTTAGCCCCTATACTTTCTGAGGAGGAGGAACAATGCTTACCATCAGGTAAAGACATAAGAGTCAAGGCCTCGGTATCACAAACATTTGAAATAAAATGGACTCAGGCCATGGAAGAGCTCAAAAAGGATTTTGAAATTCAAGTTAGACGGGTGGAGGAAAAACTGGGAAAATAAATGAGAGAGATGCAAGAAAAGCATGAAAAATGGGTCAATACCTTGTTAAAGGAGACCCCAAAAAATGCTGAATAAAATAACACCTTGAAAAATGAGCTAACTCAATTGGCAAAAGAGGTTTAAAAAGCCAATGAGGAGAAGAATGCTTTCAAAAGAAGAATTAGCCAAAAGGAAAAAGAGCTTCAAAAGTTCATTGAAGAAAATAGTTCTCTCAAATTAGAATGGAACAGATGGAGGTTAATGACTTTATGAGAAACCAAGAAATCACAAAACAAAACCAAAAGAATGACAAAATGGAAGAGAATGTGAAATATCTTATTGGAA
>CM053772.1:127080614-127127576 GCA_028658325.1 Potorous gilbertii | reverse complement strand
TTAGTTTTTTTCCCTTTTCTGGGCATTTTCCCAGCCAGTTACTTGACTTATGAGAGTGCTCTCCACCCCAGCCTAGGTCTGCCCGAACTAGTGCTTGGGGTCTGAGATTCAAATGCTGCT
Source organism: Potorous gilbertii (assembly GCA_028658325.1). NCBI lineage: Eukaryota > Metazoa > Chordata > Mammalia > Diprotodontia > Potoroidae > Potorous > Potorous gilbertii. The sequence goes on along the minus strand of CM053772.1, from coordinate 127,127,456 downwards.
CCCCAGCCTCAGGGCTTTTGGCAGCAGGCCTGACTGCTCTTCAATGGGGGCTTATCTGCTGGTTCTCAGGTGGGGGCAGGGCCACCTCTCAGGCTCAGTTCCCTCAGGGGGTTTATGCAGAGATCTCTTGCAATGGAGATGCCTCAGAGCCCCTGCCCACCCCGGGAGTCTCTGGTGGAGCTACCTGCGCCTCGCCTCTGCCGTGGCTGCCGGGGTCCGAGTCCCAGATATCCCCCGCTCCCCTCTCAGCCCGTCTCTCTCATTGACCTGTGTGTCTGTGGTTGGAGGGACCTTCGCAGCTGCCGGAGATTCAGGTCCCTGATGCCTGCTTGGGTCTGCTGGCTCCTCTCAGTGCCTCATGGCCGGGGCGGGGGAGGGGAGCGCTCGGCAGGACAGGACTCTGCTCCCATCCAGGGCACCCCTGCGGTCAGTTTTTCAGGGCTCTCTGCAACGGAAATCTCCTTCACTGTGTTGCTGCGCGGCTTCCACTGTTCCAGAATTTGTCAGGAGTTCTTTTTACAGGAAATCTATGGGCTGTGGGTTCGGACCTAGCATAGGTGAGTCTTTCTACTCCGCCATCTTGGCTCCGCCCCTCAAAGCTTTTTCACAAGTAAAATAAATTATTTTAGAATAAGAAAAGAAATGGATCAAATACCTTTAACAACCATGGCTATGGAAGTTGGGAAGACAATCAAAAAGTCAGAGGTTACAAAATAAAGTATGGTCAATAAAGAATATACCTAACATGTCTATTTTTAAAACTTTTAATGATGCCTATGTTCCCAAGTATCTAGTACATGATATATTGTTCTAAAAGACCATAGACTTCCAACAGCATTGGGCAAAGGCAAATATATCAGTTTTCACAAAAAGTAAAATATAAGAATATTCAGACTATATGATCTTGATGTCAAGTCTTAGAAAAAATCTAGAGTCTATTATTAATTGTGATTGTCTAGAAAGGAAGGCAGTAACAGGGCATATCAAACTAATGTTATTTCCTGTTTTGACAGTTGCTAGCTCAGTAGATAAGGATGATCCTACAGACAGCATTTTCCTAAATGCTGCATTTTTTTTCAGAAGATGCCACATCTCCTTTAAACTAAAGGATCATTATGTCCCCACTTCCCGCTGTTACATATGGCGTGATATATTTGTCTAAACCTGATTTCTGCAAGACCATTTTCCTTATATTCCTGATCTCAGTATCTCTAGTAGCACAGAAATTGAAGATTGAAGAAAAGTGTTCTGTTATGCTAAATTGTGAATATGAATTGACAATTATATTCCCACAATTTCATGAAAGACTTTTGTTGATCATATCTCTTTAACCACCAGGTAGTATTGATAAATCATTAACCTGGTCCCATTCAAATGGAAGAATCATGTGTTAGGCCAGTCTAGTGTTCATTCTGGCAACCAACCAAAAGTACTTGGATAGTTCCAGGCTCTCTACAGTTCCTTGAGAATGAATCATTTTCATCCAACTTTACTTCTTTCAGTGTGGGCACTTCAACTTGTTATTTAGGCAGTGTGAGTTGCTGTTAATTCACTCAATCACAATCATTTCTAATCACCATCCTGTAGCAAAATATTTCTTCCTCTCTGAACTTATGCTATAGTCATATGACCTTCATATAATGGGACCATCTCCCTATAGGAACATATAAAATATACTTATCTATATCCAGTGCTTTATTCTCCACATAGGATCAATATAAATAACAACCAACACATAATAAAACACCTACCTTTCACTCTGCCCTGCAATCTCTCCCAGACTCAAGAATGTCTAAATTGTATACAGACTATCCCCAAGCACATAATTTACCAGTATCATGGGAAACAAAAATTCCATGAATGGACTGTAACCAGATCTGAAGCTATCCAGAAACTTGGAACTATAGTGCCTAAGAAAACTCCACTGAAGCTCTAGTCCAGTCATTGGTGAAAGGGAAGTTCAAAGATAAACTTCCCATATAGAAGTTGAGAAAACTCCTGAACTTTTTCTTAATATTAATCCAACAGACTTAAAGGTCATTCTATCCTTTTGCTTAATTGAAGTTTTCATGCTTCTCTACTGTTCCATCTAATGTTGCAGATGACCAGGTTCTATTCCACTTATGTCTACTTGTGAAATAGAAAAATCTAAATGAGTCAAGATAACTGCAGATACCAAGGTGAGAGTCTTTCTGATATGTCAAGTCTCTGGATGATAGCCCAGGGAATTGTCATTCTGACAACTAAATTATGTTTTATATAATGTTCAATCTGCTGTTAGTAATAGGATACATGACAGGAAGATATACTTTCCATATAATCTTGGCTTACTACCACAAAGACAGACCACATATAGTTCTAGCCTGGATAAGGAAAGGAGATTTTTCTTGAAACATGTAAGATTTGGCCATAGTCATTTAAAAACTGAATATATTCATCCTGGAGAAAGAAGGAACAACTCCAGGAAGCTGTTGGAATGTCACTGCTTCTATGAGGGCCATGTATGTAGATAATTAGCTGCTGGGCTTATTCATGATGCTATGGTCTTTATTTTACCTACTTCCAGAAGCATTTAAAGAGTGATTTGATACAGTGTTTACTTATAAAAAAAGTTGTAAACTTAATAACCCTCAACAAAAAACAAATGAACTTACAAAATAAGGCATAAAATATTACATAAAAATCCTTAGCATTTAACAAAGTGGACTTCTATAAATTAACTGACAACAAAAACACACACATGCACACACACACACACACACACACATACACACACACACACACACACCTGATTTACCCTGAGTCCCCTTTGCAAAAATAGCTGAAGCTTCTCCTTCTAAAGTAGAGGATTTCTGACTCACAGAAAGTCATCAGTCCCAAACTGGTTGACTGTTTATCTGAAAAATACAGTGAGGGTTCCTTTCAAGTCATACTAGATCTTTCCTATGGTCCCTTCTAACTTTGAAATTCTGTCATTCTGTCTGTCTTATTTCACACTTATTGATATATATATATATATATATATATATATATATATATATGTAATGTTGTAGTTGATATACAGAGTTCTGATTCTGTTATCTTTGTTTTATATTGCTTCAAAAAATCTTTCCATATTTATATAATTAATTTTATGTATAATGTACATTATTATATTTTGATTTATTCAACCATTATCTAGCCATTGAACAAACTATTTTGGTTTTTGTTGTTATTAATACAAATACTTGTATATTTGTTTCAAGAATTTTTTTTTCTTTTACAAAGAGGTTGGGAAAGGAAATAGATTTATGATTTCTTTGCTTTTTGTTTCTTTGGTTTTGTGGGGTTTTTTTCCTTAGAAAGGTGAAGGGATGCTAAAACTATGATATTTTGCATGTCTTTCAGGTGGAACTACTCTATTGAAATTTTTATTTACTGCTTTTCTTTTTTTATAAGACTCTTACAAAACCAGGATAATCTGTAAACACTTGAAATGAAAAATACTAGATCAATAAAGCTGAAAGTGATAAAAAAAATGAAACCCATAGATAAGTCAAAAAAATCATCTACACTTTTTTCTTTTATATTTATAACATAAAGTTCTAATAAGAAAATCTTTGAGTCAAATGGTTTGATTTGTTATTCTTTGTTATACATATTATTTATATACTATATATATATTCTTTATATACATATTATTTCCTGAAAGACTTGTATCTCTCTACATTTCCAACAATAAATACAGTTCTTTATGAACAATGAGAAGGGTAAAAAACAGTACAAATAACAAACTGATTTTTGCCTTTTAGATGTTTTCAGAATTCTTTGCCCTTTGTTTCTTCTATTCTGCCAGTTTGGGTCTAGAACTTCTTGGGATGTGAAAGATACGATCTAGCTCACTCAGGAACTGATTCACAGTCAATCATTTCCTCAATCTCATAAATTGCATGCAGTGAGGCCCTTAAGGGTCTTATCTGCCACATATTGAGACTAAATGTTTCTTTGAGTCATGGCTAACCTTCATCAGAATCTAAGGCTAACATTCTAGAAATCTCTGAGGTCCCACGGTAACCAGAATGATTACTTGTCACCTGAAGCCTTTCCATGGTTTCAGCTCCATCAGTAGGCAAAACCATTGCTTTAAATTTATGTTAAGTAAGAAATAAGAGCTTTCCCCCTCTTAAAAGCAACTGGTAGCATTTTGTGGTTTTGTTCACATGCCTAAATGTAGCAATGAAAACATCAGATAGAGAAATTTTGCTATAATGTTTTATGATTCTGGAGGCCTGAAGCAAGAGAAGGTCATTAGACATCATTGTCAACATCTTCTTATTCCTTCAGGTTTTCTACAGGAGAAAAAAAGAACTTGGCATCAGTTTCCTGATTCATAAAATGAGGGTATTGAACTAGAATCAATGCCGTCAAACTCAAATAGAAATAGATCCTTATAGGTGGATTACTGGTTTAAAAAAAATACAAATTAACATTATCTGTCTTGTATTTTTATTTATTTTGTTAAATATTCCCCAATTACATTTTAATCCAGTTTGGCTCATTCTAGTGTTCTACAGATCATATATGTTGTGAGTTTAACAACTCTGACCTAGATAATCTCTAAAGTTTTCTCCAGATTTAATATGTGAGGAAGGCACAAAATTTAATATTACATGATCATCTTTTAATTCATCTACAACTTACTTCAAACCTATGTACAAGTCGTACTTTTTGGATTTTTGGCAAACTACCACTCCCTAGTGACAATGAAACATATATTCAAGATATATGTTTTTGGTAGATCAATAAACTTATTTTGAAAAGTGAAACTCCACAATTAAAGACCACTAGTGACATTAAATGGAGTGATGCATAATTTTTTAAAAGTTCCAAATAACATTTTTGCTAAACTTAAAAAAAAATCAACTTCAGGTCTAAAATCAAGATTAAAAAAAAATACACATATGGTTCTATGACGAGACTGTACAAGAAGTTTTAAAAAATATATCTTCAGATTCTGAATCATTCAATGCAGATTACTGAATAAAATAGATTGGCACAATATGAATTTGTTTGGCGTGAACTGCAAATATAGTAAATACTGATTTCCTGACTGTTGTGCCAGTTTGTCTGAGCATAGTGATAAAGAGGCCAAAGTCATGAATTTTGATTTTCAAGAAGGCCAATTAACTATGCTCAATTTTGTGGCTCCAGGCATTGTATACTCTAACTCTCCACCCAAATCCTTTACCATTGCCCTTTTTTTTTTCATTATGATCAACAGAAAAGACTACTGGACATAGAATCAGGAGAGAACTGAATTCAAAATTCACCTATGTAACTTATTAATTATGAACATAGCCTAATCCCCTTTCAAACCTCAATTTCCTTTTCAATAATGAAAATACTATTATCTTTATTAGTTACTCCACAGTTTTGTCATAAATTAGATTAGTTTTATAAAGTACCTTGCAAAACTTAAAGCTTTGTATAAAAGTCAGTTATGATTACTTACCTTATTCAGTTACCTTATAATATGACACATATAGAGGGTAAAATACAGAATTTGTAATGAAGATCTAGTTTTATATCTTGGCTGTCTAATGACTGTAGGCAACTCATTTTATATCCGCTCACCTGGAAAATAAGAGAGTAGTTGGATATGACTTTTGAGATCCCTTTTATCTCCAAATCTATGTTCCTTTGAGTAGAAAATCATCTTATACTCTGGACTCCACTGTTTATGAACTTTTCTTTATATGGGGATAAATAGTTACATATCATCCAAAACTGAATTTCTTAAGTGTAGTTAGCTAGCCAGTAAGGAAATTTCTTTTACCAATGCAGATCAGCCAATTTTTTGTAATGTATAGTCCTAGGGTTACCTGTGGCACTGAGGGCAATCAAGTTGTCCGCAGTCACACAGTCCATATGTTCCATAAAAGATTAAACTTCTATTTTCCTGACCTCAAGGCTATTTCTCTCTACTCACTACTACTTCTATATTACTATCTCTCCAGGGACCTCTCAATCTATTTTATCTGCATGTTCACCTACTTAAGGTTGCATTTTTATGAAACTTCGATACTTGAAATGAAAGAAATTTACATGATTCCCATAGTTAAGACCTGCTAGTTTCATATACAACACTAGTAAGAATTTACAACAGCACTAAATAAGAATCTGTATGTAAAGTGTGAATTCTCAATGTCTAACAGCATTGGGGATCATGTAAGATATATCATGTACAATTGTAATCTAGGTCTGTCAAGTCAACACAAAGTTACTAATTGGCAACTGTGTGGCACAGTGGATACAGTGCTGGATGTGGAGTCAGGAAGATACAAGTTCATATCCAATCTCAGTCACTCACTAGTTCTGTGACCCTGAGCAAATTACTTAACTTCTGTCTATTTCAATTCCCTCATTAGAAGAATGGTGCTAATATCACCTATCTCCCAGGGTTATAGGATAAAATGAGATAATATTTGTAAAATTCTTTCAAGTCTCAAAGTACTATGTAAATGCTGGGTATTATTATAATAACTAAAATGATAGTTATGAACAGGATAATGGTTGTTAAATGGCTATTATGTAACAGGTAATGAGGTAAACACCGGAAATAGAAAGGAAACAAAACCCGTAAAATACTAAAATAAAATAAAATAGTCCCTTCTCTCAAGGAATTCATAGTCCAGTTGAAGAGAAAACATGCAAATAACTATCTCCAAACAAGATAATATGCTGAATAAATTGGAGATAGTCATAAAAGGAAAAGCACACTAGCATTAGGGCAGAAGTACATAATAGTGAAAGATTTCAACCCCTTCTGCTATCAGATACTTTATCAGATCATTAGACACGTCGCACATTTGAAATATTTAGTTTGCCACTTTAAAAATTATGAAATGTGGGGAGGCAGAGCCAAGATGGCAGAGTAAAAACAGGGACTTGCTTGAGCTCTCCCTAAAACCCCTCCAAGTATCTTCAAAATGACTCAAAACAAATTCTATAGCTATAGAACTCACAGAATGACAGAATGAAAAAAATCTCTAGCCCAAGACAGCCTGGGAAGGTCAACAGGAAGGGTCTATCACACAGGACTGGGAATGTGGAGCAGTCCAGTGTGGGTCATGTTGGCATAGACGAGCTGGAGCAGGCTGCAGGGCACTGAAGTGCTGGTAGCTGTGGTGGTTTCCAGACTTCTCAACCCACAGATGTTAAAAACATAGAAAGTCAGTGGAAACACCCTGTCAGACATGGATGAGAGAGGAGCGAGGTACAGCCCCACACCCAAGGTGGTGGAGAAGGGGCACTCATACCACCTTGGAAGAACTGAAAATTTACAGACCCCTAGAAATATCTCTGAAAACAGATGCATAAAACCCTTGAAGTTTGGGACCAGACACCCTACACACGGGAAGCAGAGTCCTATCTTAATAAAGAATTAGACATTCAAGTATTAGAAATGAGCAAATAGCATAAAAAAATATCTCAGACTATAAAAACTTACTTTGGTGATAAAGAAGATCAAAACATAAAACCAGAAGAAGACAGAAAAATCAAAACTCCTATATCAAAAGGCTCCAAGAAAAATATGAACTGGTCTTAGGCTATGGAAAATCTCAAAAAGGATTCTGAAAATAAAGTAAGAGCAGAGGAAAAACTGGGAAGAAAAATGATACTGATGCAAAAAAATCGTGAAAAATGAGCCAATGGTTGCTAAAGGAGACCACACAAATGCTCAAGAAAATAATACCTTAAAAAAATAGAATAATCCAAGTGGCAAAAGAAGTCCACAAGACCAATGAGGAGAAGAATGTCTTAAAAAAACAAAACTGGCCAAATGGCAAATATGTATATACATATACATACATACACACAAACATATGTGTGTGTGTATATATATATATATATATATATATATATATATATACATACATATGTATGTATGTATTCAATCAGAGATCATAGTGAGTTGAATATGAAAGGATGATATCTAAAAAATAAAAGTATTGAGAAAGAGGAATGTATTGGGAGGAGAAAGAAAGAGATAGAATGGGATAAATTATCTCACATAAAAGAGACAAGAAAACGCTTTTATAATGAAGGGGAAGAGGGTGAGAGGGAATGAGTAAACCTTAATCTCATTGGATTTGGCTTAAGGAGGGAATAATATACACACTCTTGATTGGGTAACTTACCCTATAGTAAAGTAGGGCAAAGGGGACAAGGGGGAAGGGGTAATAGAATGGTGGGCAGATTGAACAAGGTAGTAAGAAGCAAATACTTTTGAAAAGGGACAGGGTCAAAGGAGAGAATAGAATAAATGGGGATCAGGATAGGATGGAGGGATACATAGTTAGTTTTTCACAACATGGTCATTATTGAAATGTTTTGCAGAACTATACATGTATAACCTATATTGAATCTCTTGCTTTCTCAGTGAAGGTGGATGGGGAGGGGAAAAGGGAGAGAATTTGGAACTCCGAGTTTTAAAACCAATTGTTAAAAATTACTTTTTCGTGCAACTGGGAAATAAGATGCTCAGGCAATGGGTTATAGAAATCTATCTTGCCGTACAAGAAAATGAGGGAAGGGGATAGAAAAAGGGGAGGACCGACTGGGGGAAGGGGTAATTCATGCCATCTTGCGGTGGAGGAGGCGAGAGGTGGGGAGAACATTCGGAACGCAAAATCTTGTGGAAACAAATGAGGATGACTGAAAAAGTAATGGAATGTTCCTGTCCACTCTTTGGTACATGTACTAATATTAATGAAATGTCCAAAAGGTGAACTGTGGGAAAGCTTCGGAATAGACAGAGGAAAGGAAAAGCCATCACGACTATAATAAACCAACAGGATAATCAGCACTGTGCTAATCTAGAGGTGATTGTTGTGGCTACTCCACCTCTTCCTTCCCCCAAAGTCACTACGAATTAATAAGGGACATGGTAAAAAATAAATTTGTGTCCCTGGAGATTTCTTTTCTCTTAGGATGAAGATCCCCAGTTCCTTTAATCGGTCCTCATAGCGTGAACCTGGAAGTCCATCATATTGGAGACTCTAGCTTTTCTGTGTACTTTATAACGGGACACACCTTTTGAACCTTAGCTGAAAGGGTTGGACACAGTACAAGGGGATATGAGGACAGACTGTTTGCAGGAAAGTAATTACCTTTCCAGGATTCTTTAAGCTTTGAGGGGATTTAGGACTTAACTTGAAAGCAAAATACCCAGAGGGCCTCTGACACTGATCTAGGGAAGGGGACTTGTGAATAAGAGCCAAAAGAGCCAAGAAGAGCAAGAAAGATGTGCTGGGGAATTCCTCAATTCAGAGATCCTAAGAGCCTCCTGAAGTATGATTTTGATCCATTTGACTGGAGGTCAATAAATCAAGAGGCAAGGCTAAAAATAAGAAGTTTAATTAGCATTAGGTGGCTAGCAACTTCTCAGAACAAAGGGAAATAAATATTTGGAGTCCTGCCCATACAAACAATTTAACTAAATTGTATTACAACACTAATTCATGGGCTGAGATGACATATTTTGATATATCAGTCCACATTTGGAATCATTAGCTTATAATACTCACTATTTCATAGAAGGATGTGATTTAAGGCATTGATTTGTACAGTGAAAAAATGACTAAATTTGGATAACTGTTGTCATTCAAATGACTACTCAAGTTACAAATCTATGCATCATGCAGGACTACTGAAGTTTAAAGCATGAATCCCTTCACTCATTCTTCTGGATATTCCCAACATTATTCATTAGATATTCTAGGAAAATGACTTACAACCTGACCAATCCCCTCACTTCTAAACAGTCTTTAGGATCAAATAGAAAATCTTTGCTTGCCTTTAAAGTCCTTCACAATTTGGTTCTAGGTTATCTTTCCAGGATGATTATGCAATGTACTATAAACCCTCCAGACACATTTTTTTCTTCCTATTATGTGACACCCATCTTCTTTCTATTTTCTTTTCAATAAACTATCCTCTATGCTTGGAAGTTTTCTTCCTTACCTCTTCTCAGCTGAAATGCCACCTCCTTCAAGAGGCCTTTTCTTATTTCCAGAGTTGTTAGGTCCACTCTTAATCAACTATTTATTTTGTATATAAACTGTATTCACATAAGAACATGTCTCCCCATATTAAAATACAAGGGCACTGATCACCTGCACAGTACCTGACACATAGCAACTTCTCAATACATGCTTACTCATTAGGCCCTGATACTAGAGAGAATCTCTGACCTCACAGAGTATACAAGTTACGATATGGACCCAAAAACTATGATGAGGAGAAGATAATGATGAGTGCAACGCTGAGTTACGAGGACGTCAAGAAAAAATTTAGGTGGGAGAGAAATAACAGCTAGGAGGCTGAGGGAAGGAGTAGTACCTAAGATGATTACTTGAGGGAAAAGAAGGCATTTAGGATTTGAGATGAAGAGTCAGTACATTATGAGTTTGGGGACAGATGACACAATTGAAAAGACTGGCAGTAGTTCATATAGTTCAGAGAATAACTAGCTCCTAGTCCTGTCTAGCTGAAATATAATCGTATGAAACAAATTACGTGAATAAAATGTAACATCAACAATATACGATTTTAATGATATATGGAATGAAAAAATTCCCCCAAAGAAAATATGTAAAAACTAGTAAAAAGTATAAGAGGAAGTATGGTGTGGTAGAGAGATAATCTTGGAGCCAGGAAGACTTAGGTTTCAAGTCCTGACTGTGACATATTTAACTGTGTGAGCCTGGCAAATCAAAACCTCTCCCTGTTCTAGATGACTTTCAAAATCTAAAAATTGCAAAGAAGATGCAAACTTTCATTGGTAGAGTGAATTGCTCAGCTTGTAACTCCCTATACCAATGAACTCACTCACAGGTTCAGTCTCTATCCCAAAAGTGATTAATCTGATTAATATAAAAAGATTCTCTGACTAATGATTTGTAGTTGATGGATTGTTGTATTGTGTATCTTTCAATAAAGTAGCTAAAAACATGCATACGCTTAGCTAATTACAAAAATCAAATTAACTGAATAATTAATTGCTAAAAGCATTTATTATTTATATCTGTCTTGCCAAGATATATTTGGAGGTTTTTAAAAATAATTTATCAAATTTAATCACTGTTCTCACTAAAAATAATATATTGGATTTATTAGTATAAGCAAAAAGATTTTTGCTATAAATAAAAATATTTTAAATTTTCATTCCAATCTTATCTCCTTTTAATATCTATTTATGTTTCAAAATATAGCAGGATTGTTGTACATGCATGTAATTTATAAATAAATAAAAACTATATTGATAGAAATGGATTATTGAAGCAATTTGGAGAATGCTGTCTTGGGGCCAGTATTCTGTGGTCCCATAGGTAGCAAGGACTAGGGACCTGCCTCCTTTAAAACAAGTTTAATCTCAGCAGCTTCTTTCATTGAACTATAATTCTTCCTGCTCCAAGATTATACCTACTACTTCTAGTCAGTCCCTCCCCACCCCCAACCCACTGGAAGCAACAGAGAACAAAATATTGTTTTTAAATCTAAGTTTATCATTTCCAAGTCTTTGGACAAAGTTAGTGATTGAAACTGGCTTGCCACAGTGAAGTAAGCAATGGAATCTCAGTGCTTTAGTTTGCTATGAGGATTAAATGAGAAAATTTATGTGAAGACTGATTTGCCCTGGTCTAAGAATAGTGCTGAGTCTGTCCTAATTCTAGATCTACAATCAATTAAGACTATGGTGATATATTCCCATTCCTAGCCTTGAACTTGATGCCTTTCTTAATGTTACTTAAATTTAGCTTAAGTTTTTGACTGCTACGTTTCATTGTTGTGTTATATTTATAGCCTACTAAATCACTCATATTTTTTTCAGATTAACAGCCAATTGATAAGCATTTATTGTGTACTTGCTATGTGCCAGACACTGAGATTACAAGAAAAGCAAAAGAAAATCTCTGTTTTTAAGGAGCTCATGATCTTCATGGGGGAAACTCGAGATGAAATGTCAACAACTATGTTTGTTGTTAATGATGTTCAGTAATTCAGCAATGTACAACTCTATGTGACCTCATGAACTATAGCACACTAGGACCTTCTATTCTCTTCTGTTTCTCAAAATGTGGCCAGGTTCATATGCACTGTTTTCATGACATCCTCTATGTATCTCATCCTCTACCAACCACTTTTCCTTTTGCCTTCAATCTTTCCCTACATCAAAATCTTTTCTAATGATTTCTACTTTCCTCCTGTGTGGCCAGAGTATTTCAGCTTCATTGAACAGCCTGAATTACTTTAAGTCTTGACTCCTTGATGTCCAAAAGACTCTTAAAAGTCTTTTCTAGCACCTCAATTTGAAAACGTTAATTTTGTAGCATCCAGCTTTATTTACAATCCACCTTTTAAAGTCATGCATTGCTGGGAATATTACAGTTTTACTTATAGATACATTCGGTGATGTCTCTGCTTTTTAGTATATTGTCATAACTTTCCTTCTGAGGAACAAGTCTTTCAATTTCTTGGCTACAGTCATCATTTGCAGACACTTTTGAGGCCAAGAATATAAAGTCTGAAACTCCTTGCATTTCTTTTCTCTCCATTTGTTAGGAAGTGATGGGATCAGTTGCCAAGATTTTTTTTTTTGATTTATTTGTTAGTTTTATGTAAAATTTCAAGCCAGCTCTTACACTCTCTTCTTTGACCTTCACCAAGAGGTCTCTTAATTCTTCTTCACTTTCCAAACAAGTTAAAGAATACTAACTAACTAACTAACTTATCTCCCTTCTTCCCTTCCCAACCATCCCCACCGTTCTCAAGCAATTCAGTAGAGGTTATACATGTGTGGCTATACAAAAGACTTCCATAAAAGTTATGTTGTGAAAGACTAGTTATATTTCTTTCCATCCTATCCTGACCCCTATTTATGCTACTCTCTCATTTGACCTTGTTGCTCCCCTAAAGGGTTTACTTCTAATTACTCCCTCCTCCCATTAGCCTGTCCTGCTATCATCCCCCCACCTCACTTATCCTCCTGTCCCCTACTTTCCTGTAGTGTAAGATATATTTTCATACCAAATTAAGTTGCATGTTATTCCCTCCTTGAGTCAAATATGATGTGAGTAAACTTAATTTTTCCTTCTCACCTCCTCCCTTTTGCCCTCCACTGAAATAGCTTTTTCTTCTCACTTTATGAGAGATAATTTGCCCCATTCCATTTCTCCTGTTCTCCTCCCAATATACTCCTCTCACACCTTTTAATTTTATTTTGTTAGATATCATCCTCTCCTAGTCAACTCACCTTGTGCCCTCTGTCTACTTGGATATAATCCCTTCAACTACCAAAATACTCAGAAAAGACTCAAGAGCTAAATATTATCTTTCCATGTAGGAATGTAAACAGCTCAACTTTAATAAATCCCTTAGTAAGTCTCTTTCCTGTTTACCTTTACATGCTTCTCTTGATTCTTGTATTTGAAAATCAAATTTATTCAGCTCCAGTCTTTTCATCAAGAATACTTGAAAGTCCTCGATTTCATTGAATTTCCATTTTTTTCCCCAGAAGTATTATACTAAGTTTTGCTGGTTATAATCCTAGCACCTTTGATTTCTGGAATGATATTACAGAAATATTCTAAGTGCTTCAAACCCTTAATTTAGAAGCTGCTTAATCCTGTGTTATCCTGATTGTATTGCCACAATACTTGAATTGTTTCTTTCTGGGCTGCTTGCAATATTTTCTCCTTGACCTGGGAGCTCTAGAATTTGGCTACAAGATTTCTAGGAATTTCCTAGAAATTCATTGGATTTGGCTCAAAATGGGAGTAAGATACACATTCAGTTGACTAAATAAATCCATTGTATCCTATAAAAAAGTAGGAGAGGAACAAGGAAAAGGGGGACTGCTAGAAAGGAGGGTAAATTGAAGAAGGCAGCAATCAAATGCAAAACACTGGTGAAGAGGAAAAGGAGAGAGAAAAGTAGAAACAGGGGGAAAATCAGATGGAAGGAAATATGTAGTTAATAATAATAACTGTGAATGTGAATGAGATGAAATCTCCCATAAAATGGAAGTGGATAACAGAATGGACTTAAAACAAAAATCTTTTGCTGAGAAAACTGGAAAATAGTATGGTAGAGATTGAGTATAGACCAATATCTGACATGGTATACCAAATTAAAGTACAAATGGGTACACGATTTAGTTATAAAGAGTAATACTATAAACAAATTAGGGGAGCAAGAAATAATGCATTTGTCAACTTTATGGAGAATGGAGGAATTTATGATCAAACAAGAGATAACATGATAAAATGTGAAATGGACAATTTTGATTACATTAAACTGAAATAGTTTTGCATAAACAAAACCAATGCAACCAAAATTAGGAGGGAAGCAGAAAAATGGGAAAGAATTTTTCAACTAGTGTCTCTGATAAAAGTCTCATTTCTAAAATATATAGAGAATTGAGTCAAATTTATAAGAATACAAATCATTCTCTAATTCATAAATGGTCAAAAGGATATGAACAAAGCAGTTTCCAAAGGAAGAAATCAAAGTTACCTATATTCAGATGTTTAAAAATATTCTAAATCACTACTGATTAGAGAGACATAAATCAAAGTAACTCTGAGGTACCACATGAAACCTATCAGATTAGCTAAAATGAGAAAGCAGGAAAATGATAAATGTTGGAAAATATGTGGGAGAGTTGGAACACTAATTCATGATTGGTGGAGCTGTGAAGTGATCCAACCATTCTGGAGAGCAATATAGAACTATAGCCAAAGGACTATAAAAATGTGCGTACCCTTTGACCCAGCAATACCACTTCTAGGGTTCTATCCTAAAGAAATCATAAAAATGGGAAAAGGATCCACAAGTACAAAAATATTTATATCAGTTCTTTTTGTGGTGGCCGAGAACTGGAAATTGAGGGGATGCCCATCAATTGGAGAATGGCTAAAGAAATTATGGAATATGAATTCAACAGAATGCTATTGTGCTTTCAAAAATGACGAACTGACAAACTTCAGATAATCCTTGAAAAGCTCATATGAAATGATCCTGAGTGAAGTAAACAAATCCAGTAGAGTCTTGTTCACAGAAACAGCCACAGTGTGCAAGGATTGATTTTAATAGACTTTTTAGTAATTCAAGGACCTAAAATACTTCCAAAGGAGTTTGGATGCAAAATGCCACCCATATCCAGAAAAAGAACCATGGAGTCAAAATGCAGAAAGAAGCAAACTATTTTCTACTTTTGTTTGTTTGTTTAATTTTATCTTTTTTTGTCCTTCTAGTTGTTTTTTCCATTCCTTATAATTCTTCTGTGCAACATGACTAACATGAAAATATGTTTAATAGGAATGTGTGTGTAGAGCCCATATCAGATTGCATGCTTCCTTAGAGAGGAAAGGATGAGGGAGAGGCAGAAAATTAAAACGTATGGACATGAATGTTGAAAGTTAAAAATAAGTAAAATGAAAACTATAAAAAAAAATTCTACAACATGTTGTTTACGGGAAACATTTGAAGCAGTGAGACACACACAGAGTAAAGATAAAAAGACTGGAATATAATCTATTATGCTTCAGTTAAAATATAAAAAAATAGCAGAGGTAACAATCCTGATCTCAGAAAAAGCAAAAGCAGAAAGAGATCTAATCAAAAGAGATAAGGAAGGAAACTATATCCTGCTAAAAGGCACCATAGACCATGAACAAATATTAATACTAAACATGTATGCACCAAGTGACAAAGCATCCAAATTCTTAGAGGAGAAGCTAAGTTACAGAGAGAAATAGATAACAAAACTATACTAGTGGAGGATCTGAACCATCTCTTCTCAGACCTAGAATATTCATCCACAAAATAAATAAAAAAGAAACTAAGGAGGTGAATGGAATTTTAGAAAAGTTAGATATGCTGTACCTCTCATGAAAATTGAATGGGAAAAGAAATGAATATACTTATATGTATATGGCACTTACCAAAAAATTGACCATGTGGTAGGGCATAAAAACATCACAATCAAATGCAAAAAGGCAGAAACATTGAATGTATCCTTCTCCGATCATAACTGAATAAAAATTCCATGTAATAATGGATCATAGAATGTTGCATTAAATATTTAATGGAAACCAAATAATCTAATTCTAAAAATGAGTGGGTGAATCAACAAATCATATAAATAATCAGTAATGTTGTCAAAGAGAATTATAATAATGGGACAGCACAACAAAATTTGTGGAATGCAGTCAAAATAATCTATAGGAGACATTTTCTCTAATGGCTTACATGAATAAAATAGAGAACAAGCAGATTGATAAAATGGTTACACAATTAAAAAAAAGAGAAAAAAGAGAAAAGTAAAAATCCCTAATTCAATAATAAATTAGAAATTCTGAAAATCAAAGGAGAGAGATTAATAAACCCCAAAATAAGAAAATTATTGAATTAATAAATAAAGTAAGAGCTAGTTTTCTGATATAAAAAACCAATAAAACAGAAAAATCTTTGGTTAATTTGACTAAAGAAAAGAAAGAATAAGCCAAATTACCAGTATCAAAAATGAAGAGGGTGAATTCACCCCCAATGAAGAGCAAATTACGTCAATTGTTACAATTTATTTTGCCCAACTGTGTACCAATAAAATATGACAATCTAAGTGAAATGGAAAAATATTTAAATATATAATTTGCCCAAATTAACAGAAGAGGAAATAAAATATTTAAATAACTCCATTTTAGAAAAAATAAATTGAACAAGCCATCAATGAACTACCTAAGAAGAAATCTCCAAGACCAGATGGATTTACAAGTGAATTCCATCATACATTTAAAGGATAGATAATCCCAACACTATATCAACTATTTGGAAAAAATAAGTGAAGAAGAATTCCGACCAAATTATTTTTATGATAAAAATATGCTTCTGTTACTTAAACTGGTAACAGCCAAAGTAGAGAAAGAAAATTATAGACCAATGTGCCTAGTTTAATATTGATACAAAACATTTAAATCAAATATTATGAAAGAGAATACATCAATTTATCACCAGGATAATACACTGTGACCTAGTGGGATTTATACCAGGAATACAGGGTTGGTTCAATATTTGAAAAATAATTAGCATAATTGACTATATAAATAACACAACCAACAGATCATATGATTATCTCAACAAATTCTGAAAAAACTGTTGACAGAGGTGGGGTGGTCGACTCAGAATGGTGGAGTAGAAGCAAGGACCTGCCTGAGCTCTCCCTTCAAATACCTCAAAATACCTGTGAAAATGACTCTAAATAAATTCTAGAGCAACAGAAGTCACAAAATGACCGAGTGAAACAGATTTCTAGCCCAAAACAATCTAGAAGGCCAACAGAAAGGATCTATTACATCAGACTCAGCACAGAGTGAAGCCCAGTGTGGTCTTTGCCAGTACAGACAGGACTAGAGCAGTCTTCAAGGCACTGAATCACTGGCATCTGTAATGGTTTTCAGACTTCTCAACCCACAAATGCCAAAGACAACTACAAAGGTCAGTGGGAAAGCTCTCTCACCTGGATGAGAGGGGAACATGGTCCAGTCCCAGGCCAGCCCCAGTCCTTGGGCAGTGAAAGCCACTACTGCAGCAGCAACTGACTCTGGAGCTCTTGACCTACAGACAGTGGGAGTATCAAGGGGCTGATTTGGGTCACAATCCTGGGTGGTGATCCTGGGGCAAGGGGGAGCACTGGGGTAGCAGAAGTGATGGTGACTGTGGATAGTGAATCCTACTTGCAGTTCCAGGACAGAAAAAAAGGACTTGTGGTTGTTCACAGACAAGAATGCAGGCCAGGAGAGGAGTAAAGACTTCTCCTTTGATAATATCACTTTGGAACAACTGAGAATTTATCCCTTCTTCCCCTCCATTGTAAAAGCTCTTTCTTGGAAGAATCTTGGAAGTTCTTGGAAGAATTTATTTATTTAACAACAGAGAATTTATCTCTGAAAACAGTTGCACAAAACCCCTGAAACTTGGTGCAGTACACCCTCCACTTAACAAAGATCTCAAAAGTCAAGTAATTGATGGTGAAAATGAGGAAAAGGGGGGAAAATAATATAGAAGGTTACTTTCTCTGTGAAAAGGTATTTTCTCATAACAAGAAAGATCAACTGGAGGAAGACATCAAGGTCAAAGCTCCTATATTCACAACTTCCAAGAGGAATATGAAATGATCTCAGGCCGTGGAAGACCTCAAAAAGATTTTGAAAATCAAGTAAGAGAAGCAGGGGAAAAATTTGGAAGAGAAATGAGAGTGATGCAAGGAAATCATGAAAAATGAGCCAATGCTTGCTAAAGGGGACCCTAGAAGTGCTCAAGAAAATGGCACCTTAAAAAGTAGACTAATCCAAATGGGAAAAGAGGTCCCAAAAGCCAAAAAACAAGAATGACTTAAAAAGCAGAATTGTCCAAATGGAAAAACAGATCCAAGACCTCATTGAAGAAAATAATTCCTTAGAAATTGGAATGGAGCAAATGGAAGCTAATGAATCGTGAGAAATCAAGAAATTATAAAACAGAACCAAAAGAATGAAAAAAACAAGACAATATGAATATCTCATTGGAAAAATAGCTAACCTGGAAAATAGATCCCAAAGAGAGAATTTAAAAATTATTGGAATACCTGAAAACTATGATCAAAAAAGAGCTTAGACTTCATCTTTCAAGAAATTATCAAGGAAAATTGTCCTGATGTTCAAGAACCAGAGGGTAAAATAGAAAGGGAAAGAATCCACTAATCATCTCTGGAAAGAGATCCCAAAAGGAAACTTCCTAGGAATATTGTAGTCAAATTCCAGAGTTCCCAGGTCAAAGAGAAAGTATTACAAGCAAGCAGAAAGAAACAATTGAAATATTATGATAACACATTCAGGATAATACAATTTAGCAGCTTCTATCCTAAGGGATGAGAGGGCTTGGAACATGATATTCCAGAGGTCAAAGGAGCTACAATTAAAACCAAGAATCACCTATCAGCAAAACTGAGTATAATGCTTCAAGAGGCAAAAAAAAAATAAATAAAAGGAATGTCAACAAAATTAAGTACTTCCAAGCATTCTTGTTGAAAAGACTAGAGAAGAAGAGAAAATTTGACTTTCAAATACAACAATTTAAAAAAAAAAACATGAAAAGGAAAGAGAAGACTTAAGCCCCTCATTAAAGTTGAGCTGTTTACATTTCTATATGGAAAGATGCTAATACTGAGAACTTTCTCAGTATTAGGGATTTATATATGTATGTGTGTATGTGTATGCATGTATGTAGGTGTATATTATATATGTGTTTGTATGTAAATGTATATACATGTGTGTATATGTGTGTGTGGCTATAAATAGAAGGCACAGGGTGAGCTGAGTATGAAGGAAGGATATCTAAAAAATAAAATTAAGTGTTGAGAGGAATATACTGGGAGAAAAAGAGAGGGAGAGGAAGAATGTAATCAATCATCTCACATAAAAGAGGCAAGAAAAATTTTTTACAATGGAAGGAAAGAGGGGAGAGGTGATAGTGAATAAACAAACCTTGTTCTTTTTGGAAGGGATAGAGGGAAATGTGATTAGTCTTTCACAATATGTCTGCTATGGAAGTGTTGTGCATGACTTCACTTGCATTGCCTATAACAAATTGTTGCTTTCTCAGTGAGGGTGGGTGGAGAGGGAGGAAGGAAGAGAATGTGGAACTCAAAGCTTTAAAAATGAATGTTAAAAATTGTTTCTGCATGCAACTGGGAAATAAGCTGTACAGGCAATGGGGTATTGAAATCTATCTTGCCCTACAGGAAAATAAAGGGGAGCAGGATAGAACAAGGGAGGAGTGATAGAAGGGAGGGCAGATTGGGGGTAGGGGTGGTTGGATGCATGTTGTCCTGTGGTAGGGAGAGGGGAGAGATGGGGAGAAAATTTGGAATTTAGAACCTTGCAGAGGGGAGTGCAGAGGGAAAACTGAAAATAAATTAATTATATTTTAAAAAAGAAAAAAAAATCTCGATGAAATGCAGCACCCATTCCTATTAAAAATGCTAGAAAGCAGAGGAATAAATGGAGTTTTCCTTAAAATGATAAGTAGTGCCTATCTAAAACCATGAGCAAGCATATTTCTAATGGGAATAAACTAGAACCCTTCCCAATAAGATCAGGAGTAAGAAAAAGTGATTGTCACCACTATTTTTCAATTATGTCTCCATGCCTGCACATGTATAAGCTATATCAGATTGCTTCCCAACTTGGGGAATGGAGGAGAAAAAAATTTGAACTCCAGATCCTAAAAAATTATTGTTGGAACTAATTACACACACACACACACACACACACACACACACACACACACATATACACTCACATATAAATGTATATGTGTGTGTGTGTATATATATATATATATATATATATATAATATGTATATAATTAAAAATATTTTATCCAGATATTTAAGATGTTTTGTTTTAAAAAAAGTAGAGGTTGGGGTGGGGGGGCAAAGAGATCAGTGCAGCTGGATCATAGAGTAAGTACAAGGAGTGAAGTGAGTTACTCCGTTGGATTAGGAGTTGAGTGAATGAGAGTGAGGAGTAAGAGACAGATTAGAGATGGACAATTGGCTGGACACAGGCTGGTGCCTGTGACTAGATTGCACCTTTGCTACTATCACATTTTACCACTAAGACTTGATAGAGCAGCCTAAAGCCAGAGGTCAATCTAATTAGTGCTGAATTTCCCCAGACAGAAAACTCAAGATTGAAATGGTTGCTTCCTCACCCACCCTCTCTTTCTGCCCTGGAGGGTAGTTGTGAAATCAAAAGTTTTCCCATTCTTTAATCCCATTTATCACTTCCACTTAATTACAATTTGTGAGCTATATAAAGTGATCAGAGATGCTCTGATTTGATTGCTTCATTTTTTGTGAATAGGGAATTACAAATGAGAGGGAAAAAATGATGATTTGCATACTTTTCCTGTCATATATGAATATTATGCAAGTGTACATATATGTAACATATCTTGCATATATAGTATAAGAGAGACAGAAAGAGAGAGAGAGAGAGAGAGAGAGAGAGAGAGAGAGAGAAAGAGAGAGAGAGAGAGTTTCAAGGTTTCTTTATTTTCAGGATTCTCTCCTGAGCTGTATTAGAAAATATTTGATATGCTCTCAAAAAGCAGAAATACATCAAATCATGTGGATCCAATCCTTTTCTCCCCCTAGGCTACAGGGAAACATGAACTTAAAACACATACATACACACACACAAAATTTGGCTGTCTGATAGAGACAGTGAGTTTGTTAATTTGAGGCTTTTTTTGGTTTTCTTTTGTTTTTGCTTTCCTCACTGTTTTGCTTTTCATGCATACTCATAAAGCCCCTCCTAAAAAGGGAGTGAGATCAAAGTAGAAGTTAGAAAGTAACTTCTGTCCAATGAGAGGGGAAATGGAATAGCTGGAAAAGACTCGTGGTGTCCACATTACAAAAGTACTAGTTAGTCGGCTCTATTCCACTGCTAGGTGCAAAGGTCTGGAACCCTGTTCTCACCCCTTAATTCCTTAAGGGATCTCACTCAAATCTACTCATGTATACAGTGACTAGGATAGAGCAGGGGTGGGGAGTCTGATTAAAGAAGGATCATACTTCTTTTTCTCACACTTATTCTTTATGGCCCTCCTGCAGTGCCCTTGGGAAAATTTACTTAACATTTAATTTTGGCTCATGTATGATACTTCCCCAAGGGTTTAGTAGAAAGATATTGACTGTGTATAATATAAATCAGGAATGGAACAAGTATGTATTTCTTACACACAAAAGAAATGCTAAAAGTAAATCATTTGTAAGTGCTCATTGACAGAAAGACTTAAATTAAGATTCCATTACTTAATTGCTGCCGTTATACTCCCATGGGAGGTGGATACTTAAACCTCATCAGAAAATAAAACAGTTTATAGAAGTGCTGAGTCATCACTTTTATACTTCACATCTATTCTGCACTTTACAAAAAAATCCCCATCCATGGATTCTGATAAGTTAGAGAGGGCTTAGGTTCTTCCTCTCATTAGTAGATTGTTTTATCTGATGTATAAACTTTTACTGGCACAAGTTGGCTCAACCTCTACACCTCTTGAATTCCCAAGGTCACTTCTAAACTTGGGTACATCCATCTGAAAATCAGTGTTCAGTCATCTATTTAACAAGGGAAACACATATCAGAAAAGGTCCACAGGGGCCCAGGCCTTTTCCTCTAGCTGTCTGTACGTAAGGAAGATTTCATTATCCTTTCAAGGCTTCAGTTTCTCAGGATCCATGGCAATGGCAATGTCTAGTTTTCAGGTATTTGATAATAACTCCCAGAATACTCTTGAGGATCCTAGATAGTAATTTCTAGAATCATAAATGAGAGCCTGTCCCATTGAGACTCTATCATGACATATGGGGTGACATAATGTGATATTTACTGTGCTTGCATGGAAT
The DNA here is from genome assembly GCA_028658325.1 of Potorous gilbertii. Lineage (NCBI taxonomy): Eukaryota > Metazoa > Chordata > Mammalia > Diprotodontia > Potoroidae > Potorous > Potorous gilbertii. Next base: position 127,104,962 of record CM053772.1, on the reverse strand, counting down.
GACGATATTACTAAATTTTACTTGTGAACTTAAGGTTGGCAAGATGCCTTCTTTGTCTGTTGCCCTATAAAGGAAATGGGCACTGGTAAGTGAGTGGGAAAATCATGGGTAATGCATAGAGGAATGCATGTACCTGCCTCAACTGATCCCCACTGAGGTTTGAGGGGATTTAAGGGAAGCACAAATTGTGCCTGGCTTTATAGATTCCCCATCGAGACTTAGGGGTAGTTGTCCCCACTTTTTGCTGGCCCTTGTGAAAAAGTTAATTAGGGAATGTTGTAGGAGCTGATACTTCCATTATTGACAATCTTTTGAGAAGATTAGACTAGAATAAAACTGAATACAAACACCTCCGAAGATATCTGCCTGTCTCATCAGATCAAGAGTGAACCTGTAAGAGCCTGGAGTCTGAAACCTCTAAGACCTCTTGTGTGTTACCTGTGAAACACTGTCATATAGAAGTGATCACTGTCCTGCTGGGTTGGAGAAGGGCTAGCCATCTCTTATCCCTCATAAAATGTCACAGAATTGCATGATGCCACTTGGAGGGGTAAAGAAAGAAAAAAACCTGATGGAGAGTCAAATCATTTCTTTTTTAAAGGTTCATAGAAGTATTGACTTTTCCTGTTCAGTCACTAATAAAGGCATTCCTTTTTCATCTCCAAAGTACACTTCAGTGATAAGTCAGGGAATTTTGTCATCCCTGAATTAGCACAAATGGTCATCTGAAAGGAGGTAGGAAAGCTATGTTTTAAATTGAATTTTGTTACTTTCAGGCTACTGACATAGTCTGTTAGGTTTTTCTTTTTAATCCAATATACTGTCTATCCCCTTCCTACTTTGTTGTATCTGTAAATTTGATAAGGATGCAAACTATTTAAAGACATTGTCTTTGGGAAAAAAAAACAGTAGAGTAGGGTCATGGATAAAGCTATGTGGCATTTCACTGAAGAGCCCCTTGAAGGCTGATGTTGATTTATTATCTCAAACCCTAGGAAATCTTATCTCTCCATCTTATCAATCAGTAAACTAGATTTTATTGTGTTCCTTTCTCCCAGGCACTATGCTAAATGCTAGAGATACAACCAAAGGGAAAAATAAAATAAAAGTTTGTTCTCAAAGAATTCAAAGACCCAGCTAAAATTTCACCTCAGGAAGCCTTTCTTCATCCTCTAGTGTTTAGTGTCCACTCACCATTCATTGCTTCCAATTCACACTGTATATAGTTGGTTTAAGCATAGATGTTTACATATTATATCTCCCATTGATGTATTAGCTTCTCTGCTTTTACTTTTCTTTGCATCCCTAACTCTTAGCACAGTGCCTGGCACATAGAGGACTATTATTAAATTAAATTCTCTCCTCATCTCTCCCTTCCTGTCCACCTCATGATGTCATGTACTCCCTCCCTTCTATCACCATCCCTCTTTATCCCTTTTCCCTTTTCTTTCCCTATACGGTAAGCTAGATTTCTATACCTCATTGCCTGTGTATTTTATTTCCCAGATGCATATAAAAACAATTTTAAACAATCATATTTTTTAACTTTGAATTCCAAATCCGTTCCCTTCCTCCCTCCCAACTACCTTCATTGAGAGGGCAAGCAATTCAATATGTTGTACTCTGTACTTAATCAAAAGTGTTTACTTCTGATTAGCCCTTCCCCCAATCTGCCATCCCTTCTATATTAGCACCCTCCTTTCTTATCCCCTTCTCCCCTACTCTGTAGGGTAAGATACATTTTGATACCCAATTGAGTGGATATGTTATTTCCTCTTTAATCTAGTTCTGATGAGAGTAAGATTTACCCACTGACTCCCTTTCCTCCTCTCCCTCTCTACTATAAAGGCTATTTCTTGCCTCTTTTATGTGAGATAAGTTATCCCATTTTATCTCTCCCTTTCTCCTTCTCTCAGTACATTTTTCTTTCACCCCTTAATTCTGTGCTCTCTCTGGATACATATAGAGATAGATAGATAGATAGATAGATAGAGATATATAGATAGATATAGATACAGATAGATAGATGTAGATATATAGAGATAGATATCTATCTCTCTCTATCTATCTATCTACCTATCTATCTATCTATCTAAGTTCCAACTACTTTATTACTAAGAAAGGCCACATGAGTTACAAATATCATCTTTCCATATAGGAATGTAAAAAGTTCAACTTGAATAAGTCTTTTATGATTTCTCCTTCCTGTTAGCCTTTTCATGCTTCTCTTCATTCTTGTATTTGAAAGTCAAATTTTCTATCTAGGTCTGATCTTTTCTAAAGAATGTATTAAATACTTCTATGTCATTGAATATCAGTTTTTTCCCCTTCATGAATTACCCTCAGGTATTCTGGGTAGGTAATTCTTGGTTTTAATTCTAGCTCTTTTGACCTTGAGAAGTTCATATTCCAAGCCTTTTGAACACTTGATATAGAAGCTCGTAATTTTTTTTCTTTTATCCTGATTGTGGTTCAACAGTACTTGAATTGTGTCTGTTTGCAATATTTTTTCCTTGACCTGGGAATTCTCGAATTTGACTACAATTTTCTTAGGAGTTTTCCTTTGGGGATCTCTTTTAAGAGGTGATTGGTGGATTCTTTCCACTTCTATATTACTCTCTGGTTCTAGAATAGCAGAGCAGTTTTTCTTTATAATTTCTTGAAAGATGATATCTTTTTTTAATCATGGTTTTCGGGTAGACCAATAATTTTTAAATTCTCTCCCCTGGATCAGTTCTTTTTTCAATGAGCTATTTCACATTGTCTTCTACTTTTTATTCTTTTGATTTTATTTTAAAATTTCTTGATTTCTCATAAAGTAATTATCTTCCATTTACTCAATTCTAATTTTTAAGGAATTATTTTCTTCAGTGAGCTTTTGGACCTCCTTTTCCATTTGGCCAATTCTGTTTTTCAAGGCATTCTTCTGCTCAATAGCTTTTTGGACCCCTTTTACTATTTGGTCTAATCTCTCTTTTAAGGTGTTATTTTTTTCAGTATGTTTGTGGTCTCCTTTAGCAAGCTGTTGACTCATTTTTCATGATTTTCTTACATCACTCTCATATTTCTTCCCAATTTTTCCTCTATTTCTCTTTCTTGATTTTCAAAATTCTTTTTGAGTTCTTCTGTGGCCTAAGATCAATTCATATTTTTCTTAGAGGCTTTTGATATAGAAACTTTGACTGTGTTGTCTCCTTCTGGTTTTATGTTTTGATCTTCCTTGTCACCAAAGTAAGATTTTATAGTCTGAATTTTTTTTCTCTATTTGCTCATTTTCCCAATCACTTTGACTATTTAAGTCTTTGTTAAGGTTTGTCTCTATTTTCAGTGTAGAGGGTATACTGTCCGAAGTTTCATGGATTTGGGGCAGCTGTTTTCAGAGATATTTCTAAAGACCTGTAAGTTTTCAGTTCTGCTAAGTTGATATGATCTAAGGGGAGGTGTTTACCCCTCTCCTGCCCTGTGCCCTAGTCAGTGACCACAAATACTCTTTTCTGCCCTGGAAGTGTGAGGAAGTTTCCCTTTTTGCTGCTGTCAAAAGCTTTACTTTACTAGTTCTTCTCATCCTAACACTACCACCCAGGTCTGCAATCAAAGGATGGGTAAAGGAACAGAATCTTGCCTCAATGCAAGCAAAGGGACCTCTGTAATTTCCTTCTGATCAGTTATTTTATCTCATTGGACTGAGAGCTCTAGAAGCAAGACACTGCTGTTGCTGCTGCTGCCACCCCAGGATTGCACAGGTGCTGGGATTGGTCCATGTTCCTCTCTTACCAAGGTCCAACAGATCTTTCCCACTTATCTTTTAAGTTTTCTTTAGCAATTTATTGGTTGAAAAGTTTGGAAACCATCTCAGCTGAAAGTGATTTAGTCTCCTGAGAACTGGTCTGGGTTTGTTGGGGCTCAGTCTATGATGGGTTGGCCAATGCTGGACTGTATTCTTCTCCCAGTCTGATGCAACAGACCTTTCCTATGGATCACCCAAGTTGTCTTGTGCTGAAAATTTGTTTTACTCTGTATTTTTGTGAGTTCTTATACTCTCGAATTTGTTTAGAATCATTTTTACAGGTATTTGGAGGAGTTTGGGGGAGAGCTCAAGCAAGTCCCTGCTTTTACTCTTCTATCTTGGCTCTGACCCCCAACTTTCTCATTATTTCCACTAACATCATTGCTCAGAACCAAGTATGACATAGAAGTATACCCCTTCCTCCACTTCCTGAGAAATGAACAGAAGGTAATACCACTTACTAAACGTTGTGTAATGAAGATAAGTAACTTAATCACTAAGCCTCCTTTTCTAATCTAAAAGATGAGGATAATAGATATAATGACATTACCCACCTCACAGTGCTTTTGCAGTGTTTAAGTACAGGATATAAGTGACTTATTATTATCTACTGTTTCTAATGCTACTGTTATAGCAAGGAAAACAACAGAAGTCAATGACAAAAACAGATTCTTGGAAATATTTGTCTTCTAATACAACCCGTGTTCTACACCTTCTATTTGGTTGTCAGAAAATGCAGTTTATTTTATTATTTCTAAGGAACCTAAGAGAGTTCAGTTAAAATAGTATTGATTATTATTTTTTATAATAATTACAGAGGGCCATGACTTTAATATAGCTACTGATGTCTCCTTTTCTGCTATTTAGATTTAGTAAAGAACTGCTCTATTTTGTGTTTTGGCTTCCATTCTCTTTGCTATGAAGCCTGCAGGAAATTGTACCCATCTTTTAGTCAGAATTTCCTAATAATTTGGTTACTACATTAGCTCCGGGGGTGGGGAATCTGTGACCTGGAGGCCACATGTGGCCTTCTAGATCCTAAAGTGCAGTCCTTTGACTAAACCTGAACTTCATAGAACAAATCCCCTTAATAAAGTGATTTGTTCCGTGAAACTTGAGCTCAGTCAAAAGACAATACCCAAAGCTCTGGAAGGCCACATATGACCTCCAGGTTGTGAGTTCCCCACCCTTGGATTAACAATTTCTTAACTGTTTTATTTTTATATTATATAATATTCAATTCAATGAATTGAATTCAACAAAAAATAGTCAGCACCTATTATAAACCAGGCACTGGGAATGAAAAGATAAAAAAGAAAGGGCCTCCTGTCCTCAGGTAGCTTATTTTTTATCATAGGGGCTAGGGGGATGAGAAAGATACGTGTACAGAGAGAAGTCAATACAATATAGGAATAAAATAATTCAATAAATGCAAAGTAGATTCATGGAGTAAAGTAGACATTTGACTTAAAATGTTAGTGGCAATTGATTAGGACCCTTAAGACTCCAACAGCAAATGTCAAAAAATGGAGTATGAGTTGCTGAAGCTATCCTAACTGTGGCGACTATCTTTTTGCTCCCAGTGTGGTCACCTCCATTGCCCTGACTCCTACTACACGGGTGACCTCTGGTATTGTTACCATTCAGCATGTTTTTTCAACTTTCAAATTATTTCTTGAGTATTTTGTTTTCCTAAGTAGCATGTAAAAACAATTAACATTCATTTAAAAATTTTTAAGTTCCAAATTATCTTTCTGCCCTGCATTTAGAAGGCAAACAATCTGATATAGGTTATACACACGCAATCATGAAGAACATATTGCCATATTAGTGATGCTGCAAAAGAAAACATAAACAGAAAAGCAATAAAAATTTTAAAAAAACTTAAAAAGAAGAATATTTCACTCTGTATTCAGACTCCACCAGTTCTTTCTCTAGGGATGAATAACATTTTTCATCATAAGTGCGTCAGAGTTGTTTTGGATCATTTTATTACTAAGAATAACTGAGTCACAACTGATCATCTTACTTGTTACTGTGTACAATATTCTCCCGATTCTATGCATTTCACTTTGCATTGGTTCATGTAAATCTTTATAGGTTTTTCTGAAATCTGTCTGCTCATCATTTTTAAAAAATATAATCTATTTTCAGTTTTCAACATTCATTTCCACAAGATTTTGAATTCTAAATTTTCTCCCCATTTATCTTCTCCTCCCACTAAAGAACAATGTGTACCCCAACCACCTCTTACTCCAAACTTTCTTCCCTTCAATCACCCACTTCTAACATCTCCCTCTCCTCCATTTTCCTGTAGGGCAAGATAGATTGCTATACCCTGCACAGTGTACATGTTTCCCAGTTGCATGAAAAAACAATTTTATCATTCATTTTTAATACTTCTGTGTTTCACATTCTCTCCTTTCCTCCCTCTGCACCCACCCTCATTGAGAAAGCAAACAGTTTTATCTAGGTCATACATGTGTAGACATGAAAAATACCTCCATAACAGTCATGTTGTGAATGACTAACCACTATCCTCTCTTACCCTCCATTTATTCTATTCTCTCCCTTGACCTGTCCCCCCACAATAGTGTTTGTTTCTAATAATCCCTCCCTCCAATCTGCCATCCCTCTTCTATCCCCCTCCCTCCTGCCTTCCTGCCAAATAAGATAGATTCCCACATCCAAGTAAATGCCTGTCATTCCCTCTTTAATACAGTTCTGATGATAGTAAGTCTCACTTATTCTCTCTTATCCCCCTCCTTGCCCTCCATTGTAAAAGCTCTTTCTTGCCTCTTTTATGTGAGATGATTTACTACATTCTACCACTTCCCTTCTCTTTCTTTCTCCTAGTACATTCCTCTCAACACCTAATTTAATTTTTTTAGATATCTTCCCTTAATATTCAAGTCACCCTGTGCCCTGTGTCATAGATAGATAGATATAAAGATATCTATGTACACATACGTACATATACACACACATATATATGCACATATACCTACACATATATGGTATATACATACACATATACATATATTGTATATGTATGCATGTATTATTCTCTATAACTCTAATACTGAGCAAGTTCTCAAGAGTTACAAATATCATCTTTCCATATAGGAATGTAAACAGCTCAATTTTAATGGGTCCCTCATGACTTTGCTTTCTGGTTTACCTTTTCATGTTTCTCTTATTCTTATATCTGAAAGTCAAATTCTCTATGTTGCTCTTGTATTTTCAGCAAACATGCTTGGAAATCCTCTATTTCATTGAAACTCCATATTTTCCCTCTGAAAGGTTATGCTGTTTTGCTGAGTAGGTGACTCTTGATTTTAATCTTATCCCCTTTGACCTCTGGAATATCATATTCCAAAAACTCTGATCCCTTAAGGTAGAAGCTGCTATATCCTGTGTTATACTGATTGTATTTCCACAATACTTGAATTGTTTCTTATTTTTAATTGAATTATTTTATTTATTTTCAATGTTCAACAATCACTTCAATATATCTTAGATATTTTTCCATGCCCTCCCCCTCATTCTCTCCTCCCTCCCCACTCCTTCCATGAGACTGCGTAAAATCTTATATAGGTCCTACATGTACATTCCAATGAAATGCATGTTGCATAGAAGAATTAAAATGAAAGGGAGAAATCATAAAACAAAACAAAACATAATACAAAAGAAAATGGTTTGTTTCTATTTGTAATCCAATTCTATATTTCTTTCTCTGGATATAGAAGGCATTTTGCCTTGAGAGTCCATGGAAAATTTTTTAAGTCCATGCATTTGAATGAAGTACTAAGTCTACCAGAAAAATTCTTCACACACTGTGGTTGTTGCTGTGTACAAAGTTCTCCTGGTTCTGCTCCATTCACTCAGCATCAGTTCATATAAATTTTTCCAGGCTTCTCTGAAGTCTTCCTGCTCATCATTTCTCCTAGCACAATAATATTCCATTACATTCATATGCCACAACTTGTTCATCCATTACCCAATTGATGGATATCCCCTTGATTTCCAATTTTTGGCCAAGACAAAGAGAGCTGCTATAAATATTTTTTTTCATGTGGGACCCTTTCCCAGTTTCTATGATCTCTTTGGGATACAGTCTCAGAAGCAGTATTTCTGGGTCAAAGGGTATGCACATTTTTCCAGCCCTTTAGGTATAGTTCCAAATTGTTTTCCAGAATGGCTGGATCAGTTCACAGCCCCACAAACCATGAATTAGTGTTCCAACTCTCCCACATCTTCTCCAACATTTATCATCTTCCTGTTCTGTCATGTTAGCCAATTCGATAGGTGTGATGTGGTACCTCAGAGTTGTTTTGATTTGCATCTCTCTAATCACTAGTGATTTAGAGCATTTTTGGATATGGTTATAGATAGCTTTAATGTCTACCTCCAAAAATTCCCTATTCATAATTTTTGAGCTTTTATCAATTGGTGAATGTCTTGTGTAATTGGACATTTGACTCAGATCTATCTCTATATGTTTTAGAAATTGGGCCTTTGCAACAATAGTTGCAAAAATTCTTTTCCAGTTTTCTGCTTCCCTCTGAACCTTGGTTGCATTGAGTTTGTTTTTGCAAAAACTTTTCAATTTAATATAATCAAAAATATCCATTTTGCACTTCGTAATATGTTCTAGCTCTTGTTTAGCCAAAAATTCTTTCCTTCTCCATAAATCTGATAAATACACTATTCCTTGCTCCACTAATGTATTTATGGCATCAGTCTTTATACCGAAATTGTGTAGCCATTTGGACTTTATGCTTGTGCATGGTATTAGTCATTGGTCTATGTCCAGTGTCCACTACCCTGTTATCCAGTTTTTCCAGCAATTTTTTTGAAACAGTGAGTTCTTATCCCAGAAGCTGGGGTCCTTGGGTTTATCAAACAGTAGATTGCTATATTCATTATGTACTGTGTCTTGAGTACCAACCTTATTCCACTGATCTACCCCTCTGTTTCTTAGCCAGTACCAAGTGGTTTTGATGATTACTGTTTTATAATAAAATTTAGCTCTATTAGGGCTAGACCACCTTCCCTAGCATTTTTTTTTCATTAGTTCCCTTGATATTCTGGACCTTTTGTTCTTTCAGATGAATTTTAGTATTATTTTTTCTAGCTCTAGAAAATAATTATCTGGTATTTTGGTATGGCACTGAAGAAGTAAATTAATTTAGGTAGAATTGTCATTTTTATTATATTAGTTTGGCCTATCCATGAATATCTGATGTTTTTCCACTTATTTAGATCTAACTTTATTTATGTGAAAAGTGTGTTGTAATTGTGTTCATATAGTCCCTGGGCTTGTTTTGGCAGATATTTTATAGTGTCTACTGTAGGTTTAAATGGGATTTCTCTTTCTAGCTCTTGCTATTGAGCTTTGTTAGTAATATATAGAAATGCAGATGATTTAAGTGGGTTTATTTTGTAGCCTGCAACTTTGCTGAAATTGTTTACTATTTCAAGTAATTTTTGTTTTACTTGATTCTTTGGAATTCTCTAAGTATATCATCATATCATCTGCATAGAGTGACAACTTAGTTTCTTCTTTGCCTATTCTAATTCCTTCAATTTATTTTTCTTCCCTTCTTGCTACAGCAAACATTTCTAGTACCATACTGAATAACAGTGATAATAATAGGCATTCTTGCTTCATCCCTGATCTCATTGGAAATGTATCTAGCTTGTCCCCATTGGACATAATGCTTGCTGATGGATTTAGGTAGATACTGCTTATTATTTTATGGAAAGTTCCAATTGTTCCTATGCTTTCCAGTGTTTTCAATAGGAATGGTTGTTGTATTATGTCAAAAGCTTTTTCTCCATCTGTTGAGATAATCACATAGCTTCTGTTAGTTTTAATGTTGATATGATCAATAATGCTAATAGTTTTTGTAATATTGAACCAATTCTGCATTCCCACTATAAATTCTACCTGATCATAAGGTATTATTCTCATGATAAACTGCTGATATTTTTGCCAATATCTTATTTAAAATTTTTGCATCCATATTCATTGGTCTGTAATTTTCTTTCTCTGTTTTGTCTCTTCCTGGTTTAGGTATCAGAACCATATTTGTATTATACAAAGAATTTGGTAGAACTCCTTGGACAGTTTTCGCAAAGAGTCTATATGGTATTGGAATTAACTGTTCTTTAAATGTTTGATAGAATTCACTTGTAAATCTATCTGTCCCTGGAGAGTTTTTCCTAGGGAGTACATTGAATGCTTATTCATTTTTTTTCTGATATGGAGTCATTTAAGTACTCAACTTCCTCTTCTGTTAATCTGGGCAATTTATATTTTTAAAATAATCATCCATCTCATTTAGATTGTCGAATTTATGGGCATACAGTTAGGCAAAGTAATTGCTAATTATCGTTTTAATTTCATCTTCGTTGGAGGTTAGTTCACCCTTTTCATTTTTAATATTGGTAATTTGGTTTTCTTCTTTCTTTTCGTTAATCAAATTGACCAAAAGTTTATGAATTTTATTGTTTCTTTTTCATAAAATCAACTCAATTTTATTTATTAGTTCAATAGTTTTCTTAATTTCAATTTTATTAATCTCTCCTTTGGTTTTGATATTTCTAATTTGGTATTTACTTGGGGATTCTCAATTTGTTCATTTTCAAGCTTTTTCAGCTGCATGCCCAATTCATTGATCTCCTTTTTTCTCGATTTCATTCATGTAGGCATTCAAAGATACAAAACTTTCCCTAAGAATTGCTTTTGCAGCATCCCATAAGATTCGGTAGGTTGTCTCATTACTATCATTCTCTTGAATGAAGTTGTTGATTGTTAGTATAATTTGTTGTTTAACCCAGACATTCTTTAGGATTAGGTTGTTTAGTTTCCAATTAGCTTTTGCTTTATATTTCCACGGCCTTTGATTATATGCCAGTTTTATTACATTATGATCTGAGAAGGGTGCATTGACTATCTCTACCTTTCTGTATTGGAATGCTAGGTTTTTATGCCCTAGTACATGACCAGTTTTTGTATATGTACCATGTATCACTGAGAAAAAGGTATATTCCTTTCTATCCTCGTTCATTTTTTTTCAGAGATCTATCATATTTACCTTATCCCAAGTTTTATTCACCTCCTTCACTTATTTTTTGTTTATTTTTAGATTAGATTTCTCAAGCTCAGCAAGGAGGAGGTTGAGATCCCTCACTAGTATAGTTTTGCTCTCCATTTCTTCCTATAACTGCCTTAAATTCTCCTCTAAGAATTTGGATGCTATACCATTTGGAGCATGCAGGTTTAGTGATGATATTGCTTCATTGTCTATAGTGCCTTTTAGCACTCTTTTGATTATCCCTAATCTCTTTCGATTAGATCTATTTCTGCTTTTGTTTTACTACCCCTGCATTTTTTTACATCAGCTGAAGTACAATATATACTTTTCCAACCTTTTACCTTTACCTCGTGTGTATGACCCCATTTCAGACATGTTTCTTGTAAACAACATATTGTTGAATTATGATTTTTAATCCACTGCTATCCATCTCCCTTTTATGGGAGAGTTCATCCCATTCACATTCCTAGTTATGATTACTTTCTGTGTCTTTCCCGCCATCCCCTTTCCCCTTGTCTATGCTTTTAGTTCTCACTTCTCCCTTCCCCTCCACAATGGAGTTTTAAATTTTGGCCACTGCCTCCCTCAGTTTTCCCTTCTTTCAGCCCCTTTCCCTTTTAATCCACTTTTCTCTTACTACTTCTTCCCTCTCTTTTAGCCTTCTCTCCATTTTCTTCCCTCTTCCCCTCTTGCTACCTATAGAGCTAGTTGTATTTCTATACCTAACTTTATTGCACCCTCCTTGAATACAATTATATGAAAGTACCTCTGAAACTATACTCATCTCCTTCCCTTCTTTCTCTCGACTGTAATATATTTTTGTGCCTCTTCTTGGGATGAAATTTATTTTTTTCTGCCTCCTCCTTTTCACATCTCCCATGACAATCCCTTTACACCCTTAAATCACATTTGGTATCATCATATCATTTAATTTATACCCTTTCCCTCTGTCTATGTATATCCCTTTTATATTTTATAATAAAAATACAATTCTCAAGATTAACAAGTATCACCTTCCTTTGTAGGGATGTAAACAGTTTGCCCACATGGAGTAACAAGTTTCTTTTTTCCCTGTTTACCTTTTTATGTCTCTCTTGAAACCTGCGTTTGAAGGTTGAATTTTCTATTGAGTTCTGGCCTTTTCATCAGAAAGGTCTGGAAATCCCTTATTTTATTGAATGTCCATTTCATTGCTTGAAATATTATTTTCAACTTTACTGGGTAACTAATCCTTGGTGTAGTCTCAGCTCATTTGCCTTAGATAATATCATATTCCAATTCTTTGATCTTTTAATGTAGAAGCTGCAAGGTCCGGGATTATCCTGACTGTAACTCCTCCTCTTTCTGACTGCCTGCAGTATTTTCTCCTTTACTTGATACTTGTGGAATCTGGCAACAATATTCCTTGGGGTTTTCAGTTTGGGGTCCCTTTAAGGAGGTGAATGATGTACTCTTTCGATGACTATTTTTCCTTCTGGGTCTAGGACTTCTAGGAAATTTTCCTTGATAATTTCTTGGATGATACTGTCCAGACTCTTTTTTTTTATCATGGCTCTCTGGTACACCAATATTCCTTAGATTTTCTTTGCTGGATCTATTTTCCAGTTCAGTTGTTTTTCCAATTAGATATTTTACATTTTCTTTTATATTTTCATTCTTTGGATTCTGTTTGACTGATTCTTGATGTCTCCTAGATTGATTAGCTTCTGCTTGCCTGATTCTATTTTTTTATAAAATTAGTTTCTTCAGTTAACTTTTGTATCTCCTTTTCCCTCTGTCCAATTGTTCCTTTTAAAGGGTTATATTCTCCAGTTAGATTTTTTAATTCTGTTTTCATTTTTCCAATTTGTCCTTTTAAATTCTTCTGTGATTTCTTTTTGTTCACATTTTCAGTCATTGGTCAGTTTTTCTTCTGTTTCTCTAATTTGGCTTTTAAAATCCTTCCTGAACTCTTCCAAGAAGGCTCTTTGTGCTTCAGACCAGTTCATATTCCCTTCTGAAGTTTTAGATGGGAGTACAGTCTCAATGCTGACCTCTTTGGTATTTGTGTTTTGGTCCTTGTCCCCATAAGAAGATTCTATGGTCTTTTATTTTCTGCTTTGCTTTTTATTCATGATAATCACCCTTTCCCTAGTTTTTAAAGTAGATCTCTGTGTATGTGGCCCAGGGAGCTCTGTCCCCCAGTTCTGGTGCATAATACTTGTGACTTGGTGTGTTGTGACCTCTGGTTCTCTCAGTTGGAAGTGAAAATGCACAGCTTACCTGGTCCTTAGCTGGCTGGTGCTGGAAAGCAAAGGCTAGGTGAGGACTTTTTGGTTTTTCTTGCAGTTACCCTGGAGTTAGCTCATTAAGTTTGGGGGAGGGGTGTTCTGGACACCAGAGGTTTCCTCTGCTGAGCTAGAGTATAGGCAAGCTTAGCAATTGGTGATCCTGTCTGTGTTAGTGTCTTCCTGATTCCCCTGGGATGCTGAGGCATGCCTAGGGTTCTAGTGTTGGCAGTTCCTGGATTCATCCTCCTAGGACTCAGGATCTTCTCCCGGTATGTTGATGTCAGGTTGTCTGGGACAGCTCTGATCCTGCATGGCTACCCTTCAACCACAGGAAGAGGGACTCTCCTTAGTGATCTTCTTAGCCTCATGGGCTGAGAGTTTGTTTACCCTTTCAGCTGCTCCCACTGTTCCAGGGTTTTTCATAGGAAGATATTCTCTAGGCTTGTCAAGGCCAACAAAGGGAGGGAGATAACAATCAACAACCACTCTGCCATCTTGGCTCCCAGAACCAGAAATCACTTGAATTGTTTCTTTCTGGTTGCTTGTAATATTTTCTCATTGACCTGGGAACTCTGGAATTTAGCTACAGTATTCCTAAGAGTTTTCCTTTGGGGATCTCTTTAAGAAGGTGATTGGTAGATTTTTTTAAACATCTATTTTACCCTCTGGTTTTGGAATATCAGGGCAGTTTTCCTTGATAATTTCTTGAAAGATGATGCCTAAGCTCTTTTTTTTTTTGATACTGGCATTCAGGTATTCCAGTAATTTTTAAATTCTCTCTCCTGAATTCATTTTCCAGGTCAGTTTTTTTTTCAAATGCGATATTTCATATTGTGTTCTATTTTATCATTCTTTTTGATTTTGCTCATCATTTCTTATGGTACAGTAGCATTCCATCACAATCATATATATATATACATCACAATCATTGTTCAGCTATTCTCCATCTAATTTATGGGTAGTGCCTCAATTTCCATTTCTTTGACACTTGAAAAGAGTTACTGGAAATAATTTTTATACATACAGGTCTTTTTTTTTGTTTAAATTGCTTTTTGGATACATATGACTGGGTCGAAGGGCATGAATGGTTTTATAGCTCTTTGGGCATAGTTTCAAATTATTCTATGTAATGGTTGAATCAATTCTCAACATCACCTGCAATGAATTGGTGTCTCAATTTTCCCCACATTTCCAAGATTTGTCATTTCCTTTATTTTTCTCGTTCTTATTTGAAAAACAAGGCCTTTATTAGAGAAACTTGCTTCAAATTTTTTTCCAGTTATGATTGATTAACATATTTCCCCATCCTATTCCACCCCCCAACCTGTTTATTTTAATTCTCTCTCTCTCTCTCTCTCTCTCTCTCTCTCTCTCTCTCTCTCTTTCCCCTCCCCCTCTCACCCTGATCTTCCTCAAAAGGGTTCTACTTTTTACTACTACCTCCCCATATCCACTCTCTTTTCTATCAGAAACACCCTCCCCCACCCCATTCAGCTTTGATGAGATTTCTGAATCTCTGGAATTTGTAAGATCATCTGGGCACTTCAATCTCAGAGTACATATTCATCTAAGAACAAAGAGACTTAAGAAAGGGTCAGAGTTGGTCCTGTGCTTACAGCTGCTATGGCTGGGTGAAGGAAAAGGAACATATGTTATTCCTTAACAAAATAACATTCAAAAACAGCTTGAAGTAGATGCAAAGGTGGGAGAGACACCTCTTTTGCATGCTCCCTGAGTTCTGATTCAAAAATCTCTTAATCTTTGGATTTTCAGGTTCCAAAGTCAACAGAATACCTACATATACACACACACATGCATATACATACATACACACTTACATATGTATTTATATGAATATATACATATATTTTTTGTCATTACATAGTTCCAGCAGCTCAGTCACACATGACGAGAAGGGGATTACTCTAGTTTTCAACATGACTATTTAGATTGGATGTAAACAGTGAATATCCTTAAATGCTTCAGGAACTGGTTCTCATGTGCCACTCCATGCTCATTAGAAGCATATTGATGAATGAATGGATGGATGGCTGGATGGATGGATGTGTTTCTGTATCAACATTTACAATAAATGTAAAGATCAGGAGATGCAATTCCCCTTCCATCTCAGTTGTTATGATCATATTATATGCTTTTCATGTGGCTTATAAACAAGATGTTCAGTGTTCTGTGATGTACTTTTGAGGTATGAACTTTTTCAGTTGCGTTAAGAATGGCAAGATTAGCACAGTTTTCTGAACAAACAAGTTGGTCACGCCTGTGGAGTGGGGGTGACTGGTAAGACGGGAATGGGAGGAGGCTTTTTAGTTAAAGCTGGATGGATCTCGGAGATTTGAATTCCAGTTTGAGAAGTGGAGGGAGATGTGGTGGGAGATCCTTGTACTTAACTAAAGGTGAGTCAGCCAGCGTGTTAAAGGATTTTCTCCACTTCCCCATTGTCCATGTCTTCAGAGCTAATGGGCCAGTGAGACACCCTAAATCAAGAAGAAAGGAGAGGCAAAAGTACTCAAGACAGAAACAAATATGGTCACCCAAAGGGGGAGTTTTCCTTCAAGTATCTACCCCTTAGCAATGGAGAGTTAATAATGGGGAGGAACACATACTGGAAATCCAGCTGAACAACTAGCCCAGTAGAGATCATGTATCTACAGGGTGGTTGCTGAATTATTTCAGTAGTGTCTGACTCTACATTACCCTATTTGGGGTTTTCTTGACAAAGATGATGGTATCGTTTGCTATTTTCTTCTCCAGTTCATTTGACAGATAAGGAAACAGAAAAGCTGGTTAAATGACTTGCCCAGGGTCATACAGCTAGTATGGTGCTCTATGTACTGAACCATCTAGTTTCTACCTGGGTGAGGAGCACTCTATAAATAAAAAGGAAAGGACTTTTAGGCCCTGAAATAAGAATTGGGCATTGTTTTTGCCACACATGAATCCTATGTGTTTGCTTCATTTCTACTACATTATAAAGTTGAATTTACTTTCCCTACAAATGCTACATGTTTTGCAGACTAGCAACCCCTATTTTTGTTTGTTTGACTTTTTTGTTGTTGTTGTTTGCTTGTTTTGTTTTGTTCTTAGACAGGTGTATGTTTTGTTATAAATGTTCAATATTATTTTGATTATTAACATTTATATAGATGTCACTATGTGTCAGATGCTGTGCTTTACAATTATTACACTGTTTGGATTCTCACAACCCCAGGAGACAGGTAATATTACTATCCCCAATGTGTAGGGAAGGAAACTGTGGGAAGCAAAAATTAAGTGACTTGCCTGGGGTCACAAAGTTATTAAGTATCTGGGGCTGGATTTGAATTCAGGTCTTCCTGACACCAGATCCGGCACTCTATCCACTCCACAACCTAAAATGTCTTTGCTAAGAATTAATTAAATGTATTCATTGCTATAGACTCTTGAAGTTTAGTGATGAGTAACTCCTAGTAGTCAAAAGTAGGCAGAATTCTAAAGTAGCCTTCAGTCTGAGACCCAATCTTAAAGTACAAGTAAATGTTGAGGTGTAGACCAGAGAGAGTGTTACATAGGCATGTGTGTCTCCTACCCCCTTCTGCTTCTGATGTCAGCAGAGAAAGAGAACCACCTGATTCAGCGCCTTACATTGGTTTAGTAAAGGGTAATTACTGAGAAGTACTTAGAAAGCTATGAGCACTGGAGAAGTAGTAAGAAACCTGTGAGCACTGGGAAAGCCAGGAAGCATTTGAGTAAACAGTTTTATTAAAATCATGCTTGGGACCATCAACATCCCAAGAAATAGGGGGTAACTCCTGAGATGGATCTCCTTCAGGTAGAAAATGGTACCAGAGTTTTGACGTTACAGGATGAGAATGGGGTCCCTTTCCCCAACAAAGTTTAATACCAAATGAGATTTACAGAGAGGGCATGAGGCTGTTTATCAGGACTCATGTCCTGATAAACTCATTATGCAACACTAGAATGTCCAAGAAGATGCAGGGGAGATGAGGGTGTTAAAATTCATGCAAAATGATACCTAGAGACAGAGGAGGAGGTAGGCCAAAGGCTACTACTATATGTGTGCATATTTTATGCTCAATTCCCATTTCTATAGCACTTTGTGAATTACAAATCACTTTCCCCACTATTTATGAATTAGACTCAATTCCATTTTACAAATGGAGAAAATGAGGTTAAGCTGACTTGTCCTTAGAGTCAGAGTCATAATTTTAACCTGCTTCTTCATCCACCCCATTCTGCCGTTTGAGAGGATATAGAAAATTATCTCAATTTAATTTAAACTTTGTCTTTTCTTTCCCTTTAGGCTTGTTATTTGCTTAAAGACTTTGTAGACAAAACCTGTTTTTCCCCTGGGATTCAGAGCTACCAAGTCATGCTTCCTGTTTTTTTTAAGAAACACATCTTTTTGATATCCTCATCCCTGAAGAAAAGGTTCATTCATGCACTGCTGTCTCAGGCTCACTGTCAGCTCCAATGTCTTGGCTTTCCCACTTATCACTGAATCTGTTTCATATTCACATTAATAGGTGAGTAAAGAAAGGAGAGTCAGGAGCCTACACCTCCTGCAGGGAGAGTAAAAGAGACTGGGTAAGTAAGAATCTGAGAGAATCACACAGAAGAGGCCTTGGTGATTGTAGAATTTCACTAATTCATGGGAAACTAGTCTGAATGAGTGAAAAGTCAGATTCGTTTGATTCCCTCAGGGTACTTATTTTACTGCTTCTCAGTACTTAGACCTGACTGAGGAACTGGCAAGGCAATACCGCCAGGTAGAGATCCTTATAGACTAGTATGTAGGAAAGATGAGGAACATTTTTATTAGCCAATGCATTCATTGTATAGAGATTGGCTTAGCCGATGGCTGAAGTCTATTTTGATATAATTTGACAAATATTTATTCTCTCTTTCACTAACCAATGAATTTACTTGTATATACTTTTAAAAATCGCCAACATTCCTCCTGCAGTTTGTGTTTATCATAACCCTGTTCAAGAAACTGCTATTAAAGATTTTTTTAAAGCAAACTATAGGCTGGTCTGTATCAAATTAAGCAAAATTATAAATCCAAATTAATGTGGTTAGCTTTAACATGGTGTTTAAATATTTCTCTCTGTGAGGGAGGTTTATTCTTTCAAGTAATAAAGTTTGTTTGTTTTTATTTTTAATTCCTCAAGTGGAGTAACAGAAATATTTAAATAAACTGTGGCAAAACCATCCAAACTGAAATGCTGCTGAACCACCAGGGCTCAGTTTCTGATGTGTTGTCCTGTTGGCTTTTTGGAACCTATATTTTTTCCAGTGGCTTGCCATTTAAACTGTAGGGCAATTTTGACACTGAAATCATTCATCTTTTCCCAATGACTTTCCAGGCAAATGCCCAAATGGCTTTGAACAGAAATACCTGTCAAACTCAGCCAAGTTCTCCTTAAAGCAGTGCTAGAAGCTAATACTGATAAGCTCAGAAATATCGCCACATATTTCAAACTTGGAGACCACTTGAAACTTACTCCTCCATGCTCACTTGGGGGAAATTTTAGGAATAATTTATTATATAACGAGTTGTATGAGGGTTAGTGTTTAAGTCAGAAAACAAAAAAATCATGATCTACTGTCCCAACTTTAAAGAGGTTTTCATTCTCACTTAGGGAGGACAAATGCTATGGAGGTGTTAAAATGAAAACAAAAACAAAAAGCAAAGGAATGGGGAGGAGTTTTTCAAACAAAATATTCCTCATTTATTATCTTCCACAAATTGTTGTCATAATGCAATTATGCAAATGAAGAACTGCAATCACACTGAGTGCTTGTTCTGTTTTTGAAACATATACTCATTAGATCAGAGCAGTTAAAAAAAAAGCCCACCACCAACAAATGAATTCTGGGAATGTGAAAGAGCCTGAGAAATTCCCATTGGAATGGTTCCCAATGTGCTGTATAAAGAAAGGTAGGGTTTGTTGAAGTTTTCTCCCCTTAACCCCAACCCCCACTCTTTTTCCACTCTCTGAGAAAGGCGTGTATTAAGCTTCAGGGAAAGAAGCATTGCTGAGGCAATCCTTGCCACCTTTTCCATCCTGATTCCTGTCTCTCTGCCCCTTTCAGACCCACCAGCTTTCTCTATTTTTCTCTCAGCCCTCTCTCTCGACCACAAAAGATTTCCAGCAGAGAGCAGTTGGTGCCTCGTTTTGGCTGCTTTCCCCAGGCTCTGGGGGCTTTCACTGGAAATCAATGGCTGCTTATTTTTCCCTCTACTCAGGTTTTATGAGTGGACTGACATGGACTCAACCATACTGACCCATTCTACTGAGCCATGTCCATTCAGATGCGCCTCTTTACAAATAGCGGAAATTAGCAGAGGACCAGTGTCAAAGTGCTTGTCACATCTTGTTTTCAATATGTTGAAATCAGGTTCATAGTGGCCTATTCAGAAGCCTAGACTCCTTTTGAAGCAACACAATGCATTTCAGGAGTTCCATCAGGCGAAAAATGCAGAATTCCACTTTGCTATTAAAAAATAATCAAAATGATTAGTCTTTTGAATTTTTTGAAGTAACTTATTCGCTTAGAATTTGTTATTTAATTGTGCCATGTTGCTTGTTATTGGTTACTCATTTCTCTAACCATAAATGTATTCCAGGCTGGTCTGTCAGGGTTACATCTACAAATTGTGAATGTAATTTAGCATTAATGAATGTTTGTAGTCAAATACTGCAAAGATAAAGAGAGGCAATTGGATACCAGTAATCTTCATGATTTCCAATGACCTTTTGGGGAAAAAAAAAAATATTCAATAAAGAAGTGGAACTGAGCAGTTACTCCATTTTAATTCCAGCATCTTTCCTCATTTACCTGTTTGATTGTTTGTACCTCTACAGGAAGTTCTCTATTTGAAATGAAATTTGAAATGAAAGGGGACCTGTGATTCAGTTAGCGTAGGGAACTTCTGGATATATAAAGCATGTTTTTCTACAATTGTTAGTATTAGAGAATTATTTAGAACACTAAGCGTCTAAGTGACTTGCCCAGAGTAACTCAATCTGTAGTTTCAGAGATGGTGGGACTTGAACCTAGGTCTTTCTAGTTTCAGTGCAAGCTTATTATTCACTAGGCTATGTTACCTCTCATTTAACAGGAGTCAACTCCATGACAGTCCTCCATAACTCTCACAAGGATAAATTGCCCTAGATATAGCCTCAGGAGCCAAGCACAAGATTTCTGACTTATAGGAGCTTAAAAAATCTAGATCAAGTCTTAAATCTTTCAAGGTGATTTGCTAAACAACTTCTGCCTACAACAATCACTTCTCCTCTCAAAGAGTAGCATTCTAGAATCACATGGAGGTGAGGACCTTAAAGATATCCAGCCTCACCAATATCTGAAGCATGAATCTTCTCTGAAACTCTATTTAAAAACAAAACAAAACAAAAAATAACAACCAGGGTTACATGGTTTAGCACACAATTTCCAATTTCTGTGCCTGTTTATTTCATGTTTGTTAGTTTCCTCTTCCCAGGGAGATTTTTATTTCCTTGTGGAGCTAAAGGATAAGCAAAAGGAGATAAATTCCTTTTGTTAACTCATTATTTCTATACCCAAGAACACATAAATACAATAGCAGGAAGATGGTAAGTATTCAGTGAAAAACCATTTGTTGAAAAGAAATACACAGAACTTGACATGTGGAAATATCAGATATGTTTTCCACTGCTTCTCTTTTCTTTCTCCACCCTCAGGGAAATTTTTTAAAAGGTTATATCAAATTGAGATATCAATAATGGCAACTTTTTCATATATACATTTTAAGAATCCTTGAATATAGCAATGTTCTGGGCATTATATAAGACAAGTCAAGCAAAGATGATCTGGCCCTCTAGAAGTTCATTGTTATCAGAAAAAAAAAGTGATCATATGCATATAAATGCATACAGTTGTCCAGATAAGCATGCACATGTAGTACACATATGAGTACACATATATGAATTGTGCTATCATATACATGCATATGTGCATGAATGCAATGTGCATGTGTACTGTGTATACTCATGTGCATTGTGTATTTATGTATATTTATATGCACATATAAATATATTTATTTTTTAAAAGGAAAACAAATCCCTGAAGAATCAGACTAACAATTAGTCCAAATGGTAAAGTTTACATGCATGTTGCTTATAAGTAAGTTGCAGCATATTACAGAAAATGACATGTGAAACAAAAGTGGAAAGAAAACCATTAGGGACACATATTGTCAGTAAAGTTGAAGGAATAGTAATAACAAACATATAGACATGCTCATACACATATGCACCTATATTTATACACACTTATGTACATATATATGTCTGTGTATACACACACAAAAAGATAGATACTATATATATGATTCGTGAAACATCACAATACGCAGAAGAAAGCTTCTACCATATAACATCTAAAATTTTAGCTCTGGGAAGCTTTTTTTGCCTCCATGTTTCCATTATGTATGAATGAATGAAAAAGCATTTATGAGGTGTTTATTATGTGCTAAGCCTTGAGGATACAAATAGAAAAAATGAAAGAGTCGCTGCTCTAATTGATCTCACACTTTAATTGAGGAAGACTATGCATTTTACAAAGAAAAAGAAAAAAAGGTCAGCTGCAGAACAGACTCAAAGCCCTGAAAGTCTTAAGGGTACAGGAGTAGGTTGAATGTAAAGCCCTGAGGCATTCAGGCTTACATAAATAAGTTAGATGACAGTACCAGGGAACTGCAGGCAATAGGATACAGGTAGAGAGCAAACTTGGCTCTCTTCTGTCTCATTGGAATTAATAGTCATTGACTCCATAACTCACAAATCCCTTGATCAGTTAACCATCCTGATTGAAAGGGAGAAGGTAAGGAGGAGGGCACCCCCTGGTTCTGGTGGCTTCTCTCACCACTTTACTGACCTGAATGAGTTTTGGGGTAGCCTGTGTGTGGAAGGGGATATAAAAGAAGAAAATAAAGGGGGTAGAGTACTTCAGAACTCAGGTCATAGGCATGTCCAGTTAAGTTAATTAATGAGATGATTAATGAGATAATAAGATCAATAAATTGAGAAAGCCATAGAAAAGTCCCAGCATTATAAATTATATAGGTTCTTGGCCATGGTAGGTTTTGGAAATAAGCAGGAAAAAGTCATTTAGGAAACAAGTCATATTCAAGAGTACAAAGGGAACTTCTGACAGAGTAATTCCTAGTGAGAAAAGAATGGCATCATGGAATTCAATATGCACTTGCATAGCACCTACTATGTACCAGACAAAAAGCTAAGCATAATTTACAGATACAATCTCATTTGACCCTCATAACAATCTTGTGAGGTAAGGGTTCTTAGTAGCTCCATTTGGTAGTTAAAGAAACAAGTACAAATTAAGTGACATTCCAGGGGTCATACATTTAGCAAATGTATAAGACTAGATTTGAATTCAGTCCTTTTTGATTCCAGATCTAGTGTCCTTATCAATCGTGCCACCAGCTGCCCCTACTATGGATGAATTTAAGAGCAAGACAACTTGACCCCATACCAAACTGTAGCAAATGAAACCCTTTTAAAGTAGAATAGGTTTAGTTTACCTGGGTATCTCTGTCCTCAGAATAGAAGCTCCTTTGTCTCAGAAGGCCTGCTGCTTTTCCCCACCTATCTATAATCAGGTACTTTTCTGTCAAGAAGCCCTTGATATCAGATTTAATGAGTAGAGTCCTTTGAGTATATTGGCATCTCCCTTGGAAGAATCAAGTAACTCCTCAGTTCAGGGGCAACGCATTTGTTAGCATCCTTGAGAGGCCTCTTTCCCATGGGATTTCTTTTCTGTTCTACAAAATGAACTTCTAGATACCAGCAATGAGGAATATTACAAAAAAAATGAAGAGAGGGTGGAGCCAAGATGGCAGAGTAACAGCATGGACTTTCTAGAGTTCTCCCCCAAGTCTAGCCAAATACCTGTAAAAAATGGCTCTAAACAAATTCTGGAGCTGCAGAACCCACAGAATGATGGAGTGAAACAAATCTCCAACCCAAGACAGCCTGGAATGTTATCTGGAAGTTTCTGTCATGTCTATCCCACCAAGCTGGGAGCAGAGCACAGCTGCCCGAGCACAGACAGGATCTGAACAGGCATTGGGAGGACTGAATCTCTCATGGTGGTTTCCAGACTTCACAACCCCAAAAAGGTGAGGACAAATTGGAAGGTCAGTGTGAAAAACCTGTGGGACCTGAGAGAGCAGAATGGTCATAGCTCCAACCCCAAGATGGCACATGGGTGAGGAAGCAGAAAAATCTGAGGCAGCCATAAGCAGTGGCAGGGGCAGTTGCAGTCACTATTTCTGGGACTCTAGGTCCACAGATTATGGGGGCTTAAGTGGTAGTACACCACCCCGTCTGGAAGCAGGGATTTGCCTTCACAAAGAGCTCAAAAATCAAGTAAATGGCTGAGGAAATGATCAAAAACCAGAAAAAGAATCAGACTATGGAATCTTATTTTACTCACAAGGAAGACCAAAACATGCAAACAAAAGACAACAAAGTCAAAGCTCCTCCATCCAAAGCCTCCAAGTAAAATATGAATTGGTATCAGGACATCGAAGAGCTCAAAAAAGATTTTGAAAATCAAGGAAGATGAGTAAAACAAAAATTGGGGAGGGTGGAGCCAAGATGGCAGAGTAGAAAGACTCACATATGCTAGCTCCAAAACCACAGCCCATGGATTTCCTCTAAAAAGAACTCCTGACAAATTCTGGAACAGTGGAAGCCGCGCAGCAACACAGTGAAGGAGATCCCCATTGCAGAGAGCCCTGAAAAACCGACCACAAAGGTACCCCGGACAGGAGCAGAGCACTGCCCAATGGAGTCCTACCCTCCCCCGCCGGGGCTGCGTGGCACTGAGAGGAGCGAGCAGAGCCCATCAGGCATCAGGGACCTGAATCTCCAGCGGCTACGAAGGTACCTCCACCCACAGACACACAAGTCAGTGAGAGAGACGGGCTGAGAGGGGAGCGGGGCATCTCCGGGACTCGGACCCCCGGCGGCCGTGACAGAGGCGAGGCGGAGGCAGCTTCGCCAGAGACTCCCAGGGCGGGCAGGGGCTCCTCGGCTTCTCCATTGCAAGAGATCTCTGCATAAACCCCCTGAGGGAACTGAGCCT
The DNA here is from genome assembly GCA_028658325.1 of Potorous gilbertii. Lineage (NCBI taxonomy): Eukaryota > Metazoa > Chordata > Mammalia > Diprotodontia > Potoroidae > Potorous > Potorous gilbertii. The sequence continues at coordinate 127,080,624 of CM053772.1, read as the reverse complement.
GAGAGGCGGC
>CM053772.1:126969409-127080114 GCA_028658325.1 Potorous gilbertii | reverse complement strand
ACTGCTAGGAACATTGTGGCCAAATTCCAGAGTTCCCAGGTCAAGGAAAAAATATTGCAAGCAGCTAAAAACAAACAATTCCAGTATTGCGGAAATACAATAAGGATAACACAAGATCTAGCAGCTTCTACATTAAGGGATTGAAGGGCGTGGAATAGGATATTCCAGAAGTCAAAGGAACTAGGTCTAAAACCAAGAATCACCTACCCGGCAAAACTGAGTATAATACTTCATGGGGAAAATGATCACTCAATGAAAGAGAGGACTTTCAAGTATTCTTGATGAAAATTTCAGAGCTGAATAGAAAATCTGACTTTCAAACACATGAATCAAGAGAAGCATGAAAGGGTGCACAGGAAGGAGAAATCATAAGGGACTTACTAAAGTTGTACTGTTTACATTTCTACATGGAAAGATAATATTTGTAACTTGAGACTTTTCTGAGTATCTGAGTAGTTGGAGGGGTCAGTGGGCGCAGGGTGAGTTGAATAGGAAGGGATATTATCTAAATAAAATTAAGGGGTGAGAGAGAAATATATTAGGAGGAAAAAAGGAGAAAGAGAATGGTACAAATTGTCTCTCACATAAATGAGGCAAGGAAAAGCTTTTTCAATGGAGGGGAAATGAGAGGGAAAAAGTGAACCTTACACTCATCACATTTGACTTAAGGTGGGAATAACATACACACATTCAGTTTGCTATGAAAATCTCTTACACTACAGAAAAGTAGGGGAGATGGGGATAAGCTGGATGTAGGGAGGAGATTATTGAAGAGAAGGCAAATGGAAGGAGGGGGCAATTAGAAGTAAACACTTTTGAGGACCGATAAAGTTCAAAGAGAGAATAGAATGAATGGGGGCAGGATAGGATGGAGGGAAATATAGTCTTTCACAACATGACTTTTATGGAAGTATTTTGTATAACTATATATGTATAAAATTTATCGAATTGCTTCCCTTTTCAGTGGGGAGGGAGGAAGGGACAGAAGTTGGAACTCAAAGTTTTAAAAACGAATGTTAAAAGTTGTTTTTACATGCAACTGGGTAATAAGATATACAGGTAGTGGGGTATAGGAATGTATCTAGTCCGACAAGAAAATAGAGGGGATGGGGATAAGGGAAGGAAGTTGTGTGATAGAAGGGAAGGCAGATTGGGTGAAGGAGTAGCCAGAATGCATGTTGTTTTGGGATGAGCAGAAGGGAGAGATCAGGAGAAAATCTGGAACTCAAAATCTTGTAGAAATGCATGTTGAAAACTAAAAATAAACAAAATAAAATTTAAAAAAATCTGACATGTGCAAAAAAAATGAGAAAAATATCATATAATTATCAGGGTTGCCTTCATGTACCTGTTATGGTGATACAAAATTTCAAAAGTATTAAATAATCTCATACTGAAGACCAATGAAGTAGCTACTTTACATGGATAGACCTTGAGTCTTCAAGAAACCAATGTTTGTAAAATAATTTTCAGCTTAATAAATAAACATGAATGCTTGGTAATTGGTGAAAAATCAAGCAAATCATATCCTTCACTGACATTTTCCCACCTATGTCTGATTGTCTCTGTTTCTAGGTAACAATTTTAATTTTACATCAGTATCTAAAAAACTATATAAATGTAGCTTCTTAACATTTACTACAGCTAATCAACTAAAGACAATTTAGGTAACCCCATTTGAAGTAAGAAAATGCACCTCTTTGAGAAACTGAGGAGTAATGAATGCAGAATGTTGCATGTAAGCCTATATATGGCTAATATGTCAGGCTATTGCATCAGACTGCTTATTTATCTCTTTCTTCTTTAATCTTTTATGGCAAAGCATGGAGTGGGTAGGTGGGTAGGGGCAGATATGAAAGGATATTTTCAGAACTAAATATGATGCAAAAAAAAGATATCTTTAAATGGAGGGAGGTGTTTCTGACCTAACAGGAATATGAAAATATTAATTCCCATGTTCACACAGTTCTCACATAGTTGTTACCCTGAGGTCTTATAAAGATAAGTCACAGAGTGAATAGAGTGCTAGACTGAAAATTCACAAAGACTGGAATTCAAATCCTGCATCACACATTTACTAGCTATATGACCTCAAGCATATATGTTTTTCATCCTCAATTTCCCCATGTGTAATAATAGTGTAATGACCTTGATTTAATATATACAAAGTACTGTACTAGTCATAACAATTGCAAAGACTAAAACAAGTGTTCTTTCCCTCTTTCCAAAATGAACATTCCTGACTCATTTGACAGGAAAGATATGATGTGTTTCCAGGTGAGCATAATGCAAGGTATAGGAAAATTTGAGGAAGGATGGATCACTTTTAGTACATGAATGTTGAAGCAATATGAGAATTTCAGCATCCACTTCAGCATGCCAATAATAGGGTAAATATTGGTGTGCACAATGATGATGTGAGGACATAATCAGATTCTGAAGCACTTTCTCAATCTTCAAAGAAAATTAAATATGGCCTTAGTATTTCAAATAATAATTGTTATTTAATTTAATAAAATTAGTTAATTGATTAAAATTATTAATAATTAATTAATAAAATTTATGAAGTTACTTAATAAATTAAAATAACAAATGATTCAAAATAATTTTAAAATTGAATATGATTTTAATATTAACTATATCTTACTCTTTTGTAATCTTTGAAGATATCCAATCCATGTATGCCTGGTTGCTAGCTCTTGATTAAAAATATACACACACATATATTTGTGTGTGTATGTATTTATGTATATGTATTTGATTTAACAGAACATTTCATTCCCTAACCATTCTGCATAAGTGAGGGTTTCCTCTTTACAAACAAAAATAGCATAAGACTTTCTCAATATTTTTTTTATTAATTCCAGGCAACATACAGTTTCATCGCCGTTGTGACTGTTGTCAATCATCATTCTATATATAATATCTGGCTTTCTGACTTCCTTCTCTATTTCTCTCATAAATATGTAACCTTTGTATGCTCTGAGGTTCTTTATTCCTCTAATTCCTCTACTCAATGAGGCAGGTCCCTAGAAATGGGCTACATCTCTTCTTCAATGTTATGGTGGTTTCCCTAAGGAGAAATGGATGATTCTCTACTGCTGCCAGCTCCAGCCCTGACTGCTATGCTTTTCCCCAAAGTTATCAATTAGGAAATCAACATATCTGGCCAACCTTCAGAAGCTTTTAGGAAAAAAGTTAAATTAAAGTGAAACTTCATATGTATTATAAAGCATTCTCCCTAAAGTCTGAAATATACTTTCTCACAAGTATAAACAGAGTCTAGGGGAAATTGGGCCCAAGATAAAGAAAAATGCGGCAAAAGGGTAATTCACAGATTCTGGAAGCTGAAAGAATTCCTTATGTTAAGAAGGGTATAATTTCTTTGCTGAATTCCTTTCTGGAAGATTGAATCTCTGTCCATTCTATCTTGGGCAGTCTGTTCTCAAGGTAGCAGGTGGTACGGTGGATTATGTCCTGGGCCTGGATTCAGGAAAGGCTGAGTTCGAATTTGACCACAATGGCACAGGAGCTGTAGGACCCTAGGCAACTCACTTACCTTCTGTTTGACTCAGTTTCTCAACTGCAAAATGATGGTAATAGTAGTACTTTCCCTGCGCGTTGGTGTTAGGGATCAAATGAGATCATAGTTGTAGACAATATTCAGCCTAGACCTGGTGCAGGTTAGGTGATACTTTTTTTCCCTTTCCTCTGTCCTCTTTATGTCAAATACCCCATGGTGCTGATGATCTAGTCATCTATGTAATCTAAAATAGCATCATGCTGTGTTCTGAGTTACTACACAGGAAACACAGCAAAGCCCATTTCTCTCTTGATGTATTGAGGGCAGCTCTAAATGTAAGGAAGAAAGATTTCCACCTTTTCATGCAAGTCTTGAAACATTATATATGACCTTAGAATGGAGCTGTGGGGCATACCCAAACATACACCTAAGAAACTTTGGGCAAGGTTTTGGTTCATCATTTTTGAAAGACCCTGTAGAGCAATTCTGCAGACAAGCTATATGGATAATCAGCATCAACAATTGAATTGTCCTTTATCCAGTGATCCCAAAAGAGAATCTGGTAGGGAGGCATAGGGATTTCTTTTTCTTCTTCTTCTCACCTCTATGTTTGTGTGAAATAAAAGCTAAATATCACCAAAAAAAAAGGTTTCCCACACAATCTCTTCGTGCTCTTGTACTCCACTTAATTTTTGTCATTATACAAGTGAAACACAAAAACATCTTTGATTATAGCTAAGCTAAATTATAGTCTTGGCCAAGTAACAAGGCTAAGCAATTTACACTATGCATCCTAGTAATTTTAATCATAGGAGACAAAATTGCATTTGTTTTCACATCTCTGTAACTTATTTTCCCCTGGCAATAAAATACAGCTTTCTGCCTATAATATGAAAGACTTGAGCATCCAAAGGTTGGGCAACCATTTGTTAAGCATATGGTAATGGACTTCATCCATTGTCTGGTCATCCGGATTAGTGGGGTTTCCCAAGTCCACTCCAACAACAGGATTCCATGCATCTTTGATATTTTTTTCTATTTGAGTAATACTTCTCTATTGGATCAGCATATTTTAAAATATAATAATGTTCCCCTCCAATGTCTTCTTGTGGTGTGGCAATCACCCAGAGTTTTTGTAGGCAATGCCAATGGTAAACTCTAGCATGTGCTAGAAAGCCTTTGAGTATGGACCCAGTAATGGTTTATATATGTCACTTGAAGTCAATCTAAAAAGGTTTGAAAAGGCTCATTATCAGGTCATAGGATGAGGAATTTTTATATCATAGTAAAATTTCAAGATCATAAGGCTTCCATTGGCAAAGCCAAGATAGTAGAGGAAAACAGTCAAGGTTTCTCAAAATTCTCCTCCTAACAACTTTACAATAATGCCTCAATTTGAATTCTGGAGCAGGGGAATTAAAAAAGGATTGAAGTGAGACATTTTTCCCGGACATCAGAAAGAGAAGTCTGTGAAACTAGTGTAGGGACTGGGCAAGAGCCAATTTAGCAACAACAACAACAATGAGTCTGGCAGGTGATAGAGTCTGATGAGCTCTCAAAGCTGAGGTTTTAAGGGGATCCAGCAAATGGTCAGAAAGGGTCTACAAGTGATACCTATGTTAGCACTGAGTACAAGACAGGGCATTGTTTTTGCAACTCCATTGCCTATAATGACTTCCATGACACAGTTCCCATACAGAAAGAAGGTCTTGCAATCACAAAGAAGCAAGAGCCCTGAGGAGCAGTGTTACATGAGGCTACAAGGAAATAGTGACCAAACATTAGACATTGCTCAGTTCACACTACCTTGAAATTACCCAAAGCTGTCAAATACCAACAACAAGTTGTGAAACCAGTAGTGGAAAGAAAAAACAAAAAGCCATGATACTTGGAATGGTGCAGACATGAACTAAAATGCATGTCCTCAAGGGTGCATCATTTGCCTGTGGCTATATTATCAAGTTTATTCAAGGTTTGGGCATGTATTTTTACCACAGTGAAGTTCATCTATAATGAATTCATGCCTCAGGATCATTGAAAATTGACATTCTTGTAAACAACTTTGGAAAACTGTCCCTGCTTAATAGGGCTTAGTAGCCTGATAGTTTTCACTGCATAACTATAGAAAAGTTCCAGTTTCTTTGATACACCTTTTTCTTATCTGTAAAATTGGGAACATTATATTTTCATTCCTTCTCAGAGTGGTTGAGGGGATGATACTGTATAAACTTTAAAGAGCTATAGGAATGAAAATTACTTTCACAATTATTTTTTCACAACATGTAATGCAACTCTCAAAAGAAATATCATTATAATTTGATTCTCTCTCCTACTTTTGGGAGTAGAAAAGGTAAGTATTTATTATCCCTCTTTTAAAAATGAGGAAAGAGGCTCATAAAATTTAAATTACATGCTTGGGATGACTTGGTAAAGTTAGTGGTGAAACAAGGAATAAAACCCTAGAATTCTGGCTCCTAATCCAATGCTTATATTGCATCTAGTAATTTTACCACCCATTAAGGCTGCAACATTTTGAAATGACTTATTCAAACATTTTGCTCAGCAACTTCATGTCAAACTGCTCTTACAAAGAGACTAAATATATACAAACCACTTTAGATCTTAATTTGAAAATGCAAGCAGTCCTTCATTTTCTGCCATGATCATAGTGTAAACACTGAACCTAAGACTTGATTACTCATATATTTGCATGAATAGCTACATTTATTACTATTGGCCATAACATTTTTATGGCCTGGTTTAAAATCCAATCCCAACCATTGATTCATTGACTCCACAGTACCAATGAATCTCAGGTAAACACAGAAATACAATAACATGGACATATTTCTATTCTTCATATAATCTTTCCAACTAAAATTCCACAATTTGATGTTAGTATAACTAATGTACTTACTGTTCAGTTCCCAAGGAATTTAGTATAGCATCCACTCCAATACTATTTCATCTTACTTTTCTACCTAGACTCTAATTCTTACCTCAGGCTTATATAAGCAAAGTCTTTTTTGTGTTTTTTTTCTTTTATTTGTTATACATTCATTGGTCACTGGTTTTGATCAGTGATTTCTTGACAACAAATATGAAGTGTGCACCATGAAGTATGAACCAGTGCAAAAAAAATAATAATAATTGAAAAATGTCACCAATTATAGACACAAAGGACGATAATTTTTTTTAACAGCATCTAGAAAAGTAGGATGGTGTCATGTTATAGTGGAAAGAGCTTTGTACTTAGAGTCAGAACACTTCAGTCTAAATACTATCTCTGACATTTACTAGGCATGTGATTTATGAGGTCTCACAAATCATAGACCTTCTCTGACCCTCAGTTTACTGATCTGCTCAATGAAAGCGAAGATAAAATATCAAAACAAAATGAAATACAACCTTGACCTCAGAGCAATTGTGATAGAGATATTTTGTAAAGTGATATATAAACGTGAGTTAGCAACATAACACAAGAACTGCACAGAATGTTACAGTAGTAGTATGTTGGGAAGGAGTAAGTTAGATGAATCAGGAGGGAAATTGAACTCTTTGATCCTCCCACCCACTTTATTGCTTGTTGCAAATGGCTGTTTCTTCCTTTGGGGACCAATCTATTGCCAGCTCTCCTAGTGACAAGGCTGAAATATATGTTGAGGATCTTTTCATTTAGAAATCTTTATCATCACTTAACAATGGTGCACCTGGATGTTGAACCCCACTATATAAACATACAATTTTGCACAAGAGTAAGAGAAGTACTTAGGGGATTATCAGAGAGCATGGGCTATCAAGGGGAAGTCTTGGTTTCTTTAACTACCTTGTGGTTAATAACCTCACATTTATTTATATTGATTTTCTTTTCATTTCTATGAATATATATAAATAGTTGTACCATTTTCTCCTCTATCAGCCTGAAAAAGTAAGACCATTTGCTGAGAGTTCTCTTTTTTCTATTCCTCCACATCTTACATCATTCAGAAGCCTTCCCTCACAATCTCCTTCTGTCCCACATGAAAATGTTCCCTTTATCTTTGAGAAGGGAAACCTTTCTCATTATAAAAGTAAGCCCATTTCATTCTATATTCTCAAGGTAGGTTGCTCTCTCTACAATCCCTACTCTGATTAATCATGTGTATAAATATACATATATATCTGTGTGTATGTTATAATGTAAATTATGTTAATGGGAGTTAAAGGTCTTCCCCATTGGGAATAATAATAATGGGCTTGCCCATTAAGGAAAGCTTGATTAGGAGAAATTTGTTTTGTAGGAAGATGCGCATTTTTTGTTAGTTTCTAATGAGGCACTGGTTCTGAAAAGTATATATATATATACTTTGAGGTGCAATTCTATATTGGGGCTTACTCATTACAAGTTTTTGCTTGGCCAGATGATACTCTGGGTAGTTGCTAGGGAGTCCCCCCAACTTTGAAAACCCAGATGTTGGTGCTTCTCTCTTTGGTAACTATGTATGTAATGGTCAGAGAATTGGATCTGTCTGTTGACCTGTTATGTATGGTCAGACAGTTGAAAGCCCTGTCTGTTGGTCTTTCTGTTTGTAATTTCTGCTTATAATTTCTGTTTATATTTTCCTTGAAGTTCATCATTCTGTCATATACATACATACACATATGTATATGCACACATACACATACATATGTGAATGTGTATATGTGAATATATATTCATACACAAATATATGTGTGCATATATGTGTGTGTGTACATTACATAAAGTGGGTATGAGAACTGACTAGACTGAAGAGAAATGAGAAAAGAAAAGAAAAATACAGACAGAAGCTCAGAGAATATCAACATTTAGGGGGTACAATTGGTAACATAGACAAGTAAACAAGACTCAGAATTAATGGTCAGAGCCACATGTGGTGGCAAATGCCTGAAACCCCTGATATTGGGGAGTCTGAGACTGGTCCATCACTTAAGGTTAAGCGTTAGACTAAAACTGATCAAATGACTACATTAAGTTCAGTATTAATATGATGACCTCTTGGGAGTCATGACCACAAGGATGCGTAAGGAGCCCAAATCAGAGAGGGTCAAATTTTTTTGTCTGGATCAGCAGTTTAGTCCAGCAGTGAGTAGTCACTACAGTCCTGGCATGTACAAGATAAGGAGACCTAGTATAAAAAAAAAGTGAAGCATCCAATATTAGAGTAAGGTCAGGAAGGATGAGGAAAGATTATTGAGTTTGGCAATTAATAAAACATTTTAGAACTTGGAAAGAGTAGTTCAAGTAGAATGGCATGACAATGTCAGATTTCAGGGAGTTCATTGATGATAGGGTGGTAAAGAAGTTACAGCACCCAGTATAAACAACTTTCAACAGAAAAGGGAAAGAAATATAGAAGATAAAAGCTTGAAGTAGTAACTAACACAAGGGAAGGATTTCTGTCTAGAAGAGAACTCCACAAATTTGTAAACAGAGGTGAAAAAGCCAGCAGAGAGGGAAAGATTGAAATGAGGACAAAAAGATGAGAGAACAAGTTTCTATAACAGAAAGTGGTGATCTAGTCAGAGGTGCATTACATTGACTAAGAACCAGCTAAAGTTAGTACGTATTTGTAGTGGACTCAGTCACCATGTTTCATGACTTCATCTATCAGGACTTAAATAGCTCATATGAGAAAGGACATTAATTGATTGTTTTTTACGCAAGGATAAAAGGATAAAAAAAACTGAGAATGAAAGAGTACATTGTTTAAATGGTTAATCAAAAAGTAAAAATTAAGGGAGGAAAGTATGGAGATAAGTCAGAAAAGAGGTCAGAATCAAAGGACTAAAGGTGTTAATGATGGAAAAAGTAGGTTTAAGAATAAAGTAGTTGAAATCTATCTTACACTACAGGAAAGTAGGGGAGAAAGGGAGAAGCATGTGGGGTGAGGGTGGAGGTAATTATAGAAAAGAGGGCAAATAAGAGGAGGGCTTAATTAGAAATACTTTTGAGGAATGTAGGGTCAAAAGAGAGAATAGAATGAATGGGGGCCAGGCTAGAATGGAAAGAAGTATAGTTTATCTTTCACAACATGACTTTTATGGAAGTGTTTCGCATAACTACACATATATAATATAACTACATATGTATAATATATACTGAATTTCTTGCCTTCTCAGTGGGGATGAGTGGTGAGGGAAGAAGGGAGAGAATTTGGAATACAAAGTTTTAAAAATGAATGTTACATGCAACTGGGAAATAAGATATACAGGCAATGGGGTATAGAAATCTATCTTGCCCTCCCATAAAATAGAAGAGATAAGGATAAGAGAAGGGAGGGGTGTGACAGAAGGGAGGGCAGATTAAGGGGAAGGAAAACTAAAAATAAATAAATAAATTAGAATAAAAAAAAGAATTCAGTAGTGAGAGAAGAGGAAAGAAAGAATATTGTGTCACTGCATTTCAACAAATGCCAAGCACTCATCTAATCCATGCAAGTCATTTTCAATCATCAATAATTCCAAAGTACTGTCCAAATCCCTTTATTATACTAGAATTTTTCCTGAAAGTTTTTTCTTCTTAAAAGAAATGCATATTTTTCCTGGGGTTTGGGATTTCATTTTTTATACAGCAAAATTTGTTGCAACTAATTTAAATTCCCATGTGAGAGAAAATAAACTAAATAACTTAGAACTCTTCTTTTTTGCCTGATCCTAGATGCTCACTTTTATTACTCAATAGCATTTTGGGACAACCAAGCATTGAAACCCTTTAGGATCCAGTCTGGTCCCAATCCTGGAAGCATTCTCTAAAAATAGAAGGGTGACTAAATAAATAGACTAAAGAATGAATGAACACATACACACACACGCGCACACACACACACACACACACACACACAGAAAAACAGAAGGAAAGAGACAGAGACAGAGAAAGCACTTTCCATTTACAAGGGATTGCCCAATTGACAGTAGGTGATACGAAAATAATCCCTACTTTCCTGGATTTAATAATTAAGGTAGGAAGAAAAATAGGTGAGATGAGCATAAGTGATAAGCAACCAAAGAGAACTGTGGATAGCAAGTGCTGATCATGTCATACCCAGCATGGTCGCTTATGGTGCCTGCACTCCTCTAAAATACCCAGATTGAATTCCTCAGTCCTGTGCCACAAATCCATTGTTTCCCTTGCTCTGACCCTCTAGTATTTCTCCAATGTTCCCTAACCAATGGGTCTTATTAGACTATTACATTTAAGTGTAAAATTTGCTGCCTCTGCCAAGGAAGGGTGCATCTCTCATTTATTGGGCTTGGAATTCTCAATGTTAGAGTTGCTAGCAGTTTCAACAGAAACATATAGAATGAGTCTTGGAGGGTCCTTTGTAATGTAAATAGTCCTCTCTCACTTTCACCAATTAGTTAGGTGACAACTTGAAATTTGAGGTGAGATTGAATAACACAGGTTTCTATGTTGGGAGAGGAGAGGATAAGTGTAACAAAAAAAATCTGAGAGAGATAATAGCAAGAAATAAATGACAAAGGTATAATTAGGCCTACAGGGAAACAGGACTAGAAAGAGAAAGAAAGGAGAAAATATCTAAAGCCTTGAGTAGCAAAGGAGACCAACTTTCTCTGCTTCACAATTTAATATAAGTTCATAGCTATTGGTATATATCAGGCATTGAGTAATTTCAATTTAATTCAAATCAATTCATTCTTTTTTTTTTCCTCAACTAAAAATAAGGCATCTACTATATTCAGAGCACTGGCCTTCAGGGAAAAACTACAAAGCCAAAACTAGTCAGCCTTACATTTTGGGACTGAGATTTTAAGTAATAGGATGGCACATAGGTAGCTACCAGATACTTAGCGATACATGACAAGGGCATTAGAAAGGGCCAGGTGGGCACAGTGTCCACCTCTCTGATTTCTTTCCTGATACCTGTCTGCTTTCCAGTTTTGCTCTTTTCTCTCCTTCCAATGTCTTTTCTTTTCCCCTTTTACCCTCAGGAGAATATACTAATTTGCAATTTGATTATGCCCATTTCCTGTTCCTTTACATTATTGACATTGGTATTTTATTATAGTACCATTTCCCTCTGCTTGTTTTTAACTATCCTGTATTTATTTTGAATTTAATCCAATTTTATCTGTGTGTTTTGTCTCCCCTTTCAGAATACAATCTTTCTGTCTCTGTCTCTCTGTCTCTCTCTCTCCTCTCTCCCTCTTTCCCACCCTCCCTCTCTCCCTTTTCTCTCGTCTCCAGTGTCCCGCACATAGTAAATACTTAATAAATATTTAGTGATTCATTATTTTACCGTTGAGGTATAAATTATATTTGTAAGTGAATGGCAGATGTATGTAACTGGGGTTCTGCTATTAAATAACTGAGACTTTAGGTAAGTCATTCAACTTAAATGCTTCCCATTTCCTAATTAAAATAGGACCTATATTTGTGTCCTGCCTGCTTGTGGAGGTTATCTATTATCAGATGTCAAACCCACCTGTGACTACACTTCATGCCCCTAGAACTCATATATGCGCTTGCTTTATCTTGTGGTTGAATGACCTCTCTTTGATCTACACTGAGACTGTCCCTCTCCTTTAGCCCTCATCCAACTCTCAGTTTCCAACTTCTCACTTCAGCAGCCACCTTTGGGGGGAAAAGGCACCCCTTCCCCAGGACAAAATAATTACAGTCACAAACAAATGAATTAACAAAGAGGAGGGCTCAAATTGCTTTACTAGGTTATAGCAGTAGGTTTCTTGTCTTCAAAGTACATGCAAATAGAAATAGCCTTGATCTTTTTTCTTCCCCTGTTTTCCATTTACTTTTTCATGGAAACTGAAATATCTCTCAAACTTTCCCCCTTTTACTTCTGCCCCAGTGAAATTTATAGACCCTCGGGTGGAACAATAGGTGTCCTTTGACCCTTTGGACCAGCGGAAGCCTGGGTAGTCATTTATATATCAAAGGAAACTCCAGCTTGTCTCCATTAAAAGTCTCCTTGTCTCAACTAGGAGAGTCACCTAAGGTAATTTCCTTGTAGTATCTCAGAGGACTTTAATGGGTAGCAAACAAGATAATGGATATATAAGAATTTTGAAAAGTTAAGAGTGCTATGCAAGTATAAAATGATATTAAAATGATAAAATGCATGAATATAGCTAAAGTGTTTCCCTCACAATAACCCAGAGAGAGCCAGGTGGGAAAATGGATAGAGTGCTGAGCATAGAGTCTGAAAGACTCAAGTTTAAACCCAGATGCAGACACTGCCTGATTGTGTGATCCTGGGCAAGTTCCTTTACTTCTGCTGGCTTTTATTTACTCAACTGTAAAGTAAGTTTAATAAAAACCTCACAGAGTGGCTATGAGAATCAAATGAGCTAATATTAAGCACTTAGCACAGTGCCTAGTACATAGTAGGTCATTGATAAATTTCTCCTCCTCCTCCTCTTCATGCTATTGCTGCTAATAATCTCCAGCCTTTACGTAAGACTTTGAGGTTAGTGAAGGACCTTACAAATATTGAGTTTCCTTGTTGAGTGGTTTCAGACTTTCTGTTTGGAGTTTTCTTGGCAAAGATACTATGGTGGTTTGCCATTTCCTTCTCCCAGCTCATTTTTATAGATGAAGAACTAAGGCAAATAAAATAGGGTGAAATGACTAGCCCAAGTTCACCAACCACCTAAGTGTCTGAGGCTGAGTTTGAACTCGGATCCTTCTGACTCCAGGTGAGGCGCTCTATCTGCTTTGCCACCGAGGTGCCCTTGGGTTGCCTCGTAATTCTGATTGTCATTGTTTCTGGTCTGAAATCGTTCTTTCATCAGTGCAGGAAACTTTCTGGTGTGAATTCTCCCCACTTTTCCCTTCCTGCAGAACCTAAAACATCAAGAGGTTAAAAATTTGCCCATTGTTATACAGCTTGTGAAGGGCAAAGCGAGGTCTTCCTCTCCACAATTTCCTCTCCTGCTCTATCTTTTCCTACCAGGTCTTGTTTAATAATTAATTGGGCTTGTTCCCCATTTATTTCCAGGCTATCATCTCAGTAGTCTTGAAAGTCACTTCAAACAAGACCAGAGACCCTGTCTCAGAAGTTTTAACCCTTTCATCTTTGTAACCTCCACCCTGTGGCCATGTGTCCCCATTGCTGACTTTGCACCTGATCGACTGCTTTTAGCAGTTCTCAGTTATACCATGCTTTGCTCCCTAATGCATGGACATCTTCTCAGCAGCCTTAACACTTGCTTTTCTGCCAATAGTATTCCCAGTATCTTACCCCCAATGCAGTCCTTGAAATATGTCAACTCTTAACTCTGTCAATGATGGTGGAAGAGGTGAATTAGTCTTTTTCCAAGCTGTCTTGTCCTTAATCCCTACAATTTTATGGACTAACATGCCCCTCCCTGTCCACCACTGTCCCATGTGTTTTATCTTCCACTTTTTTTATCTAGTGAGAGGATCCCTTTTATGTATTAAAAAAAATACGGTTCTTGTTGCAATTGCAATTTCTTAGTCTGGGTTTCTAGAGTTCCAAAAGAATCTCACTGATAATAGATCCATAAGACCAAGTATGGTCAAATAAAGTGTATATCTAAACTTAAAAGAATGAAAATTTATCAGAATGTCAAGGAAGCTTGGTTGCTGGTAGGAACTTCAAATTCCCATGTCCAGAGAACATTTTCAGGATTGCTTAGTGTATATAGCCAATAAGCAGTCTTTTGCAGCATTTGAATGGACAATCGGAATTTAGTCTGTCCCTAACAAGAAGTGGGAGGAAAATTCCTATTTGTGTGTTGGGTACATCATTGTAGGACTGTGTGCAGTCAAAGAGGTACAAAGAGTACAAAAGGGCTTTGTGTATTCAGCCTAAGCAGAATGGAGGTAACTAGGTTTTGTGGCTACAGCAGAATATTTTTGTGGGGAGAGAGACATTTTATTCTGGTTGTGTCTATTTAGTTTGCAATAAAATGAATGACAATTCAGTGAAAAAGCATATTCTGATAATCAGGCTGTTTTTCCTTTACTTTGAATTAGATTGCCTTTAAGGCCCCTTTCTTCAATGAACCCAGAGGGCTATATGACTTCAGACTCCAGAAATCTTTTCTCTGTGACATAAAATGGGAAGAACATTTGTTTGAACAGCCAGCAAAGAAAGCAAAAGGAACTCTATTTACAGCCTGGACACCTACATATATGTGAATTAAGCCACCTATAATTGACATACTGACAAATTGGAGGCAGCAGGCAGTTTTGACAATTCATTGCTTTTTTTTAATTGTCATTAAAATATTTTATTCATGAAATCAATACTCATATAACCAAAGAAAATGTAAGCTTGGTCAAGACTAACTGCTTTCTTTGAAAAGGTGGGTTTGGATGAAAGAAAAGACTGGGAGACAGAGATTGGACTACTTCATTGTAATTTAGATTTCTACTCTCACAGGGGATGACCTGTTCATTCAGATAATCTTCATTGGCCCCAGTTCTTGTTAAAGTATTTATCTAATTTAACTCTCCATATTGCTGTCCCAAGATGAAGTCTAAGTATAGCCCACCTGATTTTCAAAAAGGGAAAAAAATATTACCTTACCCAAATTATAAACCTATTTGTCTGTTAGGCATCAGTTCCAAACTTTGCATCTTTTACTCAACGACAAGTAGAGCTAGGTATCTCTATCCTGTCTTTTCATCAGTAAAAGTGATAGGAGCACCCTTCATCTTTGCCTTTAATGCCTTGATTAAAAAGAAATTTAGATTACTTAGTATATCATATTTCACTTACAAAAAACTCCCAGACACCTTACAGTGCTAAATGCATTATACTAAGAAGTTAAGCCTCTAAATCAAACCTTTCTAAAGTTATCATACCTGTAAGAATTAGCAGTAACTAACTCATTTATGTAGCATTTTAAGGTTTGCTGAGCATTCCACTAATTATCTCAATTCATCCTCAAGCAACCTTGTGAGGGGCGGGCTATTATTAATTCATTTTTACAGATGAGAAAAGCTAAGTGTTCAGGGTCACATGTCTAATAAACATGTGAGGTAAGATTGAACTCAGGTCTTCCTGACTCCAAGTCTCGCACTCATATTCTTCTCAATGCTTTCAACTTCATATATGCGTTAATTTTTTTTTTACTTTGCTTCTTTTTTGGAAAGTTTTTTTTCTTTCCCTTTTTCTTGTCATTAGCTCTCTTACTTTCGGTCTGTTCTGAAATTTTGTTTTGTGATTTAGGGTCTATATCCTCACCAATGCCTTTAAAATATATATCTTTATTCCTGACAGTGTTATAGCTACTGAAATGTATCATATGAGTTACCTCTTCTAATCAATTTCTGTTGCTGCCTTAATAAGTCTTTTGCATCATCTTCATTTTTTTTTCTGCAGAGCCTCACTCTTAGAAGTATCCATTCATGATGTAATGATGGATAAAAGCAGAAATATATGATAGAAATTCCCCCATGTCCTACAGTCCCATTCTACACTTTGCTCTCCATGTGATCCTTCTCCACATATACCACTTGTCCTCTGGAACTCATACATTCTCTGCTATTGGGCCAGGATACTCTGCATGAAGGATAAGCATTGTCTTAGAGAAAGTGGCCTCAGAATGCACCAAGCACTCCCAGGTTAAAAACCTCATAAGATACCCATATCTTTATGAGAGAGATATTGGAATCACCCCATTTGGCTGTGGTGTCTGTCTAGGTACAATATAGACAGAGAGAAAAAGAGAGGGAGAGAGAGAGAGAGAGAGAGAGAGAGAGAGAGAGAGAGAGAGAGAGAGATGGATGTATGTATATATACATGCCTATGTTTATATGTATGTGTGTATATATCCACATATGTATATCTATAATATACATATATACATACATTTACATATATATGTATATATAATATACATATGTATATATGTCTATGCATGGGTGTGTGTGAATAGCATTAAACAATAAGAACTGAGTATGAATGGGACTTGTATATCTCCTAGAATCTATCAAAGCCGTAATGTAAGAAACTGGGTGATGCCTAAAGCACTTTGTGTAAAAGGAAGAACGTGTCACAAAAATGGGAAGATGCACTTCTGAACTACTGGATTTGAGAAGTTGGAGCAAAGGGAGGACTGAGGTAAGGCCCTCAAACATGCTACAAAGCAATGTCCTTGCGTTTTATGGGCATTGTTATCACTCTTTTCCCCAGCTTTTCCTCTGATTCCTTTCTATCGACACACACTAACACTATAATATAATCGGTTATTTCTTTAACCAAATATTTCTAGTTAATAGAATTTTGCTTCAACCACAAAGAGGCCAGGGATGAACTATGCATGGAAATAAACATAAGACAAGTCAGACAACACAGTCTCTGCCCAGGTATAAGTAATTTTCCCTACCTGATGTCTCAGAGTGATTGTCCCTAAACTCAGTATTTTCATCTAAAGTAAAATCCCTAAAGCCTAAGAAAAGGAAAGCAATTGCTCCTTAAGAATAACTAGATTTCACTCTAGGCTTAAAATGTGCTAATTATCATACCAAAATATTACATCTCATTGATAACACATAATTCTTAGCCTGTGGGAGTATTTTTCCTTGGAACTCTCATCACTCTGGCTGTCTTTCATATTCAGTCCATCCTTTCTGTCACCGATTCCACTATTATAATTCTATTGACTAGTTTTCCTTGTAACACGTTTATCTTTTCCATTACTTACATGTAATTTGACACACACACACAAATATACACATAAAATATTAATAGTCTATGCCTATTTCTATGATACCTTTTAACATACTGTAGCTTCCCATTTATCTTGTTTATTGCAACCCATTTTCGTTATTGCCATAATTAGTCCTTTCTATTTTTTTTAATCTTTTGACTTTGTTTCAATATTTCTTGTTGTCTCATGGGGCCACTAACTTCAGTATAATCCATTCATTGCTTCAAGGAATCTCGCATTTGGATAAGATTCTATACCTTTTGTAATAAGTTGCTAGTTTTCAATCCAATTTGCGGATTTTTTTTCTCATAGCTCTAATTTCTTTTCCATTTCTTATCTCTACCATTTTCATTTCATTTATATCATTTATTTCCCTATTATTTTGGTAAAATAAAACAAAAATACCTCTTGCTCCAGTTCTTCTAGTAATTTTAGTTAACCTTGAGGTTAATCTCTCTGTGTCTTCTCAGTCTCCGCCTCTTTTTATGTCTCTCTCTCTCTCTCTCTCTGTCTTTCTCTCTCTGTCTCTGTCTCTCTGTCTTATTCTCCTCTTCTGGATTTGTGTCTAGAGGCATCTCTGGAATGATAATAAATTTTTAATGATAGGAATATTTTATTTTTGTTTGCTCACTTTTGGAGCTCGATCCCCAGGCTTCTGAAGGGAGTATCACAGTTTATTTTCATTCTCCTACTATCGTTGCATAGTGACATCTATCTATCTATCATCTATTTTTTTTCCAATATCAATCAGAGAGATGACTACAAACGTTTAACAAGATTTTAGCAGTGTAATCTAATGCAAGACCTGATTACTCTTTTCCTGGACTTTTCAGGGCACAAATCCTGGTCTGGGTCTAGGCAACAGAATTATGTGCTCTCTTGAGCATATGGTCTGAGCTTTTATTCTTTCTCTACCAGTAACATTTATTGTTATTATGTTCTGTGGGGGAACAATCATAAAAATATTATACCTTTAAATTAAAAAGTATTATACCTTTAAATGCATGCTATTTGTAAGTTAGTGTGTTTGGGTGATTTTAAAAGTGCATACTTGATGAAGGTTGAGTACTTAAGCCAACTGAAGTATTCTTATTTCCAAAATACCTTACACTCAGATTGATGAGACATAGAAATTCTAGGGTAGAATGGAAAATGAACTACACAAACTAAGCCCCCTGAAATAAACCTGATTTTAGACAAATGTAAATAATAACTATGTCCAAGCTTAAGAAAAATGTTGGGGAAAACTATGTTTCAATTCATTTTTACTTCCTTCCTTATGTCCTTCCTTCCTCCCCTTTCTTCCTTTGCTCATTCCTTCTCAACCTTCCTCCTCTATCTCCTTCCTTCCCTCTTTCCTCTTTCCTTTTTCCCTATGTCTTCCTCCCTCCTTCTCCTTTTGCTTCCTTCCTTCCTTCCTTCCCTCCTCTTCCACAAATAACTGTTTAGTACTTTCTTTGAAAAAGGTTAAAACAAGTAGGTTTTCTAGATTCTACAAAGATAAAAGAAAAACTTACAGAGGAATTCAAATTTGAGGTAGGGTTTGGAATATGATACAGTGAAGTAGAACCTACTCTTCAGAAATAAGATGCAGAAAGATCAGCTTCAAAGTTCTAGTCTTTCACTCTTAGCCAGATGATAATTATGGACTCATAACTTGAGTCATAAATATTTTGTATGCAAGATTTTTCATTTTGTAAATGAAGGAATTGAGGCACAGAGAGCTCATGTGACTTGTCCGAGATGACAAAACTAGTTAATGTGAAAGTTGAGACCATATTTCAGGTCTCCTAATTCTTAGGTCTCTTTCTGCTATATAAGGCTCCCCCTTCCCCATATTATATGGCCTTTAAAAAAACAAGAAACAGTTTACAAAGAACTTTGTTTACAACAAAATTGTGAGTTTTATATATATGTATATTTCTATAGACAAGAAAAATGAAACGCAGAAAACTGACTTGACCAAGGTCGCATAGTTAGCATGTATTGAAAAAGAGACTTTAGCCCCTACCTTGCAGCTTCATGATGATTACAGTCTTCATCACTGTCATCATCGTCATTGTCATCATAATTTGTGTTTACATGGAGCTTTACAGTTTGCACTTTAGCCCAGTTGGTGGAAACATTTGCATTTGTCCTTCTCAAGTTATTTCTGGGCGATGAACGCAAGTAGAAGGAAAGAGGGAAAATAATGCAATCAGCCAAGACAAAACAAAGCATCCTCTCACAAGGGATAGATGAGAATTGAATGCACCCTTTCATTAATTCTGAAAGGAAATGCAAATGAGTACTATAGATATATGCCATTTAAAACCTTGAGTTATTAAATGTATTTTTATATATCTACCTTATCTACCCAACTAAACTGAAAGATTATTTGGGTTTAGGAATGTATCATATTTACCTGGGAAAATGCCCTGCCCATGATAAATGCTCAAAAAAATCTTATTGATTTTAATCAATTATGTAATAAGTAAAGTAGCAATTACTTCTATATGAAAAATACACTAAAAATGTCAATTAAATTCTATAAAACTCCAGGCTCTATGAAAACAGGGACTATGTCTGAGATAAATTTTGAATCTTCCATAGCAGGTAGCAAAGTGATTTATACACAGTTTTTTCTTAATAAAAGTTTGGTAAATTGAATTGAATTGAATTGCATTTGGCTATGTGGAAATACTTTGGGTCCTATATTTCTAACATGGTGGAAGCAATATATTTTAATCTCCTCCCCCATAATAACACCCTAAGGTATTGAAAAAGCTGCTATGAGTATTCACTGAGGCCAGGTTTATTTTATAACAGGTACACTTAATCCATTTTGCTTATTGTTAACATGAGTACAGGCAAATTCTTTATAAGTATTTGGGAGAAATGTTGAGGGCGGCTGCAGAAGTCAGCAAGGGGCCTGATTCTTATTTGGTATTTCCTCACAGAACATAAATAACCTTCCATTTTTCTGTCATGCCCACATAGGCAAAGAAGGGAAGAAGCAGAAGCTCAGTGGGGGATCCTGGTGGGGGGAGGAATGGAGCACACTGAGTTTCCTGCTTTTTTATATAGCTGTCAAAATAGATGGTGTTTCCACAGAGTGTCTTTTATAAGCCAGTCTGTATGTGGGGGGTGGAAAATAAGGAAGAAAGTTGAAGAAACAGGCCTAGAATAGTTCTGCTTAGACCAGGTTTGTATAGTTATCAAACTTCAATCTGACTGTCATAATACAAAAGTGCTTAATCTAATCACGCTGATTTTGAGACAGCATGTGCAAGATATTCAGTGTAAAGTGAATGCAATGGGGTCTGAAGGCATTTCAATAGCTCTTTCATTCATTTAAATCCAGAACATCAAAATGAATATGACACAAAGTGATGTTATTATCAGGAACTATTTTAAGTGAATTTTGAAATTTTTTCCTCCACTAAAACTCACCTCTATAATTCATCAGAATGGAGGTAACCTGGATTTCTTGAAGTTTATGCAAGTAGGAGCAAGCTAGAAAATTGCCTTGTTGGATCTGCAAAAGCTCAAGACAAAATTTGCCACAGGTTGATTTTTTTCAACCACTTATAGACCTGCAACTGAGTCACTGAGAAGCTGCCATCGCTGTTGGTACAGATAGTTTCATCTGAGCAAATTAAAAGACTAGTTCTTCATACTTATATTATTTCAACATAAAAAGCTGTTTCCAACCTTAATGAAAATAAACCAGAATTTCAACACAGTCTTGAAAATAGTAAATCACATTTATAGACAGATTTAAATTTTCAAAAAACAAAAGCAAAAATCTTTTGTAACAACTGTGAGAAGTATGTAATGCAAATATTTATCCCCATTTTATATTCAAGGAAACTGAGGCTCAGAGTGGTAAAGGATTTGAGGAGGCTTAGTCATCTAAACAAATAGAGAAATTTAACATTTGTAGAAGCATGCACTTGAACATTTACTTCTCTGAAGAAGAAAGACCTTCAATAAAGTTGTTCTTCCCATCCTTGCCCTCATCTGTCCCACATAACCCAGTTAACCACAACCCTGAATACACCAAGTAAATCTTGAGATCAGGAAGGTACCAATCAACTTGGGATTCCTTTTGGCTCCTGGAGACTGAGAATCTGGGTTAGAAAGGCCTGAATAGAAAGATTCAGGGTGGGCATTGTAGTATAGGGCAAGGGAATGGGCTGTCATTGGTGGTTGTTCCTCTATGGAAAAAGACCCTTCTGGGTGTCTCAGTCAAGCTACTTCATTTAACAGATGAAGAATCCAAGATCCAATGAGATGAAATCACTTGTCCAAAGTAATACAAATAGTGGGTAGCAGAATTAGAACTAAACTCAGGTGTTTTTATCACAAAATTATAAATCCAATGGTAATTTCCTTGGAGCTAGAGGCTTCGACATTGTGCTATTCTAACCACAACTATTTTTTTGATAATCCAGACAGTTTTCCTTCTCTTAACATCTCTCTCCCTTGGTTTATATTTTTAAGAGACCTCCTCCAAGATAACGGAGCATTTCATTTTGTAACTAAGACCCTGAAAGATGGATGTGAATCTACTAGGTCTTTACTAAAAAATAGATCATAGTCTTGAAAATACTCTGCTCTATCTTTGAGGAGAAGGGGAGGAGGAGGAATATGTATGTAGATGCTAAAGTCTCATTCTTATGCGTCATTGTGACACAGAGGTGATCTAGAAGGAAGGAAGGAAGGAAGGAAGGATTTACCAAGTACTTACTATGTTCCAGGTTCTGTATTATGTGCTGGAAATACAAATAAAAAAAAATGGATAACCCCTGTCCTAAAGTTGCTCATATTCTAATGGGAGAAGACAAAGTCCTTAGTATGAAGACATGGTTTTGAAATCCAGACATTCAGGAACAGGCTATATGGGTCAAGGTAAGACAGCCTAGCCTGAGTCACTCCACAAAATGAAACTTCCAAAATGAAATCAATTAGAGGAGACGAATGGGCCTTTCCAAGGAATATTCTAGGGTGAGCAGTCTGCAGGGATGAGAAACTGGTCCAGGGTAAGGAGATCTCAGGCACATAGGAAAGTTCTAGGAGGAGCTATGGGTAAAACGAGCATGGCCTTGGAGACCAGGAATTCAGAAACAGGGCTAGGAGAGAAATGGAAGTGAGGAAAATGAGGCAAAGGGAGTGAGATGCACAAAATCACACATGTAGTAAAGTGGCAAAACTGAGATTTGAAACTAGGTCCTCCAACTTCAAATCTAACATTCTTTCTACCACATCATACTGTTTCTTGAGTCTGAAGTATTGTAGGAGAAGAGAGGGAAAGGTAAATGTTCCAGATAGAGAACTGATCTCAAAGACAGGTGTAAGTCTCACCTCTGAAACATGCTCCCTGTGTGACCTTGGGCAGGTCACTTAAATCTCAGTGCTCCAGGATGCTCTGTAAAACACAAGAGACTTTATTGAATTGCTTTGATAGAAGGAGGTTCCCTACCTGGAAATTCTCTCTTTCAATGAAACCATATGTCCAGTCTCTGTCCTGTATCTATTCCCTCTGAATCTTAAAACAGGAATCTCTTTTTTTCCTATCATACTGTTTTATTTTGTTTTTAAACAGAACAAACTCTGTGACAGGCAACTTCAGTCATAAGTTCTTTACCACAAAATTTGGGTAATATTTATAAGATCATATTGACTTTTTTTGTTAAGTTGTCCAACTCACTTGTGTACTCATCCTCTATTGAGCTATGTATAAATATCTAAATTCATGAATCTTATTTCCATTCTCTTCTTTTAAGAGTAACTGAGCCCCTCCTGCATTATTCTTTTATATTTATTTTTATTTTTTCAAAATATTTTGTCGTCTTTCACAGTTTCAGGTTTTCTAATTTTGTCTGAAAAATTTTCTCCTTGCCTCTCAAATATCTTGTTCAGATTGATGAATTTTCTTCAGAATATTTTCTTCCAAGTTTTCTTGCAATCAATGCTCTTTTCCCTGATAGAAATTTATCATTCTGTTAGCATGAATCATGGTTCAGAAAATCAAATTCAGTTCCTTGACACCTTGAACCAAGCAGTTCATTTATTATCTCCTCCTTTCTCTCCTAAAGTCATAACTTTCAACTGGATAAAAAGAAAAGAACATACTAGTTCTAGACTGTACTAGATGATCGTTGAGGAAACGATGATAACAGCAATAGTAACAATAGCTAGAATTGATGAATCAGGTGAAGGCTTGGCAAAGTACCTTATGAATGTTTTCTTGTCTTATTGTCACAACAACCTTACCTGTTAGGTTTCATTATCATCCTCATAGATGAGGAAACAGCTAACAGGGGTTAGCTGATTTACCCAGAGTCACAGTTAGTAAGTGTTTGAGTCGAGATTTGAACTTGTTTCTCTAATTCTAGGTTCAGTGCTCTTGTACTATAACAACGAGTTGCTTATTAAAACTCTGAGATATTGTAGACTTAAGATACATAGAGTATATAGAATTACATGTATAGCATATGTGCATATATGTGCATACACATACATATCCCTCCCTATATATGACTATAATTATAACATATAGACCACATGGTATGCAGCTAGCTAAGTGGCACGGTAGAGTGCCAAGCCTGGAGACAGGAATACCTGGGTTAAAATCTGATCTCAGACACTTACTATATACCCCTGTTGGCCTCAGTTTCCTTATCTGTGAAATGATTTGGAGATAGAGATGGCAAACATTCCAGTATCTTTGCCAAAAAAATCCCAAATGTGGTCATGAAGAGTTGGACATGACTAAAACAACTGAACAAGGACAACGATAGGATATAGAGAATATAATTTATAGCCATATAATTCTTTCACTAAATATAATTCTGCAAATAAATCATTGACTTTATTATCTAATACTTCAAAGTCATTCAGTAAGAGATCCTTGACCTGGAGCCTGTGAACTTATTTTTCTTTCATTACTTTTAATAACAGTATTTTAATTTGTAATTAATTTCTTTGTGACCTTATACATATTATCTTATTCATTTAAATACGCATTGTTCTGAGAAGGTCATAGGCCTGACCACACCTCTAAAGGAGTCCATGAGACACCAAAACAGTAAAGAACTATCACACTAAAGGTTCATTTGTTATTATTTCACCCTTAAATTTATGAAGGAGTGTGGTTTCTGGTACACCCAGCAGAAGAATCCTGTACTTCCTGTCACTTGAATACCAAGACTTCTGGAGAAGGGCATAGTAAGGTCAGGACATTTAAGAATATGACAGAGTAATTATCTACAATAAAGATCTAGGATTGAGAATGCCATCATTTTTGTTATCTACCAAAGGTGTCAGCATCCTCCAAAAGCTTCCTGCTCTAATGTGGTCACTAGAGCAGATGTTTAAAGTTATTCTTAGGAAAAATTCTATATTTCTGCTGAGACACTGTTTAGCCTAGAGATTCATCTTGTCAGGGATGCATCATCCAATTCCCTACTAAAGTTGAGGGCAGCTGACTGGCCCAATCATCATCTATTGGATAGATCAAGATGCACACTTAAAGCCTACATGTTGCTAGCATACAAATGCTAGAATAAACACACAAGGCTTGACAGATTTCATAGAGTCAGTGACATGAATCTAAGTAGGCATTTCTAGAGGAACAGCTGAAATTCTGATTCAAATGAAATTCCAAAAGCCCCTGTGAAGTTGTTTCGATTTGACCTCATGGTCAAGTGTTTGCTCAAAGGTATCTGCTGATTCAAAATCTTGACCTGAGTTGTGAACACACTGTCAGTCAGAAGAGAAATATGTGGTCAGAAAAAGATTATAATACAGCTGCAGAATTTTAAGAAGGAGTAATGAAGGATGGGCGAGAAGGTATGGGAAGAGGGGTGGGGAAGGCACCTGGCAATGTTCCCCAAGGATCAGTTGATGCTGCTTTCTGGGGAAACAGCAAGTTAGTCAGAGTGTCATATCTGGTCTTGCAATTCATCAGAGATCCTCTTGTGGATTACCTCATCTTGGTTTGTTTATTTTCCTTGGGAATTTGGTCTCTTCCTGAATCTAGGATTTGTTTTAAGGTAAATTTGTCTCTTTGATCTTAATGATGAAACTTAAAATTGTCTCTTTCATTTTAATCAGTCTTTCCTATCTCTAATATGCTAAGTCACAATGGCCTAAGATGCCATCAATACATACTTATAAGTCTTCCATGGCCTTGCTTTTAGTTTGCAAGGTTTATCTATTGTAGTGTATGCAACTTAACCAACTTGTCCTAACTCTATGATTTTCAGCTAAAAATGTTCTTGGTGAAACGGGAATAGTAGCAGCTTTTGGTAGAGTGGGCTGACTTCCCTTTAAGGAGTCAAGGAGGCCACCCTTGGGATTTATTTTGTCTAGGGAATTAGGGCTTGAATCATTAACATGGCTTTCTTGTTTACTAAAAGATAAAACATACAATAGATGGGGAATTGGTGCATTCTTAAGTTTAGTAGAATTTTGTTTGTTCTGACCTATTACTGCTGTGGTGAGAAGTAGAGGAGAGCATTATATGTTTCAATCATCAATTAGTCATTCTACCCTTTCAAATCTCTTATTAGCAGTAAATCTATTCATATTGAATTGAATGGTCCATGGGAGTTTGACTCTGTTCCAATCCGAAGACTACATCATTGGACTATCTTAAGCTAGACCTGGCCCGGAACATTTGATATAACTAAAAAGACAGAATCAGAATGATCCCATTGATAATCTAGTTGTTGAAGTGGAGCTGGGGGAAGGCGATTCAGAAAATAAAGAAGCTTTAGACTGTTGGATTGCTGCACCATGTGATTTCTGGACTTTTAGCCATATATGTGGAGCCCTCTTAATGTGATAAAGAGAAGGGCTTGATTAGTCCAATAGGATTAGCCTATTGCGCGTTTAAGGAGGTAGATAAGGAGAGCAAACATATTTATTGCCTGATATAGTAACCCCTGGCTCTTGTTAACAGTTTTAGAAAAAACCTGGATTATCAACATAAGGAATACAAAAACAAACTTCATTCAATCATTAAAACAGGTAAGAATGGATTTTTGCCTTTCAAGGATTTTACCTTGAAGGCAGAAGGACAGCTTATTGACTTAGTAAGCATAAGTAAAGAGGTAGATGATAGTAGTTGTGGAGACTGATAGACTGAAGGTGGGAAAAACAGTCTTTGACCTACAGGTTTCACTAGAGAATGTGTTGACCTCCACTGAAATTAAGGTCAAAAAGGAAGGGAATGAGGGGTGGGGGGGGGAGGACTGAGAGTGAAAACTAAAGAGTTGAACTGATGGTAAGAGAATTTAGATCATGAGATAATAAAATTACTAAGGATGTTACTTTTTCTAAAGTGGTCTCT
The DNA here is from genome assembly GCA_028658325.1 of Potorous gilbertii. NCBI lineage: Eukaryota > Metazoa > Chordata > Mammalia > Diprotodontia > Potoroidae > Potorous > Potorous gilbertii. The sequence continues at coordinate 127,053,568 of CM053772.1, read as the reverse complement.
AAGGATGAGCATGCTTTCACCACCAAATAATATGGTTGACTGCATGAGAAACTTAAAAAGTAAGCAATGGAATGACTTGAAGAATAGTTGTTGAGAGTGTGATCAAATGGAATCCCATCTGGAAATGTTTTCTATCTGCAAAATGTCATTGACTTTATGTAGTTTGCAGATGATCCATTTTTTGGGGAAAGGCAATAGAAAATTAAGATGGGGAATGATCTCTTTTAAGATGATTAAAAAGAATATCTCCATACCCGGTCACTTAAAGACAAATTCCCTCAATAGAAAATTCCCTAATGGAATCAACAAGGGAAGGGGTGAAATTTCTAAATGGAAAAAAATAAAGCTTGGTGGATTGGATCTATGTTATTCCCAATCCTCCCCAATCACTTCTGATCAGTCCATGTCAAAAGCAATTATATCACACATTTTGGGTAAAAGCTAATGGAGTCAACCTCCCATCACACTAACACTTAGAAAATCAATTAAGAAAATTTGAGTGAGAGATTAGAACACTGAAAGATCATGCAAATACATCTGCCTACACAAATAAAAGATCCAGACATCTGGGAAGGGACACTGTACCTGGCACTATGTAAGATGGATAAAAGATTAAGGTACCTTTTCTTGCAAGAAGTTTTTATTACAGCCTTTGAAATATGGAGTTTGGGTTCAGTATCTTTCTATTCTTAAATGAGAACTCTATATTTAGGGTATGGAAAAAATAAAATCAGATAAAAGGTTAGTTAAATTAGGAGTTCTTAATGTTTGGGGGTCCTGGAACACTTCAGCAATATCATAAAACCTATAGACCTGTACCAGAATAATGTTTTCAAAAGTTTAAAATAAATGGGTTGACAAAGCAAACAAATTCCTATCTAACTTCACAGATCTCTAGAAATCTAAGAACTTCTTAGTAGATAAATATAATGAATCCTTCTGAAAAGCTTTATGGCCAAGCAAAAATCAAACCACATTGTGTGTGGGTCCTGTAGCCCCAAGAATTCCATTTAGACTGGGCCTCAAATGGTTTTCATGGCCTTGAGTATGGTGCAACTTGACGCTTGCGAGGTGAGCAATCTCTTATTTTCCCGAGAATAGCAGAAATAATGTGAGGATTTTACTCAGGGCCTTTCAGTGAACCTCTCCATGAAGGAAGCAGCGCTTATGGTATCTTTTGGCTGCAATATAAGAAAAGATGGAAAAGCAGACCAGTGCTTCAGTTTATGGTTTAAGAATTCAGAAAGAGACAGTCCTCATTAACTAGTTCATGGAGGGGGTTGCCTGATAAAATTTCAGACTAAGTGGCACACAGAGCAATGCACCAAAACTCATTTGGTAGTATAATTGGATAGAAACTCAATTTAGCTGACCCTAACCCCATTCACCCCATTCACCATTCTCCTCCACTGTGGATTTCCTCTTTTCTCTTTTACTGTAGACATCAGAAAGCATATGGAACTGGTGTGTTTGTGTTTGTGTGTGTGTGTGTGTATATGTGTGTGTGTTGGAGGCAGGAATATGTATGAGTGATGACTCTCCCTGAGTAAATACAAAGGTCTTTTTTGTCAAGATGCTTTATTGTAGACTATAGGATAATTTTCAGTTACCTAAATGGTCAAGTGACATTGCAACCCAGAGTGATGGAAATAAGTAAAGGTCATAAGGTAGGGCCCCTGAAAGATATGAAAGCCCTCAAGTGTTATAGCCTTTTCATAGATCCATTTTTTCCTGCCTTTGGAGCTATGGCTAGAGTAAAAAAAAACTATATTTTTACAAATATAAATTCTTGTAGATCTTTCCATATCTGAAATTTTCCTGCATGTGACCCTTGTATAATAGCTATAACTTCCTTTTACTGTGGTCATGGATATAATCTAGGGGAAACATCTGGATTAGCTATAGCACACATGAGACCAAATCCCTATGGGCTCTAGTGGAAGAGTGCACTGAATTTTTCATCCAGAGCATTGAAAGATCTCTTCCGTTCCTAAGTAGATGGAGACAACTAACAACTGGTCTAGTACAAGCTAATCAAAAGTTAGGATTCAAACATTCTATTTTGTTTATCTTAGACACTTTATTGGCTGAAACTATGAAACCATTAGTTAGTACTGCACTGCCATGAATGGAGAAACACAGAATCCAAGAGTTGGAAAAGACTTTGGAGATCATCTACTTTAATCCATATCCAAGAAGGAATTTGCATCTCTTCAACACAGTAAAGTTCTGATGTACAAGAAATCTGGTCTAACCTGCCTCTAACCTAGAAAATGAATATGAGATCAGTGACCAGGGGTCTCCATAAATTTCTAGAAATTAATTTATATCGAACAGAATCAAGTCTTGGACTTCTAAGTTGTCCATATGGAGGAAAAAATCAGAAGTTTTGTCTTTGTCATAATTCTTCCTCTAAGAATACCATCAAATAAATGTGTATGTGTGTGTGTGGGGGGGGTGTATGTATTGGTGCTAACCACAAATGAATCCCTGATATCCTAGAACAGTTAACACAAACTGTTCTACTCATCAGTATGAATTCATAGAGAACCCACAAACTAAAAAGGAATCAAGATGAGGAAAAGGGGAGGATAGTCTTTCAGACCCTCCATGACCAATGGATAGACTATTGTGTTGCTTGAACTATGCAATGTTCCTTTAGTATTATAGTGATTCATGAACCATGCGCTTCAAGGCCACCTTGATATTGGGATGACCCTTTAAAATGACTCCAAAGATCTTGCTCAGGATACTCTGTGTGGAGAGTACACACAGTCCTTAAATATTGATGTCAACAATGATTACTTGCCAAACAGGGTAAAAATACATTCCCAAAGGCAGAAATGTAATTCCTGAAACACTTTATAGGATAGTAGGGAATCAATATTGGTGTGCAGATAAAAGCAGAAGTTGCAATATAGCCTGAAAACCCTACTGTGGACATGAAGAATACTTGGCACTAATAGTGCATGTTCAGGTTGGCAAATCACTGTAAATATTAGCCCATTTTGTCCTCACATCAAAAAAGAAAACCAAAGGTGGAGGCTCGTATTAGCTCCATTTTACACGTGAGAAAACCAGGGCAGGGAGAGGTTAAGATGCTTGTCCAATAGCACACTACTCATAAGTATCTGAATTGAATTCAGGTCTTCCTGGCTCCAGATCAAGAAGGCAAATAAGGTTTTAGGATTTAAGGAATACTACCACATCCATCATCTACTTGTTATTCAAGACAGCCATGTCTCTAAGGAAATTTTAAAACACTCAAGATCATTGCAGTCATTACATAGGGTAGAAACCTCCTTCTCTGAATTCCAAAAGCAATTTGTGTTAACCCTTAGTCTTGCTCTGCCTTGGTCTACGTTGTCCCTTTGGAACAGAAACAAAACCTTTTGATACTCTTCTGGTAATGCACTAGTCACTCTAAACTGTCCAAGTTATGAATGTACAACCACTAAAAATTAGCCTCATTTAAGCAAAAATAGACGATTCAGAAAAGAGTCCTTTATAGATAAGGTTACTTTCAAAGCTTTGAAACCCCTACATTATATTCAAAGGATCATGAAAATCTACAGTCCCTGTACACCATGGATTCAATGGCCTATTGCATTCCCTATATCTTAGAGCATGAAAACTGAGCAGCCAATGCCTTATTCCATAAATCACAGGATGGATTCATCTCTAGTCAGTCACAGCTGCGGCCATGTGCAATCAGGATGATCTTCACCAAAACTCAACCATAACCAGATCACCAAGACTAGGCTCACGAAAAACAATAGTGGGACACTATATTCAGACCTGCCCAAATATCACTACAAATCAGCCAGGGGTGGGGAACCTGGGACTTTGAGGCCTTGAGGTTGCAGGCTCCCCACCCCTGCATAGGCTTATCATTCCAAGTGAGGAGGAAATCTTGTTCACTTACTCTCAGCTCTTCTTTCTCCTGGAAAGACTCACTGGAAGGCATTCCCTCTACCATAACAGCCAGGCTGAAGGTTTCAGCAGGTTATTCATAACTATACATTGAGACATAATATTATTTTATTAGTGACCAATTTAATAGTCACACATTTACACATATGCCAGCTAGTGTGTTAAGACCCTGATAAGTAAGCATGTACGTGTGTGTGTGTGTGTGTGTCTTCATTAAAAACTTTCTGGGAATATAGCATGGTTACTTTACCTCTTCCCAAAGCTTTAACATCATGAGCAGCAGTTATCTTAGCACTGGTAATGGTTTTAGAAGCTAGGCTTTAGATACCATATTGATTGTCATTGACACAAGGATGGAAACAGTAGATTTCCTACAGTTACAGGGACTTCATGTCTCTTCCTCTGGAAAATGTTTAAACTCCATTATCTTAAGAATTTCATCTCTTTCTACACATATGGTCTTAACTTTCAAATTTGTCCTCGAGTAAGTAAAGACTTAGAGCTATTTCTCTTTACAGAGAACAAACTCTACTTGCCTACACTCGGTATTGCTTCTAATTATCCTCTGCATTTACCATTGATTGTGCTCTCATGTTAGCTGCATGCCTGTATTCAAACATGTCTTATGATGACACTAACATTGACCTTAACATTAACATTAAAAATAAGGCTTGGAATGAAGGCTTCATTTCCCTATCACTTACAATGTGGTCTTCAACTTGCTGAAGTTGCATGCGATGCCTGCCATTTACTAGCAGTTCTATGAGCCAGATTGCTTCTCAAACAGTTGAATGAGCTGATTGTAATTCCAACTTTTACCCTCACTGCTCTGACCTCCACAGTAGGGAAGAAGACCTTTGTATAAATAAGACATATCATCAAGGACAAGTTTGCTTATAAAGGAAGGTAGGCCGGTTAAGTAGCGAGACAAGTAATTTTTTTTTAAATTTAAAAATATTTTTAAAAATTAAGTATTTTTTTAAAAAATGGACATTCCAAGAGCAACATAGCCATTGTTTTAATATCTGTTTTTAAAGTACCAGAAGAAGGAAGTTAGCACCCTGAATTGATGTGGCATTTAACAGAAACACATGGGTAAAGATGACACATTATGAGATGTACTAGAGTGGGATGTGATCCACATTTCTGGAGGGACTCTTCTAACCACTGAGGTCATAGATCTCTTAAAGCACCAAAGAATTGGTACATGCATTCCTTAATCCCCTCTCTTTCCCCTTAACAGCTATCATCAGAGAAAGAGCTTAACAAAGTGCCCTTGATTTGGAACATTTTTTTTAAATTAAAGGTCTGCATTTGCAATGTTTTGAGATTTGTTAAGTTTGTTGCAAATGGAGGCATAAATCTAAGAAGAGAGGAAAAGGAGTCCTTAGGGGTCTTTTTTTTTAAGATTATGTTCTTGCATATTATAATCAGTAGGAAGGGGAGGTAATGGAACTATAGGCCACAAAGAACCTCTACCACCTGCATAATGCCTGCACAATCATATGATTGGCATAACACCCCATTATCCACCCACCCTCAAATCTCAAATTCTGTTTTGTTTCTGCTGTTGCTAGTGAGAACATATAGTTGAATAAAACCTATTATTTCCCATATAACAGTTTAGTTGCTATCCCCTTGCTGTACTTGGTTTCTCATTTGCATTTGCTGTGTGTATGTGTTCTTTCACAAGCAAAAGCTATCTCATTGAGGGATGGTACTTAAATAATAGAAGTTATTGACCTAATTCTCTAGCCACTGGTTAAAATGAGGAAAATCTGGATGAGATTCTTACTAACCTTCTAGATCACAGCATCTCATGGCAGAAGTGAGAATGAAAGCATATCGGGCATATTTTTATTCCCTGAAATTTCTCCAGGTCATATTCTGGTAGTTTTTAGCAAAGCACAACTTTCAATAACTGCTTTGTGGATGATCACATTCCATCTCACAAAGACAGTGTTAATATTATCAAACCCAAAGAGAAGAAGTGGAGGAGATGGGAAAGAATTATTACACATAGTATATTCCAAGCAATCATCTTAGAGTTTTTTTCTGAAAATGAAATCATCTTTCTAGTCAAAGATTGAAACGAGTAGTGGCAGAAAAAAATCAACTTTTTAAATATCCCATTGTCACATAAATAAGATGAAGCATGACTTAATGGAGAAAATGCTGGCTTTGTAATCAAGATGGGCTGGATTCAGAGACAGAAAGTCTTGGATTCAATCCTGTTTCTGACACATGCTGGATGAGTAACCCTAAGCAAATTGTTTAACCCCCAAAGACTGTAGTAACTCTCTAGGACTATGGATTGCAAAACAATTATTCGATTTCCCTACACTAAGTAAATCACAAGTCTAAGACCCCTCCATCCCCCCTCCCCAAATCAAATCACATATATTTTTGCACAGTGTGATTTACATAGAATTCTTAAGGATGATTCAGATTTGGAGAAAATAATTATATATTGTATTGCTACCTAAGATTCCTCCTCATCCGGATTTGTACAGTGGACAGAGTGCTAGGTCTGGACTTAGAAAGGACTGAGTTCAAGTCTAGCCTCAGATACTTCCTAGTTGTGTAATCCTAGGAAAGTCACTTAACTTCTGTCAGTCTCAGTTTCCTCAACTGTAAAATAGGGATGATAACAGCACCTACCTCTCAGGCTTGTTGTAAGTATCAAAGGAGATAGGATTTTTAAAGTGATTAATATAGCACAGTAAATGCTTAATAAATGCTTGTGTTCCTTCTTCCCCACCATTCTATAGCCAGTTGTTTTTTTGCTACTACTGCCCAGCATGCTAATTAAAATAAGAAGCCTTGAATTAGATTTTAATAAAAATATGATACCATCAACTTTGCTTTGGGACATTACCAAGAAATTTCCTCTTTAAAAAAATATCTACTACCAAGTATTACATACTATGTAATTATGGTTTGTATGTGCAAAGGGAAGATTTAATTAATCTGATTTAACCTTGTAACTGAAACACTCGTAATAGAACACAAGAGGAAGGTTTCTTGATGGCACAATGTGACTTCATTCAACCAGAGTTCAACTCACAAGAATCCCTACCTGCTCTCCTCGTTGGTGATAAGTTGCTCAATTCAACAGATAAGATTCTACCACCTCTTTACAGAGAATCCCATAGTAATGAGAAGATTCACTGGTTAAAAACGTTTCAACCTTTTAAACTAATCCTCAGATGTGGAACTTGAAATACTTTTATTGCATGTTAAGTTCTCCACTTCAGAGGTAACCAGGTGGTGCAATTGATAGAATCCTGGGCCTAAAGTTAGAGAGCTAAGTTCAAATCCAGCCTCAGACACTTACTAATTGTGTGAGCGTCATGGGGCAAGATACTTAACCTCTGTCTGCCTCAGTATCTTAAACTGTAAAATACGGATAATAAGAGTACCTAACTTGCAAAATTATTGTGAAGATCAAATGACGCCATATCTGTAAAGTGCTTACTCAGAGCCTGGAATGCAATAGGTACTCTTCTCTACCTTTTCATTACATACATGATTCAGTATCAAGTTGCGTGGTCACTCTCATGTTCTCAACAGGGAAATGTCAGAAGTGAGAGCACCTGGATTTCTTAATAGAACCATAAAACCTCAGAGCATGAAGGGACCTCCAAGCTCACCTCTGTTAAGGGGATGAACCCCAGGGAAAGGCAGGTAGGTGTTCAGGGAAGATGCAGCATTCAAACAGTTATCCATGGTTGTGGACTACTCTTTCTCCTCAATAAAAGTGAGCCTCAAGATATTATCTACTGGTAATCAGTGACATAAGTATGTCCAGCAGACTAACTCTATCAATCAAATGAATTCTAAAAATAGGAAAATAATACCAATTTATAAAAGAGAGGGAGAAAGTATATGTAGAATGAGAAATGCCTGATGTTTGGAAACAGAGGAAGCTTCAGTTATTTTGAATCATTGTTATTTGTGTATTTAGATAACAATTTGAACTTATATTTGGGCCTTCAGGGGTGATTCCCGAGAGTGCTCAGCTTCTTACCCAGGCATACTTCAGTTAAGGTAGCATAAAGATAACAAGAATTAAGATATCACAAGGTACCAAGAAACTTAAGTTTAAGCCCAGGTAAAGATATGAAATGTGTGATAGATCCAGTGATATACTGATAAATGTTAACAGTTGGAAAAAAGGTATACACAATATACTTTTAAGTTTAATCTGAATTATCAAGATTTTCTCCATCACATTCTGAAGTCTGGAAATTCAACAAAACAATGCAACAAGATCTGATATGTAGCAATTGTAAATTTTAAATTTGGAGACATTGATGAGAGAGTCCAAGAGATAAGAGCTCATGAATGATACCACTCTGAGCTTCTTACAGATGCTGTACAGGAAAAGAGAGTTTCTATGGAAAAATGTGCAAATAGACTCAGCACTAGTGCATTTGAGTGGTCTGAGGTCAATCAGGTGCAAGCCATGGCTGAACAAGAGGTGTCTTTACATCACCCATGCCAAATAATCATACACCTATACACCTATTGCTTAGTGACCTCCTGAGGATTCCATTGGACTTTTCAAATTCTGGGAAATTTATATTGAAGATACTCCTGGTTAGTGTAGAATCTTTCTTGCTATAATCATTCTGCCTTGTGTGTATATAGATGTTTGCATGTTGCTTCCTACATTAGAATGTGATTTTCTTAAGGGTGGAGACTCTGTATATCCCCAGAACTTAGCAGAGCTCCTTCATGAATGCTTGTTGATCGCCTCTTTGTTTCTAATTCACTCCTTCTGGTGTGAAATAGCACAAGTCTAACTCATAGGTCTTAAAAATATTACTATGTACCCTATCAAGTCTCCTCCATTCTTGGCTAAAGATACTCAGTTCCTCAGCCAGTCCTCAAAAAATATGATTTCTATTTGCTAACCATTCTTCTTGCTCTCATCAATACATATCCTTTTGAAGTTGAGTCATTTTAGTCGTGTTCGACTCTTTATGACTTCAATTGTGTGTTATTATTTTGTTTTGTTTTGTTTTTTGACAAAGGTCCTGAATGGTTTGCCATTTCCTCCTCTAGCTAATTTTTCTAGATAAGAAAACTGAGCAAACATGGTTAAGTAACTTGCCCAGGGTCACATAAATAGTAAATGTGTGAGGTTGGATTTGAACTCACGAAGATTTCAGAAGTTCCTGACTTCAGGTCCACTGAGTCACCTAGTTGCTCCTACACATTAAATGAACAATCCCAACATGTGGCATCACAAATTAAAGAGAATACTTTGGATGTACTCTGACCAGAAGAGAATATAGATAAGACTTATTATCCCCTTCTCTCTTGACACTATACTTTCACTAGTGCAGTCTATTGTCATCTTTATTTTTTGTGACTGCCATGTCACATTCTAAGTTCATATTGTTCTTGTAATTCAGTATTTCCCTAGGTATTTCCACTTGTGTTTCGCTATACTTCCTCCATTTTGTCATGTGAATTTTTTTTTTATTAAATTCAAGTGTAAGACTTAACATTTATCCCTATTATATTTCATCTCGTTAGGTCAGCCCTCTGTAGATGAGGCAGATAGGTGGTATAGCTGATAGAGCACTGGCTCTAGTATCAGGAAAACTTGAGTTCAAATTCAGCCTCAAACGTTTACCTGAATAAGTCACTTAAACTTTATGTGTCTCAGTTTCCTCATTGGTAAGAGAGAGCTAATAGTACTTACTTTCTAGAGCTGTTGTGAAAATCAAATGAGATAACATTCATAAAGTGCTCAACAGAGTATTAGGCACATAAATGCTTATCCTTTCTTTCCATAAGTCTAATCTATCAAAAATTTTCAGGGGCATGGTTTTGTCAGGCAGTTTATAAGTGACTCCTCCCAGATTAGTGTCATTTACAAATTGGCTATGTATCATTTATGCCTTCACCCAAGTGATTAGTAAAAATGATGGAAAGAACAGTAACAATGGCATATCCCTAAATTCCTTCAATCTAGACCTTTGTCCATGGGCATAGGATTATGCAGTAGAGATGGAAGGTATCTTAGAGATTCTTTAACTCAACTCTCTCATTTTGTAGATGAGGGAACTGGAGCCCAAAAAAGTTAAATGAATTGCCCAAGAGGACACTAAATTCTTTTGGTTTCTGATTCTGAATCCAAATACATAGCAACCCTCTTATCCAACACTATTATAAATAATCACTGGGTACATTTTTTTTTAACTTTTCCTTAATCCTCTTACCTACAGAGTCACCCATCCCACATTTCTCCATCTTGTCCATAGTATATCATGAATCATTTTGTCAGATGCCTTCGTAAAATTCAATTATACTCTATTTCATACATACCATGACTCCTAAATCTAGAGATCTAGGATGTCTTTTCAAGATAGAAGTTCTAGTACAGGAGAGTTACATTTAACACGGAACCCTATCTAGGATATAAATGAATACTCTTTGATCATGGGGTGGGAAAAGAGTTTCTATGTTAGGGGCTGAGTTGAGTCAACAATCTTACAAAGATCAAGGCAACCTCAAGCCTGGGGAGCACTACATAATTTTGAGTAAATATGTATGTTTGAAGGTAAGTAGCCATTAGAGAAAATAATCTTTATACTGGAAATGACAGAACAAAAGTAGGAGTTAGAGAAGTCCTTTCAAGTATATGAAGGGCTATTGGGATTAGCTTTATTCTGTTTGTCCCCAGAGGGCACGAAACATCATCATCATCATCATCATCACAATAGTTAGAATTCACATAAAGCTTTAAAGTTAACAAAGTGATTTATAAATATTACCTCATTTGGTGAAATTAAGGTTTGAAAATGAGAACAGCTTTCTAACAGTTAGAGTTGTCCAAAAGTGATATAGACCGTCTTCCTTGTTGCCAGATCTCCACTAATTGGAGGATATTCAAGCAGTGGTTAGATTAATACTTATCAGGTATGAAACAAAAAATAGTGTTTTGTATGTATTATCTTATTTGATCCTTAGAACAACCATAAGAAATCGGTACTATTAATAGATCCATTTTAAAGATGAAAAAATAGAGGCACAGAGTGATTATTTGATTTTTCCAGAGTTCTACAGCTGGAAAGGGTCAGAGATAGGATTTAACTCAAGCTTTATTAACTCCAAGCTCCACACTCTGTATGACCTAAATCCATTTAATGTATTAGTGGAAAATGGTTTTTTTGAATTCTTTCAACTGTAAAATTATGAAATCCTGCATCATCACAGTCCTATGATCTATAGACCCCACATTTTCTATGGATATAAAGAAAGACAGGGAAAATGAGGCTACTTGTAGACTAAGGACCTTTAAATAAATGTCTTAAGTTAGAGTACCATACTATATTACATCTTTAGGACACCCTGGATTTTCTTCTGGGCAGTAATTGACTTCAAGTTCATACAATCAGGTGTTTATTGCTGAAAAAGATAAAGATAAGTAAGTCACCTTTCATGTGCCCAGGGTGATCTACCATGTTGGCCCATGCCCCTAGGAATCTCTGTGCTCTCTCTATTTTTCAGAAGTTCATGAAAAAAGAAGTTAATTATATGACATATTTAAAGGTATAATTGTACGTAGATGCTTTCATATTGTTCAGGAAGATGGTTGAAGAACATGAGGAAAAGCTCCTAACCATGTTAAAAGGATGGAGGGCAGGTGGTGTAAAGCAGTTAAACTGATAGGCTCCAGTTCTGTTAACCCTTTGCTGAAGATTTGGTTTGTAGAAAATTTTAGATAAATAAAAATTTTGAAAATTTTAGAAAAAATTTAGAAAAATAAAGAGGTAGTTACTAGCACTGAGAAATTAGAGATATTCATCATTTGAATATTTCTGAAGAATATTGAGAGTTGATAATGACTCTGGAATTTAGTGGTCACTATCTAAGATCCATGGAGAACTATGCAAATTACAGAGACTCTTAGCAATCTCCCAAATATATATTTAGGTGTGTGCATGTGTATATAATATGTACAATACATATATATCTATGTATGTATATATGTATACATGTATGCGTACATGTATGTGTATATGCATGTATGTGTGTGTGTACGGGTGTGTGAGACTGAGAAGAAACATGGTCAGAGGGGATACACAATCAATCAGAATAGTGTCTAGTTCATATAAGATGAGTAATAAATGTTGGCTGATTGATTGAACTAGATCTCCTAGTACCTTTTGGAGATCACTGAGCTGAGAAGTATGACCCAGCCTTTAGGGAAGAGCTGTTTCACACATACCCTCAGTTTTGAATTTTTTGAACCCAACAGCTGGATACTGGTTAAGATGACTTATGGACAATTTTTTTAGAAAAAGAAAATAGTTATCAAAATTCTACTACATTTTCCCAATAGGAAACAGATTCTATGACACAAAATTCCCAGGCCTAAAAGTGAGTTGTCATTGAAGTTTCATAAGGAACATAAATTCAATTATGGATAGACAGAAAACTATTGACTTAAATTCTAAAGAGTTTTAAATTTTATGCTGCAATCCAAAAAGGGTAGTGGCCTAGGCTAACTATGAGTTCAGTATTTTTATATATATATATATATATATATATATATATATATATATATATATATATATATACGTATATACATATATATACGTATATACGTATATATATACGTGTATATATATATATATATATTACTGACCGGGAATCAATGTAGAGGCAGATATCTATCCCATAGGCTCCAGGTTACAAAGCCATGGTGATCTATATAGAAGAAATGAAGGCTATCTGTGGAATGAAGGGAATGGAGCTTAGCACAGCTGAGAATCTGGCACTGCCTCTGGAGACTGTACATTCAGTTAAAATAAAGCATATAGCTTTGAGTATCTGCTCTACCTATACTGAACATAGACAACTGGTAATAAACACAGCTGCAGAATAAGAACCTATAGACAGCAATATTGTCCAAGATGGACTTACCAGGGAATCAAATTCAACTCCCTTAAAGATATACCACAGTTGTAGTAGATACAGAAATTGAAACTCTGCCACGATTTATTGAATTTTAGCTTTATTCAAGTATAACCAATCATACATAATCTATGAGAAAACAGTTTTCCAAGTTTATTAATCCATGACAAATAAAAGGTCTAGTGATGACTAGGGACATTTGTGTCAAGAAAAATCTCTTTATCCAGCATACAAGAGATTCTGCTTCTCCTAATTTCCAAAGGGTGTATACAAGTGCCAATGATGTTGAAAGAAAAGTACTGTTTACCTGAAGACATAAGAAATGAGAAACTTTTGGAGCTGGAAAGTAGCTCCACCGGTTCCAGTTCTCTGAAAGAGAACTGGAGGAATATAAGCAACATCCTAGTTATGATAGACCACTTAAGTCAGTGCGCCCAGGCATATCTCAATCATGAACACATGTGGTCAAAGTGTTAAGAGAGGAGTAAGCAAACTTTATGGTTTACTTGCCAAGATTTGCTGTTATTTAAGTTGGAATTTAGAAAGCTAGATACCAAGGGAATTTTTGGTGTGGTCAGTATCAAAAAGTCTAAAACTATGCATATCATTCTTAAGAAGTCTCACATAGAGAACATTTTAATCATACACTCTTGGATATATGACAGTTCCTCAGGTTTGAGCAGAAGGCTTGGTAGGGACAATTTTTGGCCTTCTAATTCTATCCTATAATTCTGTTCAGAAAGACATAGGCATTAGTGAATACATATTTTTTCATCAAGAGCCATGGCTTCCTAATGACCTATTCTTTGGAGTCTACAATATTGGAGATATCTAGACACACATGATCATATATCACTCAAATTAGAGGCAAGTTGAGAGGGTCTACTGCAATGGTACAACACATTCTCAGGGACTTCATGCAGGGGGATTAGAATGATCTGTTAGTGTCCTAGCAAAACACAAGACAGCATACTAGGAGAGAATCACTCCATAATAAATAATTAAGACGCTAAATAATCTATCAGTTTATTTTTTTAATTTATTTTATTTTTAATTTATGGTATAAAACAAAATACATGTTCTGTTTTATAATAATAATAACAAAAGATGTTTGCTCATGAAACTGCAAATCTTTTATGTAAAATTTGCTATTTCTTTTAAATATATGGTAAACTTTTCATGTAAATTTCTTCTTTTTTTTCTTTTCTCCTTCCCCCTTCTTGCCACCTTAAAGATGGCTACCTCCCTGTTTACAAAATAACTCCATAGAAAAGCCAAACTCTTAAAGACAGAATTGTCACAACCCCTTGTTGTCTACAGGAAGGTTAGTTGGTCACTTTGGTAAATTGGAGAACAAGAGGATGTGACAGTCACAGAATCAAATCCCATAAAGTTTCTACCATCATCTGTAGCTAGACTTATTTGCAGCAGTGAATAGCCAATACAGGAAAGCTCAAAGTCAAAACTGGGATAAAAGAGAATCTGCATTTAATACAACAATGAGGAATAGAGAAGGGTATCAAGGCCTCCTCAGTTTAAAGTAGACTTCACAGAGAGAGGAGAGAGAATAGATCTACAGAACATTCTTTTTCTGCCCACTGTTCCAATAACCTAGGTCCTAAGGAAACAGAGGCCAGCTATTAGGCTTGATCCCATTGAGAAGAAACTACTCTATTCACTGTAGGCCATCAATAAGACTAGACTTCGAGACCAATAGGCAAAACAGAGCATGGAAAATCTGAATAAGTGGCAATAAATTGGTATATAACTATCTGAATTATCTAGGTAGTCTAATGCTATAGACGTTGAGTGAGAATGTTACACATACAGTTTGCCAGTGTGGTGAAGAGCCATGACTTCTTATTGGCTTATTCTTTGGAATCTAAAATGTTAAAGATATCTAGATACTCATGATCATAAGTATATTTTATTCAGAGGAGAGTGCATATAAATAATAAAGTGGTTATAAGCCTTCTTATGCAGTCTTATTTTACATGATTCTTGAATTTATAGAATATGTGACTGTGGATAAAATATTTGCATGAAACGCAGTTTTCAGAAACTGGACATTTTTAACTAAGATATGTTGTTAAACCTGAAATTTAAGTATATTTCTCCTTATTCCCATTAAGTTATCACCCTAAGTGTCCTATATAAATTTTTATCTCCAATCATGTTCAAATCCATAAATTTCTTTCTTGTCAGATTTCTCTAATTCTCAAAAAAGGCAATTGTGATAACTACCGTTATTATCTTAAGTGTTTAGGTCTTTGTGCAATTCAGTTAGATTTTTTCTTTTGGTATTCAGATTTGATGACATTAGTCACCCATTTATTTAATGCTGATATTATTGTTTATGGTGACTTTAAACATTCCTATTTGCCTTTTTGAACAACACCCATTTTTGTTCTTTCCTTCCCAGAATTCATTATTAACATTCCTCCTTTTAATATTCAATTGAAATATAATAAGTTCTGCTCCAGTTCTGCACTTTTAACCCTGGAAGTATAATATTTTATATGTGGTTCTTTTGTATAGAAAAATTTCATCTTGTGGGGCGGAGCCAAGATGGCGGAGTAGAAAGACTCACATTTGCTAGCTCCGAACCCACAGCCCATGGATTCCCTCTAAAAAGAACTCCTGACAAATTCTGGAACAGTGGAAGCTGCGCAGAAACACAGTGAAGGAGATTTCCGTTGCAGAGAGCCCTGAAAAACAGACCTCAAAGGTACCCCGGACAGGAGCGGAGCCCTGCCCTGCGGAGCGCTCCACTTCCCTGCCCCGGCCACGCGGCACTGAGAGGAGCGAGCAGACCCCAGCAGGCTTCAAAGAAAAAGAAAAATTTCATCTTGTATTCTATTTTGAAACACTTTGCCCTTTTTTGAATGAATACATTCCATTAATATTGAAGTTACTCATTGCTGAATTTCTTCTTCTCTCCACCAAAACTAAATATTATAAAAAAATTTGGAAGAAGGAAGAAACACTTAACAATGATTAACTTAATTGTTAATGGGATAAACTTACCTGCAAAAGGGAAGAAATTTGAAGAACAAATGTAGAAAGAAATCCCAAGAATTTACTTCATGTAAGAAACACATCTATTAATATTGATATCTATTATTCTTTATTTTGCTTTTAGACTGGAACTGTAATATTTGAAGATACAGGGAACTCTCAGTAAAGAAACTTCATCTCTCAAAGCATACCATAACCTGCTTTGAAACTTGGTTTTCAAGATTTCCCTAGAACACTAAAAGAATCAGGGACTTGCCTAGGGTCATTCATCCAATAGGTAGAAGTGGTAGAAATTGAACTCAATTTTTCTTTACTCTACTCACCACAGTATGCAGTCTTTACTATATATTTATCATCCATATCTCAAAACTCTACTAGGGATCTATACTTTCTTTTTCTTGAAACAATGTAATCCCATTCCTCATTGCCTCTTCCCCTCAGCAGATTGTTTTTTTCTTCTTTCCTATCACAGCCCAGCTCCAAATCACTGTCTTACTCATTTGTTTTTTTTGGAGGGGAGGGGAGGAGTAGTCATTCCTAGAGAATCGTAATATTTTACTTGAATAATTTCCTTTCCAGCTTTATCCATAAGCTCAAATATACTTATTCCTTCTCCTTTCTGGACTCCATTCCTTCTTCATTTCCTTTTTTGTTGCTACTATAACATATATACATATACATATATATATATATGTGTGTGTGTGTGTGTGTGTGTGTGTGTGTGTGTGTGTGTGTGTGTGTATTCTCTTCCTCAGACTGGATAAGAAATTAATAAATAATAAGTAGTTAACAAGCCCCTGTGTCTACACTCTTCTTGTATTCATCTGAATAATCTTCATCAGTGGCATCCTAATTTCAACAACTACAAAGTCTCTTCTTTCAACTTCTCTATGGCAGTGGTCTCCAAGATATAGAGTATACTCTACCAAGCTGCCCTAGCTTGTCCTTGGAGGGTATATAATCTATCAGAGGGTACAGAAATGGAATGTATTCTATCTTTTCCTTGATGGTGATGTAGGAGTATATTTTCTTTTTTGGGGGAGGATGTGCTTTTTTTATTAGTTTATTTATTTTTAGTTTTCAGTATTCCTTTCCATAAGTTTTAAATTTTCTCCTTCTCCCTCCCCAAGATGACATGCAATCTGATATGGGCTCTACACCCACATTCCTATTAAACACATTTTCATGTTAGTCATGTTGCATAGAAGAATTATAACAAATGAGATAAACTATGAGAAAGACAAATAAAACAAAATAAAAAAGAAAATAGTCTACTTCATTCTGCATTCCACATCCATAGTTCTTTCTCTGGATGTGGATAGTATTTTCCATCATAAATCCTTTGGAATCATTTTAGGTTCTTGCATTACTGAGAAGGGCTAAGTCTATCAAAATCAATCATTGCACTTTGTGGCTATTACTGTGTACCATGTTCTCCTGGCTCTGCTCACTTCTCTGAGCATCAGTTCATATAACTCTTTCCAGGTTTTTCTGAAGTCCACCTGCTCATCATTTCTTATAGCACAATGGTATTCCATTGCATTCATATACCACAACTTGTTCAGCCATTCCCCAATTGATGAACATCCCCTCAATTTCCAGTCCTTGACTGGAAAAAAAGAATTGCTATAAATATTTTTGTACATGTGGATCCTTTCCCCATTTTTATGATCTCTTTGAGATATTGCCCTAGAAGTGGTATTGCTGGGTCAAAGGGTATGCACATTTTTATGGCCCTTTGAGCATAGTTTTGAGTATATTTTCAACAAAACCTCCCTACTACCTTCACCTATGACCACTGAACACTGACCCATTTTCCATCAATCTTCAATAGGGATCACCCCCTCAGGGAAGTCATAATTTAACTATGACCAAGGTACCTTCAGCCTGTAGCTTCTGCACAGGTTACACTAAGAAAACCTCCATCTGATCCTAGCATAACACATATTCTTTGTAGTAGATAATCATGTATCCTTATCTGGTGTCTGTCAAGTCGATCTGTACTCTGGGGCAATAATCATTGAGTTCAAGAGTTCTCTACTCTTTCATTTTTAGTGATACAGAAAAAATCACACAAAATTGTGATTATGATCTGATGTATATATTGCATTATTTTTCTGAAAAACTCACCCTTTCTCCAAACTTTCCTATTTTTGTCACAAGCACCAATATCTTTCTCATTTCCCAAGTTTGCAACCTTGCTGCCCTGAATTCCTCAACCTTCATCCTATATATATATCCATTTTTTTCAACTCCTGTAATTTCTACTTCTACAATATCTCTTGGTTGTTTTTTTTTTCCATGTATTCACACAGATATCATACTTGTTCAGACTCTCAGAACTTCTTACCTAGATATATACCTGAGTACCAGTCTAGCCAAGTTTGGATAACTTCTAGACAGGGAAATAAACCACTTTATGATGAATTCGTTTGCCTACAACAATTCATAAATAGACTATACAAAGACATACAGTCTGCACCTGGTCAGCCCAATGAAAGTTTAAGTTCAATTACAAAACAAAATGAGATACTCATAGGTGTTTCAATTATTCATAAAAACACTTTAGTCATAGCTTGAGAAGGATATTCAACACAGGATAAGCATTGATTCATTTAAATGGAGTTACCCTCCATTGGACAGAACCTCCAACCAAGCATCCTTATGCTCCTTGTGACTGTTTCGTTCTCCCATGATGAGGAAGTAAAGTCAATGCTCTGTGTCTTTAGTCCCTGGAACCAACAAAATCTCAAGGAATATTTCATTACATTTTAAGATATTGGAATAATGGACTTGCCTAACTTATACGGACTTTGGGGAAGAGTAGATGGATGGCAGTACAAGATTGCTCCTCTACCCTTTGTGCTAATGTCCTTAAGGTCTTGTACAGCAGAGGGGTCAGGTAGATTTTATGCTGCATGTGGCCCACAATATCCCCAAGTGTGTCCCAAATCTGATTAAAATATAATCAGGAAATATTTAATGAAATAAATAAAAATACAATAAAACATTACCTTTTAAAACTAAATGTATACATGACTCACATATACTGATTTAGAATCTCAATAAGGAATATTTATGTACAGTTTAGTGGCCCCTGTTTTGGAGTTGTTACTGATCTAGAAAATCTTCCATCATTTCTGCTTATCAAAGTAGAAATGTATTTTAAAAGAATGATATAAGAAGCACTAAAGGATGAAAAGAAAAAATAAATAGAAATATACAAACAAAATATATAATGTGAACATTCCCTGAAGAGGTCGTTGATTCTGGAAGAGTGCCAGAATGGACTGAATCTCTAGTCTAAATAATCAGGTCCATATGATGAGTGATGTCAAATATTTGCAACTCACCACATATCTCTCAATCCATAAAGGTGGCCAGAAACAGGAATAGCATATTGTTGTTCAGTTGTTTCAGGCTTGTACAACTCTTTGTGACACAGTCTGGGGTTTGCTTGGCAAAGATACTGAAGCAATTTGCCACTTTTTTCTTCATTTTGTAGATGAAGAAACTGAGTCAAACAGGGCTAAGTGCATTGCCCAGAATCATACAACTAGTATGTATCTGAGCCTGGATTTGAACTCAGGTCTTTCTGACTCCAGACCCAGAGTTCTATCCAACGTGCCATTCTTTCATAGTCATTGATTCTCATCATAGGTGAGAGAAAACTACCCTGTATGATTACTCAGTGTTCCTAGTCCTGCTAGCCAGGATCTCCTCTCAAGGAGTCCAATGAAAATATGAAATCTTTGACCCAAGAAGATGACTCTTAGGGACTCCCTCCTTTTCCTCCAGAGCTAGTTATATTATTGCATGAAGCAACCTCCTACTACCCCTTGGTCCTCTAAACCCATCCAAAGAGAATGAAGTATAATGATAACTGAGTATTATACTGGCAAAGATGAAGAGGGGCTGATAAGTTGTTAAAGTAAGCAATGTACTTCAGTGGGCCTGTTTTTGGCCACTGCATAGGTCCACTGGGCTGCTACTACAGTTGGAGACCAACTTGCTCTCCTCTGCCAGTATCTTTGCCCATTGTCCACGGCTGTGGACTGTTATTGGAGACTGTTACTGCTATTAGAGACATCGTTTGCTTCCCCACTCCACCAGAGTCAACTACTGTCCCATCTGCCTGAGCAAGATAGCTATTCCTTTTAGGACCCACCTTCTATGCTGGGCTAGAGCATTTCTTTCAGCTTAAACACTGTTTTGCTGCCCCTGTTGTGGACTTACTCCTCAAAGTCATGGGGATGGGGTCACTTCTCTACTGAGTTCAAGAAGTAGGTTCAGCTACTTCTGGGGTGTGTTGAGGAAAAAAACAACATCACAAAAAGCAAAAAGTCAAAGACTCCTCTAGGCTGGTATGTACATTCTAATTTCTATGTACAAATAGTATTTATTTCTCCTGACACTGAAGAAATGCTCCTAGGGCCTGGAGTTTTGTTTTCTTTACAAAATCTCTCTTATTTATAGAAGCTCTTTTTGTAGTGGCAAAGAATTGGAAAATGGGGGAATACGAATCAGCTAAGAAACAGCTGAACAAGTTGTGGTATATGATTCTGACGGAATGTTATTATGATATAAGAAATGATGAGCGGGATCCCAGCAAATCAATCCCTTCAAGCTGTTTTGAAGGGAAATTGAGTTCTGAAGAGATTCCCTTATAGAACTTGGAGGAGACTTAAATTACCAAGGGCTGGAAGGCCCTGCAAAACTAAGGGGCCTGATGCATAAGGTACAGTTCTATTTTAAATATTTTATTTTTCCCAATTATATATTACAAGAATTTTTAGCATTCATTTTATTTTTGTTTTTTAATTTTTAGTTCCAGGTAATCTCCTTCCATCTTCCCCTTTACTCCCTCCATCGAAAAAGTAAGCAATTCAATATAGGTTATATAAGAAGCCATGCAAAATACATTTCCATATTAATCATATTATAAAAGAAAACAGACAAAAAAGAGACATAAAAAAAGTAAAAAGAAAAAATATGCTTTGATCTTCTTTCAAATTCCATTAGTTTTTTCTCTGGAGGTAAACAGCATTTTTTTTATCATGATTCCTTCAGAATTATCTTGGATCATTGTATTACTGAGCTAAGTCACTCACAGCTGATCATACAATTTAGCTGTCACTGTGTTTTCCTGGTTCTGCTCACTTCACTTTGCATGAGTTCTTGTAAGTCTTTTCCAGGTTTTTTTTTTTCTGAAAACATGCTGCTCATCATTTCTTATAACATAATAATGTTCCATCAGAATCATATACCACAATTTGTTCAGTTGTTCCTTATCTGATTGGTATTCCCCCAGTTTCCAATTCTTTGCCACCACAAAAAGAGCTTCTATAGATAATTTCATGTGAATAGATCATTTCATTTTTCTCTCTTTTTTTTTCTTTTAATTTATTTGGGAAATGGACCTAGTAGTAGCATTGCTGAGTCAAAAGTTAAAAACATTTTATGCACAACTTCATAAACCTTTGAGGATGGTTCCAAACTGCTCTCCAAAATGGTTAGATCAGTTCACAACTGAAACAACAGCATTAGTATCCCAATTTTCCGACATCTATGCCAGCATTTGTCATTTTTCTCTTATGACATATTAACCAATCTGACAGGTGTGAAGTGGTACCTCAGAGTTGTTTTAATTTGCATTTCTTTAATCAATAGTTATTTGGAGCATCTTGTTTTTGACCCTAGGTAGCTTTTATTTCTTAATTTGAAAACTGCCTGTTCATATGATTTGATCATTAATATATTGGAGAATGGTTTGTATTCTTATAAATTTGATTCAGTTCTCTATATATTTGATACATAAGGTTATATTAGAAAAATTTGCCATAATTTTTTCACAATTCTGATTACTTTTTATTTCCATCTTATTCTGTGCTCTGTCTCTCTCTCTGTCTCTGTCTGTCTCTCTCTCTCTCTCTCCCTCTCCTTCTCTCTCCCCCCCTCTCTCTCCATTCACCCTGTCCCTGTCCCTCCTCAAAAGTGTTTTGCTTCTGACCACTACCTCCCCCATCCTCCCTCCCTCATATCAACACTTCTTTCCATATCACCTTCGCTTTCTAATTTCCTGTAAGGTAAGATAGCTCTATGGCCAGTTGAGTATATATGTTATTCGCTCTTTGAGCAAATTCTGATGAAAGCAAGATTCAATGTTGTCTGCCTCCCCATCTTCCTTTCTACTGTAAATGCTCTTTTGCATCTCTGTAACATAAGATCATTTACCCCATTCTACCTGTTCCTTCCCCCTTTTCTCGGTGCATCCTTCTTTCTCTCCCTTTAATTTAATTTTGTTTTTTTAGATAACATCGCATTACAGTTACCTCACATCTGTGACAGATGCACATAACTTCTAACTGCCCTAATAATGACGACATAATAATGACAGCATTCTTAAAAGATACAGGTATCACCTTCCCAAGTAGGAATGTAAACAGTTCTACCCTGTTGAATCCCTTATAATTTCTCTTTCCTGATTCTTCCCTTGATTCTTTTTTCATGATTTTCTTGGATCACTCTCTTTTCCCATTTTTTTCTTCTATATCTTATTTTATTTTTAAAATATTTTTGAACTTTTCTAACAATTGCTTTGAACCTGAGACCAATTCATTTTTTTTTTTGGTCTTTTTTAATGGAGGGGGCAAGGGGGAAGATGGAAGGAGATTATCTGGAACTAAAAATTTTTTAAAAATGAATGTTAAAAATTATTTTATACATAATTGGGAAAAAATAAAATATTTAAAATAGAATTGTACCTTATGCTTTGGGTGTAGCTGTTTTGATGTTGTTTTCTTCTTCTGAGTTTGCATTTTGATCATTCCTATCACCACAGTAACTTTTTTTTATGATCAGGTCCTTTTTATGTTGTTTACTCATTTTTCTAGTCTATTTCTTGACTTTTAACTTTATATTAAAATTGGGCTCTCCTCCCTGGGATAAGGAGGTATGGTTCCAAGTTTTCAGGTTTTCTGTGCTAGTTTCAGGTTTTTCAGAGCTAGTTCTGGGGTTCTAAGTTTTCTGTTCTACCAAAGTGTCATGATCTAAGGAAAGATATAGTCACTACTCTCCTGATCTGTAATCTCATCTGTAAATGACCACAAGTACATTTCTGTGCCCTGGAGCTGTGATCAAGTTCCCTATTCCTCTATGACCATATGCTCTAGTCGTGTAGTGCTCCTCCTTGCCTTGGGACTGCAATCCAAATCTGCGTATAGCTAATGCAATAGAGTTCTATATACAGTGTCAGCAAAGGGTCCCCTGTGATCTCCTTCTGTGCAGTTCTTATCTCTTTATGGTCTATGAACTGAGAGCCCTGGAAGCTGCCACTGCACAATCGGTCAACCTCAATGCCTGCTGTTGACTTTTCTCCATGCTCAACCAGTAGGACAGACCTTTCCTGATGACCTTCTAAGTTGCCTTGGGCTGGAAAATTGTTTCACCACTTCTTTGTTTATTTTGGTTTTGCTGGTCCAGAATACATTTTGAGGCATCATTTTAAAGGTCTTTGAAGGGGAATTTGAGAGAGTTCAGAAAAGTCTCTGCATTTACTCTGCCATTTTGGTTCCAACTTCAATTTAGGGTATAATTCTTAAGAACAAAAAGTATACTTGCATTGGTTTCTAATTGCCAAATGGCCAAAGGTAGGTCATTCTCTAATCTCCCAGGAGTGTGTGTGGAGCGGAGGGCGTGAAAGGGGTGGCTCACAGTAAGGAACCCTATTCTAGAAGCATCACCAAAAGCATAATCAGAATCATGAAAGCCGCTCCCTGCTCATCTTCCTCTGAACTACCTGTCCTCCAATTCAATGAGGTTATGATGTTCCACTCTTGCAAGATAATTGTTTCAGGCTAAGACTTGATTCAAGACAGGTCATTCAGGTTCAATCTGGGACAAAATGAGACACTTGTAGGTTTAATTTACCATTGTAGGAAAAGGCTATTCAGCAAGGGGAGCACTGAGGACACTTCACTTTGGTTCTTCTGAGTGACATTACTCACAGTGATCCACCCGTCAAACATCTGAGAGCACCTTTATCTCCCTACGGTTTCTCAAACTCAGACAATGAGATAATGATATCAATATTCTGAGCCTTTAGTGCCCTGTGCCACTCGAGTCACAAGGAGGTTATTGATCAATATCTTTCTAAGGGAAAACTACCCTAACTTGCATAGGGAAAGGAATTAGAATATTAGTCCTACCACACAGCATGGTAAGAGTTGTGATCCCTGAGTGAAGAAATGACACACACCCATGAAAATAAGGTATCAAGAAGAATGTGTAAACACTGCTAAGTACTGAACATAATAGTATAAAAATAAGACATACAGCATTTTAAAGGTCACTTTGAGAATCGAATTTGTCATACTATGGAGGAGGACAAATAGCTATAATTTAAGGAGTATTGTGATAAAGTTCAAAGGCCAGAAATGGGGAAAATGCAGTGAGATAGAGAAGTTTATAAGCCTCTTGATGGCAGATATCATTTCATTTATCATCCGCAGCTACAGCCATGGCACACTGTAGGCATGTAATAGAACATTTGCAAAATTGAATTGAACGGAAGAAAGAAGGATAAGTTTCATTCAGGTTTAGAAGTGTTTAGGAAGCTTCATGGAGAACTAGCACCTGAGTTAGGCTTTGAAGAAAAAGGGGCACTTCAGGGGGAAGGAATGGGGTGTATCTAAAGGGTTGGGAGTTATGATTCATTCCAAATATTTCAGTCTGGTATCGACAAATTATCTTTGGCTAACTATTTGACTAATTTAAACATATTCTTATCTTTTGATATACCAAAGATGTTTGCTAGAGGTGACAACATAAAAAATAGTTTCTAGTAAGTTGCTCCAGCTTTGGAGATTCTTGTTTGAGAGTGAGTTAAATGAATGCTTAGCAAGTCAAAGTCTGCCCTTCAAGCTTGGAAGAAGTGACCTCTCAAATTAGTTATATATGGAAAATAGCTTTAGGTCATAGCCAAAATTCCAAAATGAGAGGAAAAACAGTCAATTAGTCACTGAGGAAAAAATTCCTCTATGAGAAATCATTTCTTCTAGTAATTCTTGGGGGAAAATATTACAATACTGTCCTTGATATACAATGTGATATCATTAATTACATTCAGTTCATATACTATAGATTACTTCAGTGAAATCAAATATATTCTCTTTGGTTCCTAAAAGCTGAAAGTAGAAAAACAGACGTTTATGCTCAAACCATTTCCCCACTTATAGAAAATTCCTCACTTGTCTGAGAACTGACACACATCTTCGGCAGGCATCTTTGTTCCCACTTTCAACAAGTGACATGGCTGATTTCAGACAGGATATACCCTATCAGTTCTCCTAGAGCCTGGCCTCCTTCTGCCAGGTGACACTTCATTTACTTGTTTCTCAGAAGACTTTAGGTTTACATTTGCTATTGTCATTGCCAGTTATCAAGTGTGTGAGCTATCTGATAATCTTATAACAATTTAGCAATCCTGCTTTGGTAAACAGAGAGAAGTAAGTCTTAAAGACCAACAAATCAATCACTGCAGTCCTAAGAAGTGTAGAAAGCCATTTTGTCAATGAATGTGTTCTAGAAAATTGTCTGTTTACTGAACTCTAGAAGGGAACTCCCTAGGAACCAAACCCTTTGGTAAACAGTCCTTGGTAATCAACCAAAGCAAATCATGACAGCACATTAACACATCTTGTGCAGGAATTCTTAGCTAGGAACTGGTGAACTTTAAAAAACAATGATAATTGTATTTAATATAATTGGTTTCCTTTTTGTGATTATATGTGAGTGAATATATATATATATATATATATATATATATATATATATATATACATATGTATATATATGTAATTTTATGCACATAACAGCATTATTCTGAGAAGGGAGAGGCTCATGGACTTCACCAGACCACCAGATTCCATCACATACACACACACACAACACACACACACACACACACACACACACACACACACACACACACACGGTTATAAACCTCTGATTTAAATCCATTAATGATGAACTGAGTGTGAAAAGACTTCAGTGAACGAAATGTCCATTCATAGTCCAGTTTAAAATTCTGGATTAGAAATAGTTTTCTGATATCTTCTTAAACTATTCCAGATCTTTCACTATTATGTAAAACAAGGCCTAAGGATTAGAATAGAGTTAAGTACCTGCTGTTTCCAACTCAAACTAAATCAGGCTGTGCCAGAATTTCTGCTGTTCCTATATTTGATGAAGGATTTAATCTCAGATCTAAATTTAGATGCACAGTGTTATAAAACAGGAAGTAATGATAGAAACAATTTCTCCCCATTCCTTCATCAAATTCCTTCTAGAATCACTTTCTCAAAGTTTGTTTTCCTTCCAACAATACATGATCCATTTAAGTCCAAATACCTGTAATGCAAAACAGTAATTTTTCTACTTTCATTCTGCCAGGAGAAAAGATAATTAATCAAAGAAGTCATTCCTCTAGTCCTTTGCCAGTCCTTTTTCCCTCAAGCAATTTCCTTCCACACCTCAATATTTACAATGGGCCATTATTTCAGATGCTGCTGCCATCACCAGTAGAATCCACTGGAGGCCAGTTGAGTTCAAGCAGTACAGTAGCTTCTGAAAGAGGACCACCCTTAAAGTGGGCCCCAACTAGTTTTACACTCCAATGGGCTCATTGTCAAAGTAATAGAATAGGATGAAAGGCTGGTGGTGGTAGGGCCAGAGGCAGGCTCCCATAGCTAAAAGAGGAACTTTGTAGGTGTAAGATAATTCAGAGCAATTCAAAAAAGGGGGGAAGGGATGGAAGGAGAAAAAATATTGGGGCAAACAGGAAAAGTATCCCCCTTCCCTACATATCCTGTAACTTGTCTGCTTTTCACAAGAAAGACAGCAATGGTCTGCAGAGATTCTAAGTCTCAGGAGGTGGTAAGGTTTAGAGGAGAATGCACAAAAGAATGAAATCCATGTGCCAGACCAGCAGTTGTCACAGTGGTTGCACAAAATTACCCTGTCCTCCCACCTTCTCTCCTATGTGTTTTCTTAATCCTCTGCTATTGTCCCTTGTTTTCCCTGGAATGAATTCTAGACACAACACAGCATACTGTGCAATGGGCCCAGAGCACTGAACTGGGCACCCACCTCTGCTCCCATCTCCTGCTGTCTCTAAATCTTTCTTTTTTCAGTCGAACAGTAGGTACCAGAACTTAGCTGTTTGAACTAAAGTGTTTCAATGAGGAGAAGGAAAAGTCATAAGGGGTAACTTGAAAAACACTTTCTCTAAAGCCAGCCTATTAACTAGATGCAACTGTTGTAAATATTCCATTTTTCATAGCCTTTGTTGCACCCAAATTGACTAAAATGTGAGTTTTAAACAGCAGCGTCATTATAAGCCTCTTTGCCAGCTGCATAACAGTTTCCATTTTCATCAGCTTGGCAATCTTTAGATTTTTCCATTGATTTATTGGCCTGACCGTTTAGTTAGCCATGTCCCCACCCCCATTCCCCAACTCAAATATAGACTTCTGTGTTAAAACAGACTACACTTAGCTCAGTATGCCATTTGCTTCCTGAATTATGACTTAACTTTGCATTTGACTGGCAAAAGAGGTGTGTCCACATTGCTCTAACCCCTTGTTCCAAATTAGATTTTGTGGATAATTAAGGAAGCCAGAGATGAAGATTGCCATGTAATGTATTTCACATATGCAATAAAAAGCTAGATGCTAGTTTATTTCAGAACAATTGATAGTATTCATTGTACCTACCTAGGAAAACTATAAATTTAACCTTATTTGAATAATACTCTAACCAATTGTTGAAAATTTGAGAGATCCATAGTAGGAAAGCTCCCTCCCTGTACAGACTGCTGTTTTGAACTCCTCACTCTTTTTTATCCACAAATCCAATCCATTGTCAAGCCTTATTGATTATACTTTTATAACATTTCTCATATAATATGTCCTCATCTCTCCTTTGATAACTGCCACCACCCTAGAGTAGGCCCTCATCACCTCATGCCCTGGACTATTGCAAATCTTTTGATTGGTCTCCCTGCTTCAAATATTTCCCTACTCCAAGTCCCTCTTCCACTCAGCTACCAAAATGATCTTGCAAATGTACAGATCTGACTACATTACTCCCTACCCCATTCAATAAATTTCAGTAACTCTCTGTCCCTTCCCAGGATCAAAATTAAAATCCTTTGTTTGAAATTCAAGTCCTTCACAACTATTCCTCTTTCTGCCTTTCCAGTCTTCTTACACCTTGCTCACCCCAAGTCATCTGTGATCCAGTGACATTGTTGACCTCCTTGTTTTTCCTCAGACAAACACTCCATTTCCCAGCTCTGGGCATTTTCACTGGCTGTCCTCCATGCCTGGAATGTTCTTCATTTCTGCCTCTTTGATTCCCTTGTTTCCTTCAAGAGCAAGCTAAAAGACTCACCTTCTTCAGAAAGCTTTTCCCAATCACCCTTATTGTTAATACCATCCCTGTTGATTATTTATAACTTCTCATCAAGGGAATTCTCAAATAACCAGCAAGAAATAGAAATAGAGGTAGAATACAGGTTTTTAAATCAGTAATTTTATAGTGGCAACTGGAAGTTGGTGTTTAGAGGGCTGGATTTGCACTCAGTAAGACACCAGTTCAAATCCTGCTTCAGAAACATGCTGGCAGTGTCAATTTGGCTATATGAAGGAAACTCTCAGCTCCGATTTCCTTATCTATAAAATATGGATCATAATAGTAGTAAGAGAAAATGAGATAACATATTATTTGCAAACCATGAAGCACCATGTGAATTCTAGCTATTACTACTGCTGCTGTTAATCTCTATTTCTTTCCATCACAGTGAATTACTTAAAAATCATTCAATACCTAATTACTAAACACCTAATGTGCTTTGTGTAAACCAGGGGTGGGGAACCTGAAGCCTGAAGGCCACATGTTGTCATCTACATCCTCAAGTGTAGCCAAACTAGGATTCAGACAAAGGCCTGCACTTGAGAATCTAAAGAATCACATGTAGCCTTGAGGTTGTATGTTCCCCACCCCTAGTGTAAACCTCTGAGGAAAATTAGATATATAAAATATCATTTGGTCCACAGAAGAGAAAATGAGAAACATTGGTGGGATGATGGGAAAAATAATCTGAAAAGGAAATTTGCTCATGAATAGTGGGAAATGAGATTGGATAGAGGAAGGTGGGACCCCAAAATTTAAAGTCTGGAAAACTAAACAGAGAAGTTTAAACTCAATACAATAGGAAATTGGAAAACACTGAACATTTGTTAGAGGAAGGATCAACAAACTAAAAACTATGCTTAAATATTGATCTGTTGGCAACATCATTGCATATTGGAGGGCAAAGAGCCTAGAGTCAAGGATACTGCCTAGAAAGCTGCTAATCTAGGCAGGAAGTGAGAGATTGTACAAGAGTGGTACTGGTAGAAAAGGAAAGAGATGATTTTATTATTAATGACTTAAAAGTTTTGATGGTACATGACTAAAAAGAAACTTGTGACATCATTAATAGAGACACAGAGGTTGGGAGGATGGTAGTCGGTTCTAGAGAGAAGATAGTAGGCTCATGAAATCATAAAGCTATAAAATCTTGAAAAAAAGAACTTTACAAGCCATGTAATAAAGCATCCTACTTCAACATCCCTGAATGGCTTTCATCAGGGTTATGCTGGAACACTTTTGGTAATGGAAAATGAATGACTTTATAAGGCACCTTACTCCACTATAAGTTGCAGAGGCTATTTCTTTGTCACCTCTAAGATTTGGTCATAATGTTTTGGGCTACATTTGCTTTCAGAATTATTCCAAAAATCTAAAAGATTCAGATACTTGGTGTTTGATTATAGTAGTCAGAGGAATGGACAACTATAGTTTTCTCTCCATCAAAGACAGAAAATGATTTATTTTTCTCTTCCTGTCTTCCAGCCCATCTCCTTACTTGGACTTGCTTGGAAAGCAGTCTCAGGTAATTTGTATAATCCCCCAAGTTGGCCCTGGATAAATGGTCAATTTTAGATGGAAAAGTGATGGAAAACTGTGGTGGTTTTCAAACCTCCACCTGTGGACCTTACACTATCATTTCATACTAAGGTAACCAATGGATCAAATGGATCAAATGAATGATGGTGAGGTATTCAAACATGAAGGGATGTGCTGTTTTCCTGACTTCTAGGCAAATGATTAAAGAAGGCATAGGTGTACAGGAAGGAGTATACATAGTGGAAAGGGAAGACTTCAGAGTAGAAGTATCTAGTTTGTCCTAGAATTTGAAGTTGCAGTGTAACCATGGCATGGGACTCTGAAGAATTTCTGTGCTATCTGTTGGGAGCAGTGAGGAGCAGAAAAGGAAGATGGATTCTACCACTTGGAAGCCAAAGAGCGAAGTATACTCTAATTTATGAGAGGTATACCACTGAAAGCTCAAATTTGAATCTACCTGTAAGTAAAGGGAAATGATGCAGGTCTTTGCTTCGTGTGTCAGTTTTTCTATCTATTTTCTTCAATCTGTACATAAACATTTTTCTTCTTTGAAATCTGATCATTTTATTTTAAATATTTTTACTAACATTTAAAAAATTCATAAGGCAATCATTTTTCCCCAAAATTTTTAAGGTTAAATAAATCACCAGAAAAAGATGTACTCTTTACTTGCCCAAAAGGTGAATTTTTTCCCCAAGACCTTCACACCTTTACTCTTCATGTAGCTCCAACTTCACCAGAGAAAACTAGCAACTCTCCATGTCACTGTGTGCTGGTGTAGCCCTAGCAGCAAGAGACTACATTGTCTTTTCTTTCTCATTTTAAAGAAATTAATCTGGTCCCATTGTGAAATACTTTGATGGTTATGAAAAAGATAAGACTCAGAAAATCTGTGCTTTATTTCATTCTCATAGAACTTACCCATATCAAGTATTCAATGCACATAATATCCTTTTCCTCCTCTTGTGCCTTCTTTTTCACCCTTTGAGGGAGACACAGGTATGACATATTGCACAAATAACCTGTAGGCCATATGCTGATGTCTAGATCAAATCTGATACAAATATATTCTGCTCTTATCTTTGACTTAAAAAATAATCAAGTCCTCAGAGAGCCCAGTTTGGGAGAAGTAGAAGATAAAAAGTCCATGTCTGTGGCAGTGAACATGAATCCCTCATAATAGCTCCAAATTGTATCCTAAATTCTAGAACCAGAAAATGATGCATCTGAATGCAAAATATGATAGGATCATGGGACAAGAGCTGAAAGTTACCCTGGCTCCCCACCTGTCTTTTCAGTTTTACTTCTCATTGCTTTCCATACACTTTCTACTCCACTCAAACTGGCCTATCAACTATTCTCCATGTATAACATCCCCTGCTTCTGCATACCTCGTTGTCAATGTTTAGAAAGTTCTTTCTTCTCCCTCTTGGAGTTCCTAGTTCCCTCCAAGATACCATTTAGATGATCTCTAAAAGGCATGAGCTCTTTCTGGTTTTCCCTATTCTTAGTCTACACTCCTTCTTGAAATTAGTTAGTAGAATATTTTATGAATCTCCTGTTTGCTTATCTATGTACATATTGTCTTCCCTCTTACCCCATTTTCCCTGTTCCCCATCAATAATAAACAGACTTTTAGGAGAGGAACTGGTTTTTATTATTCTGCCTTTCTATCCTTAGTGGCTAATGACTTGTATACTGTTGGGGCCAAATTAATATTTATTGAATTGAATATTGTCCAACCTTTCATTTTTCAGATGAGGAAACTGAGAACCAGAGAAGATAAGTGACTTCTAAAAGTGATGAATATTAAGTACCTGAATCAAGATCTGAACCCAAGTCTTCTGAAATACCAGACTATACTTGTTCATAAATTGATTCATAGAAGACTTGTAGTTTAGCCTCTAGTCCACATGAATCAGATCAGTTTTAATGAGCCCTTTGTACATCACACCATCATTCAATTTCCTAGCTAAGGGAAAGTAAATGAACTTTGTAATTATAATCTATGGCCATCACTACCTTCAACCAATGAGAAATAAAAGAGCTAGCCTGACCTAACTTTCTGAAAGCTGCTTATGTTCAAAAGCAAGAAATTAGTTTCAAAACATGTCGGAACTACAATGAGACCAAGATAAGAATAACTACAGAGATGACAAAAACATATTTCATTTGCAAAGATATTAAATACATCACCACAATTTACTTCGACTATTTCTCAGGAATCAGGAAATTGCATTTCCTTGCTTTGAATGGTTACAACCAGAGATAAGATATTTTTTTTCTTTACTCCTTGCCTCATCCCAGAGTGTGTTGGTTCACAGCCAATTACCTAAGAATCACCCATTTGTGATCAGAGCCTTGGGTGAATACATTCAAGGTTGCTATAACTTCTTTCTGTCCACTTTTAAGGGTGCTATGAATTACCTTGGCACAGATCTTTACCTTTCAATGGCTTGGGGTATGACTGAATTTATCTTTTCTGTGTGCTTAATCTTTTTTTTTTTTAACTTGACTTTATCCCTTTATGGATTAAAGGGGATTGTGCCTTTGCATTATCTCTAATGCAAGCTGACCCTAAATAAGAAATTGCAATCTGCTACAGAATGAGAATCAATATCACCCCAGGAGAAGGCCTTAGAGGCAAATGGGAGGCAACAGAAATTTCCCCTCCCAAATGAACCCTCTGGTTGTAGTAGCAAAGAGAGCAAGCAATCTTTATGCATCATAAAGCCTTTTAATCAAAGGAAGAGGAAAAACAGCTGAGCACAAGACAGTAGGAGGGGAAGCAGGTATCTTCCACCCAGGTGATATCTGGGGAATCATCTGCCTGGCCCCTTCTGCATCCTGGTTTCTAATTATTCCATTGGCTCCTTCTTTAAATCACTTGTTAACTTGTGCTCCAGCTTGAGGCTTTGCTTTGAGGATACAGCACCTTTGGTAATAGAGATGAATATCTTCCAAACAGCTTTATTGCCAGCGCTAGATCAGGGGCTATAAAAAAGCATAATAGAGACATGCATGCAGAGCACACAGACCTTCACTTGTCAAAAAGCCAGACACAGAAATCAGGCTTGTGAGTGAAACAACACTGGAACCTTGAAAAAAAAATTCTCATTCTCCATTCTATTTCCCCTGCAAAGAAAGGTATCAGTCTTGTTTTTTCATTCTTTTAACTCTTTGTTATGAACTCTAATATATTGTAACAAACAAAAACCTCTATTTTGTAACCCGCAATTTATGGCTGCTGTCCTGATCCTTGACTATCCACCTCCTCCTCCACCTCCCAAAAAGGAAAAGAATACCTTCTCCAACATCAGTATAGGAAGGTGCATAAAGGCAACTCATCTGTCACTCAATATATTCATCTGAGAGTTGAAAGGGACATTGGAGGTGATCCAGTCTGTCCCCTCTATTCTCCCAATTTACAGATATTAAATGACTTACATAAGGTGGCAAGAAATAGTAAAGCTGGGAGTAGAACACAGGACTTCATACCACAAAGTCACTGCTGTTTTCATATCATTCGGAAATCTTTTTTTTTTTTTTTGGCCTTAGAGTATTGCCTGGGGCACTAAGAGGGCATAGACTCATAGTGTCATGGGCAGCTTGAACTAGATCTGAAAAACTGATGGTTAAATACCTCTGAAATCAGCAAGTGCCACAAATCAGGGTTTGATTTATTGTTTTGTCAGTCTGGACTTCAGAATGGAAAGGATAAAATGGTAACTGAGACTTAAAAGTGTTTCATGAATACTTTTGCTCTTGTGGAGAACAGTTATTAAACATTTAACAACACACCATCTCCTGAGATGGATCTTAGAGACTATCTAGCATAACTTTCTGAATGCTTCCCTTTACAGGTGAGGAGTTAAAGCACAGAAAAGTGAAATGACATTCCCAAGGTAGTAATGATGAGAGCTAGAATGTCATACAATTTACTCAAGGTCACAATTACTGTGTCAGAGAAAGGATGTAAATGCTAGTCTTCCTGATTCCAAGGACAACTTCTACCCACTACAATTTATTCTGTTTCTATGCCTGAAGTGATCATTTACAAAATTAAATAGTTAAAAAGTTAAAAAAAATTAAAAATATGCACTTATCTGCACTTAGCACTGTGCCTGGCACATGGTAGGTAGGTACTTAACGTTTATTGTTACTTATGTGACCTTAGACTAGTTACTTAATGTTTCTGTACTTAAGTTTACTCATTTATAAAGATTCAAATGAAAACCAATCTGCCCCCATACTGAAGGTCCAACTTATTGTGTAAACCAAAATCTATGATACCACCACAAACTTTTTTTATTAAAAAACATAAAAGCACTCTGGGGAGGAATTGATATTTGAGTATGTTAAAAAAAAAAAAGGTTAGATGGAAGGCCTCACTTTACACCTCTTCATCATTCAAAAGGCTAGAGATGAGGCAAGAAAAGGGCACAGCTGGAGAAGGAAGTTGAATCTGCAGCTGGAGAGCACAGCTGGAGAAAGAAGTCCTATTCCCCACTGTTCACTCAAAGGACAGGTGCAGCAGGAGATGGGAGACCTGGGGTCAAAAGAGAGGTTGCTCTTCTCTGTAAAGGAGATGTATCTCCTAGAAGTGAGATGGGACTGGCAGCAGGAGGTGGAAGTTATCTTGTTTTACCAGAGATGGAAGTTGTTGCTTTGTGGTAGAAAGAAAATGCCTGGCCCCTTCCCTCAAAGGAAATACTGCACCTGCCTAGCAGGAGGTGGAAGGCATATGATGAGGGTGGCCAGAAGAACGCTTGGCTTCTTTCCTATGAGGTGGCAGAAGACAGTGGTAGATTTCCTGCACAGGTGGAAGTCTTTTATGGTACATAAAGTCCAATTAGGAGAGATTCATAGATTGAAAGCTGGTATCTTAGTCGTTTAATCCAACTAGTTTATTTTTACAGACAAAGAAACTGGGTCCCTGAAAGATGAGGAACTTACCCAACAATTTCAGGATTTAACATCAGGTCCTCTGACTTGGAACACAGAGTTCTTTCCTTAATCTATTCCAGGGCAGCTAAGTGGTCCAGTGAATACAGCACCACCTGGAGCTGGAGGGCACTCTATTCATTGTATAATGTGTGTGTGTATATATATATATATATATATATATATATATATATATATATATATATATATACATATGTATATATATATTCATTGTATAATATGTGTATATATATATATATACATACATATATATATGCATATATATGTATATATATATACACATATATATACAAACATGTGCATGTGTGTATGTATATATATAATATATATATTCACACGCATGTGCATGCGCGTGTGTGTGTCACACACAATGTAATCTACATAGGTAAATTTATAAGATTTGCTCCTGTGGATGAAGTTAGGAGGACCCGAATTCAAATGCAGCCTCAGATACTTGACACTACTGTGTGACCTTGGGCAAGTCACTTAGCCAATTGCCTTGCCTTCCCTGCTTCAAATAGAAAAATCTATTCCAGTCCTTCCATTTCACAAATAGGGAAAATAAGGACCAAAGATAAGAAGATACTTTCCCAAGGACATAGAAGAAGTAATTGCAGATGAATGATTTAAATTAGATCTTCTGACCAGGAAATCTTTCTATGAAGGTTGCTCAAGTTTGCCTTTATGAGTGAAAGTTTAGGACAATTATTACTTAAACAGGAATTTCTAAATTAATCTATGACAATGTAATTCTCCTAAGGGGAAATAATTCCCTTGTGGATAAAATTATTCATACTGGTGAATTTTTAGAAATTTCTTGGAATAGATATTACCAGTATTTCAAGTCCTGCTCTGGTCTAGTATACTAAAATGTAAAGGGGTGGGGTTGGCCCAGTTGAACTCTAAGGCTCTTTCTAGATCTAAATCTTATCGTAACTGTTAATTTAAAATGACATTGAAAAAAAACCTACATTAAATTAGCTAGGAAAAAAATATTTAAGAGCTGCTACTGTCTCCTTTATTTTGCATTAAAGTACATTTACAATATGCTGATGGGACTCTTCTGATGTGTGTGTGTGTGTGTGTGTGTGTGTGTGTGTGTGTGTGAATGTTTGTGTGTGCATGTGTATGAAATAATTGAAGCTAGAAATATATTTCCTCCCACTAATAGCTACTTATTTTGAAGAGGCTTGAGTTGATTATTCAAGTTGTTACCATGACACCTCAATACTTTTTTTACATGTATCTTAGTCCTTTGAGCAATGGGTGATGAATAACTGACTGCAGAGGATTTGATGTAATTGATAGTGTTACCAGAATAAACTTTTATGAACTGTATTTTCTACTGCTGTTAGAAGGAGCAGCGTGAGGAAAGCATGAGTAGTTGGCAATTGATTTCTCTGGGGTTGGAGGTGAATTGATGCTTCACTTACAGAGTAGCTATGTATGAATGAATAAATGAATGAATGTAAAAATAAAAACTCTTACTATGTGCAAAGTATTGTGGTAAGAGCTAGGAATATAAATAGAAACCCCAAACAGTCTCCATTTTCAAGAGTGGGAGGAAATTCACTTTGTAAGAGGGAGAGATGATGCTGATGGAGTATTTTTAATGCTCAGACTTTGAACCCTTCTTTTCTGGGTCTTCATTTGTGGCTGCTATGGAGGGAGAGGTTGCAGTACCTGCAGACAAATGACAGATTTCATCTCCACAAGAGTGAAACCAGCCCCCCCCCCCCCAGTGATATCTATGGGGATGGGGTTAGAAACAAGATCAATGATAAGGAGAGGAGAAGTTCGATATCTGAGATTCTTGGGCTGTGGGTCCTGGGCTATTTACAGAGTATAGAAGAGTTGGAGGATGAGGTTGTAGTGGTGGTTTGGCCCACTGACACATACTATCATCTATGTCTTCTTAGAGAATCAACTAGGAAGGCTTGCCTGCTCCCATCTGTGGTGTTTGGTCAGCAGTTGGCAGTACAGGTGGTAGGGATAATGGGCACCTTTTCTATAAGATTTGTTCCTATGGATTATATTTATGGGGGATAATGGTTCATTTATGGAAGGATAATATTTCAATACTCAAAGGATCAGTAATTTCATTGGCATAGCCATTTCTCCACTGATAGTGATATTAGCAATATTTGCATAATGTTTCAAGATTTGGAGGGTACTTTGTGTTATGTTACCTTATTTGGTCTTCATATTGAGAGAAATTATGAATAACCAATACCTTGGGAATGTTCAGAGGTCTTTATTTTTCCTAAATTCCCTCTTTTAAAAAGTTCAGCTTTCATGAAAAACATTACTGATAATTAGATTGCACTAGCTCTCATAAATCCTGGTCAGACCCCACCCAACCTTGCAAGGAATTTAATCTAAGGTGGGGAAGACCATTGTGTTTTATTCTAAAGCTTGGATGGAGATGTAAATTTTGGTCTAGATAGCCTAAGTCTGGGAGCGGTCTGGTATAGATATTTCCTCTGTCCAAGAGATATTACCAAGTGACATTACCCCTCATTGGAAGGGTGTAAAAACTCTGAGTCCACAGACATAATTCTCTTTGGTCTGAGAGACATCCTTTTATCGACAACCTATTGGCCTTATTAATAAAAGGATTGAATTGCCCAGAAACCATGCCTCTCAAACCTTTTTAAACATCACAATATAAATCTGTGAGAAGGTTATTTTAATTATTTTCAGATGAGAGAGGTGAGGTTCAGAGATGTCAAGTGATTTGCCTGTAGTTAAACCCACTAGTAAGTTCCGTGACCTGGATTTGAACCCAGATATCCCTTGACTCCAGATCAAGTGCCTTTTCAGTTATGCTACACTAATGCAGATTACAACTGCTTTCACACTATAAAGGACATATTTTCATTAGTTATTGCAGTAAAATTAATTTCTCAGCTAATACTCAACTCTCCAGCAATGATACCTTCTATATTGATCTGGGTATTGATGCTCAGATGAAAACATTTGGTCCATCACAAGGACCATGATCAGTGTTTCTAGTGTAACAGGAGTCTGGAGAACTTCTGCTTAACTGGTATAGCCTTGGAAAACCCAGTCACCTTCATGAGTTTTTGGATGAGACTAATGGAATGGTGGAGTGGAAAGTATATTGGACTTTGAGCGAGGCATGACTAGTGCTTGAATCCTGAATTTTACTATCTCATTACCCATAAACAAGATCTTCTGGTCTCAATTCCTTGATTTTTGCTTTTCATCTCAGAGAGATAGGAGAAGAAAGCACTGAATGAATATTGATATTATATACATAACCACACTTGCAAAACATGAACCAAGTTTTCAAAGAGTGAATAAGAATGTTATTTGCTTTGCTGTCAAGTATTCTTCCACATAAGTAGATAAGACAAGCATGGTCTTCTTTGTCATGGACAGTAGTTACCTAGTAGCCTGTGGGATTTTCTAGCTATGATGATTCACAACTCCTAGGAACACATCCTCATGATCTAATATCATAAAAATTTGTTTGACCTGATTTCTGAAGGCCATTCTGTTTAACACTATCAAGAATGTCATTTTGTTAATGCCTACATGTTTTGGAAGACTAACAATTGTGAGTCACTCATGGACATGACTCCCAGTTAGCTCCTTTCTCTATGAATATGATACTAAAGTCAATTTAATTTCCATGATCAATCATTTCCACTAAAAGCTAAACAAGATAAGGAATGAAGCCCATCTGTTTAGTATATTATTATTAAAAATTTTACCTCAAAATAATTAAATGGATATGTAACCTATTGAATCAGTTTTGTCTTGCATATCACATATAACGACTTGGCTAAAGCTGACCTTTAAAATCATATTACCATTAAGATAAAAAATGATAGTCTTCTGAAATTGATCATCATAGGTTTTATACAGTGTAAGATTGAATATGGAATCAACCTAAATGTGCCCTTTATCAAAAGTATCCAGACAGCAATAAGATCTATAGACAAGACATATCTGTGAACATATGGCTATTATTAAAGCATAGATCACTGGAAAATATAATTTATACTTGGAAGCATTTCAAAGAGATAAAATGTATGACATTCTCTCCTTATTCTCCTTTGCTAGAAGTAGCTAGAAAAGATCTCTGAAGTTCTCTTGTCCAACCCCTTCATTTTTGAAATGAGAAAACAGAGACCAAGTGAGATTGAATGATTGCTCAAGATCACACAGATGGGAAACATCGGAGGTGGTATCTGAACCCATTTGATCTCAAATCCTCTGACTCGGTGCAATATGCTTTCCACTGTATTTTGCTACAGATATAATAATTTTTAAAAGATTCAGGCATCATTTATTTCATATTATATGAGTGTATTTTACATATTTTAATTAAACCACTATTCATCCTTTACTCTAATTTTGTTCTTTTTACATATGTATGAGGTCATAGTGTCTATCACTAATGTCCTATCTAAAAAAAAAAAATGCCTTTGAGTTCCAAAGTTCAAGGACCACAGGAAATTAAAGGTTTTTCAGTGGATAATTGCACTGTATATAAACTCATTTGGTGTTGACAAAATGGCCTCACAAATATAATCTAATTTTTTAAAAAATATGAAACACTTTTTACCAGTTTTAGTGGCTAAGGAATTCTTTTGGTAACTACTACAAAATAACAATTACTTTTCTGATGACTTCT
The DNA here is from genome assembly GCA_028658325.1 of Potorous gilbertii. Lineage (NCBI taxonomy): Eukaryota > Metazoa > Chordata > Mammalia > Diprotodontia > Potoroidae > Potorous > Potorous gilbertii. Next base: position 127,014,036 of record CM053772.1, on the reverse strand, counting down.
ATCAAATAGTGAAATGTATGTGAAGAACCTTTGGTAATTATCATAAGAACTAGTGCTCAAAATAAAGTATTAACAAATGACAGTAGGTGGGCAATGGAGTTTAATACTTGAAAAAAAATCTTTGATTGGAGTTTATTCTTTGTGTAGTTACTGACCTTGAGAAAATCACTTTCTCTGAATTTTAGAGGACTACATATACAGTTAAAACATACAATGTTATCTATCTCCTTTCCTAACTCTTCAAAATATACTGCTCTTTTCTTGGTCTTCATTCTTTCTTGAACTCTCTAAAACTTTTGACACTATCAAACCATCTCATCTTCCCGAACATTCTCTTCTCCCTTGGCTTCTATTTATTGAGTTCTCTTGAGTCTCCTCATATCTATTTGACCATTTCCCTATGTCCCTTTGATGAATCCTCCTCTTGTTGGCCATAAATAACAATAGCTAACATCCATATAGTACTTTATGGTTTACAAAACAGTAAATAGATAAATAGATTGATAGATAGATGAATGTATAGATGGATACAGTGTTTTGTAAACCATAAAGGACCATATGGGATGTCAACTGTTATTATATAAATATATAATATATATTCTATAGATAATGAATTATTACATTTATAAGTATATATTGCATATTATACATTGCATATATTATAGAATAATATTATAATGTGGTATGTTAATATAATAAAATTATTGATGTTGCCATAATGTATTATGTTGTCATGAATATCTACTTATATAAAAGGTAAAATTATGTATAAATATACACACATATAGATATAAATATAAATCTCATTTTATCCTTACTGAAACCTTGTAAGGGAGATGCTATTGTTATCCATGTTTTGCACATGAGGAAACTGAGACCCAGAAAACTGAATTGAGGAGCCCAAGGTAAAATAGAAAGTTCCTGAAGCAACATTTGAATTAAGATTGTTCTAAGTGCCATGATCGATCTACTAAGTCATCTGGTACTTAGGTTGGTATTCTCCAAGGTTCTGTCATGGAATGTCTCTCTGCCATATCAACATCATTTACCTTAGAAATTTTAACAATCCCCATGGATTCAATTATACTCTTAATTCAGGGGATTCCCAGATCTATGTAAGATAACCCTAATTTCTTTGCTGAATCCTAATCTTGTGTTGTGAACTACCTGTTGGGTATCTCCACTTGGACATATCATAGGAGTAGGAGTGTATGAAGTGTTAAGGGAGGACTAGCAGCACTTGTGTGAGGGCATGCTGAGCCTATTTCAGGACTTCTTATCCACCTTTGATACCCATTTTTCACCTAATTCTCACCTGTTGCTCCAAGAAGCTGTGGCATGCACAGCAGCCACACCTCATTAAAACCCTCACCACAAATGATCTAAACCAGGTTGACTGTAAATAACAAATCTCAAATCTGTCTGTGAGTTAGGGGGATGTCTACATAAAGCATGTGAAAACTTTCTCTGGCAGAACGAGTAGATGAGAATGGTTTATTCTCGTGGTCTTGAAAGTGGCTGAATCAGGATTTCAGTGACTGGGAAAATAAACTGAGTGCTTCACATAGCTACCACATTGATATTCCTGAAATACAGACATGACCACATCACTACTCTACTCAAAAACTGTCAGTGGCTCCCTACTCCTTCTAGGATATAATATCTATTGACATCTGAAGTCATCTCTAAAATGTCTACCACATATCCTTTCCAGTATTATCTCCTTTTATATTTGTTGTTGTTATATATTTTGTTGTTCAGTTGTTTCAGTTGCATCTGACTATTCGTGACCCCTATTTGAAATTTTCTTGGTAGATACATTGGAGTGGTTTGCCATTTCCTTCTTCAGATCATTTTACAGATGAGGAGCAGCAAGGTTAAGTGACTTTTGCAAGATCGCACAGATAAGACACATAGCTAGTAAGTGTCTGATGCCAGATTTAAATTCAGATTCTTGACTCCAGGTCCAGCACTCTCTCCATTGCTCTCCCTAGCTGTGCCTGCCTCCCTTTCTCCCACACACACTCCCCATCTGTCTCTTAAGGGTCAAACTCGCTCATTTGTTGTCTCCCATATACATCCTACATTTTGGCACCAGTGGACCCTCATGTGTAGAATACACTCTCTCCTTGCCTCTATCTTTTAGAACCTCCTGTCCTTCAATGAACAAATAGCTCAGATGTCATCTCTAAAATGTGTTCTTTACCAAATATTACTCTCCTTCACACACACCACACACACACATATTTTGTGTTTGTATGTATATATATGTATATATGTATATGTATATATATACAAATATGTAAAAATGCATGTATATGTACACACATATATATACACACCCAAACATACGTACATACACACACACACACATAAATACATGTTTGATTTCTCACCCCACTATGAGTAGAATGTGACTGTTTTGAGGGTATGTACTTTTATTCCTTGTCTTTGTATCCCTAGGGCCTAATATTTTGTAGTGAAAATAGTAGATGCTTAATAAGCATTTGCTGAATTTATTTAAATTGACAATTGGATGAACACAAGGAAGTGTATATTTAGTGCTACTAAAATATTGATTTAACTATTTGGGGGCTATACCATACTTCTAGTATGGAGGTTCCAGACTCTGATTCTAGCTATCTCCAAGCCATTCTATCTAGACTATGGCTTCCGCTTCTTTTCCATGTCTTAGATCCTGAGCACTGATGAGTGAATTTTTACCTTTAGTTCACTGATTAGTGAACTTTTAGCCTCTTTCTGTCCATTTCCAACCTTTACTCATGTTCCTATTCTAGTTCACTTTAAGTGTAGACTTGTCCTTTTAGAATATAACCTCTCTGAAGGTAAGGGTTATCTTATTTACTGACTTCTATATCTCCTGTGCCTAGCACAGTGTTTATCATATGGTAAGTACTTAATAAATTATTTGAAAAATTCATTAATTCATTTGACAAAGATCTATTAATATATTGCTAAATAACGCAGGATAGGATCTAAAAAGAGTCCTAAACTGACATTACAGAGGTCTGGGTTCTAAAGTCAACTCTGCTCTTAGTCTACCTCTGTGACCTTTTTCAAATAAATTAATGTTTATCAATTTTTTTAAAAGTCCCATTGAGCACCAAATTTCTGTTTCTTCAATAAGAAGGGAAAAAAAGAGTTACTGAATCCCAAAATGTCAATTAAGCCATGCTACATCAATAGGGGTTGGAATGAGAGGCAAGGGTGAAGTATTCTTTTTAGTATCAGAAGAAAGGTTGTAGAGGAAATCAGATTATCCTTACTAGTTTACTCATATTTGTCCCTAGCGGCTCTGAAGTAGTCCATCTATGAGATGATTGAAGAAGACAACAAGGCCGGGGATAAAGAAGAAAACTCTCAATTTTTCAATCTAAAACCAGCATGGATAAAGTTGGAATTCATTTTTACTTCTCTTATCACTACTTTCCACGACTTTCATAACCATTTTCACCTTGTCATAGTGTGTGTTCATCTTTCGTTGCCAAAAGACCATGCCATCAGAGAAATAATGACAAGACTTGCACTTGACTTTGTTTTGAGTGAGGGAGGGCTGTGCAGGTCACCAGCTTCACTTCTCCTCCAGAGCCATCTGAATCCAGTGACCAGATATTCATCAGGATGACTGGAGATGATCCAGGATGAGGCAGTTGGGGTTAAGTGACTTTCCCAAGGTCACACAGCTAGTGAGAGTCATGTCTGAGGTGAGTCTCAGGAGACTCAGGTCTTCCTGACTCCTGCACTACTGCTTTATTCACTACACCACCTAGCTGCCTACTCATGGTGTGTAGAAACATCCAGATGGACTTTGTCTGGATATCAATGTAAAGCAATGAAGAGTTCTTACAATGACAGTATTTTGAAATAGTAGATGACCTCAGGCTTCTGACCTCTACCTTCAAATCCATGGGAGTCTACTGAAAACTGATTCCCAATTGGAGAATGTAAAAATCATGAGAACTGGCAGCCTGATATCCTTTCTTCCATTTCCAACCACTTTTATCCCTTTCTGATATAGTTTAGTTCACAAATTTCCATATTCTCAATCTGATACTTGTTATTGTCAGGCTGCTTTCACTGGAAAGATTAGCAATCTTGAATGCCTTAAATGATATTGACCAAAGAGTGGATTTCAACTCTCTCTTGCACTTAACTCGGCTGAAGGAAAGACCTTACTCTGGCTTGATCTTTTGACAATGGCTTACTCTCAAGCTTGTTATTGTGTGTTTTGAAAGCATGAAAAAGGAAGTGTCAGATAGACATTACTTTTGAGCTGGCTTATATTTATTTGCTCCTTGCTGAAAAAAAAGAGAAAAAGAATCCTAGATCTTTTAGTCTTCAATCCAAAATAGGTTGAGCACAATTAGCTACACTGATTTTGATCAGTCACACTGATTCAGAAGATTCCAGAATTGAAACCAAACTAAATTTTAGCTGAAAATTAAATGTGGGGGGAAATTAGTCCAAAGATTTAATCGGATTCTACAATGGCATGCAAGTTAACTCCATTTTCCTCCATTAGATTTCAGCTGGGACTTGGTATAAGTTGTCACACTTTTTAGCATTACTAAAATGGAATCAGATTTTCTTTGTTTTATTTAATCTCAAAACTTGCTGGATCCCATCATTAGGGTTGGCCTCTTCCTCTGAGTTATTTAATGTTGCCAATAGTGACAAAAAGTAATATAAAAATAAGAATGAGAAAAGCTGAGAAGATTGTTTATACCCAGTGCTACCTCTAAAGCTCAGTGTTATTGTTTTGTTTTGTTTTTGTTTCATCAGTATTACCTGCTTACACCCAGGAATACTATAAGAATAAAAAAGATCATCTCCTTATATCCTGAGCAAAGAAACTTGCTATTTTTCCCTTCTTTAGTTTGTGAAATAAAGAGATGGAAAATTTTACATAATGCAATAATAAAAACTTGCTGGTGGATGTGGAAAAAGTAGGACACTCTGTCCTCTCCCTTCCCTTCCATTCCCCTCTTCTTTTGTGCTCTCTCCTCTTTTTGCACATACCCGTTCCCATGCAAGAACCTGGACTGTAGAAGGAAGAGTTGGGCTTTCACTCTTTTAGTCTTTATGTCTCTATCTTGGAACCCCAGAAAAATTAATTTAAAGCTATTTAACTCATATTCAAGATCTCTCCATTCTTAATCAGTTATGAAAGAGCTATTTGTTTCTTCCACATAAAAATGGCAAAACACACACACACACACACACGCAACACACAACTCCTAAGTGCATATTATCAAAATGTTACTCTTATAACTACTGTTTTACAGTCCTGGGAGTTTGATGCTTAGAACGTCAATGTAAGAACAATTTTGAAGGACTACACGTGGGAAAAAAGTGGGTCAAATGATGCAGATAGGTTCAAAAGAAAGAGAATTGAGAAAAAAACATTGGTTTTGGCAATGAACATATCCTTGGTAAAACTGGAGAGAGAGAACAGTTTCATTTGAGAGATTGTCATAGGAGAGAATTCAAAATAATTGTGGAATAAGTGAGAGGAGAGAAAGTCGAGACTGGATATTGACAACCTTTTCAAAGGATTTCTCTGAGAAAGAGAGGAAAGACAGGATGATAGATAGCTTATGGAGAAGGGAAGCTCAAACCAAAGGTTAGTTATGTTTTTGTTTTTTTTTAGGATGACTTACTGATTCTGGAAGTTAATATTTTTTTATTTTTATGTTATCTTTTCAAATTCCTACCTATTATGTTTGTGCTATGTTTTAGTACAGTAGTATAAATATATGTAAAATACTAAATGTTCACATATTGGGGATATACGCAAAAATTTCTTACTGATGAGGTACATAATTAAAAACGGTTAGAGATGACTCTGCACCAAGACATGCTACCTATAAAGTATTCCTTTTTCTGTTTTTAATTGGATAAATAATAGTTTTAAAATAAATAAAATTACCAACTTTAGAATTCAAGACTCTATGCATGTATGATCGCAGGCATAATTTTTACTTAGTCACTAGATTCTTTGAAGACTTTATTAACTTTGCAGCTAAAAGAAAGTCACACAAAGACAAGAAAAGAGTGACAGAGACAAGAGATGGAAAAGGCACATGTGGCTTTCTATATGTATGAGGTAGTGCCTTTTATGTGGGACTTTCATTTGCTGAAAAAGCAAAAATAGGACAATTTGTGTTAAACACAAAGAAATAAAATTGAAGTAATTATAACACTGCTGAGGGAACATGAGAGAGGGAGAAAATCTCTCAGAGAAAGTTATCTAAAGGAAACCATGTTATGTCTGACAAATATAAATCTGAGGCTTCTTAAAAAGAGTTAAAGATGGTTCATTTCTCACAAAGGGTCCCTGATTTGATGTATTAGAGACCAGATCAGAAGTGAAATCAGGTATCAGAAATTCCAAAAGGACACAGTGAAACTAATGACATAAACCCATAAGAGATGTTTACAGAAGTCCAGATGTAAGAAGTCATAACATAGTAGTCTATCAAGTTGAAAAACTACTGGAGCTACAAATGTGTAATAGTAATTTAAATGGAAAAACCTATTTCATTAATTAATAGGGCCATATGATCTGCTTAAATCTCCTGGAAGCCTGGGTCATGCATGGTGAAAGGAGCTTGCTGAAGAGGTGGAAAAGGATGAGTGGAGCAGAACCAGGAGGAAGTGAATGAGTGGGGACAGGTCAGAGGGAAACAATGCAAGCTGACTGACATAGGCCAACTGACACATTGTGACAGTTGATACTGAGAAGGCCCTGGCTGGGGAAGGGGAGGTTTGAGACTGACACATTGTGACAGTTGATACTGAGAAGATCCTGGCTGGGGGAGGGGCGGTTTGAGAATGACTTTGCCCCCTGCTGTGACCATGATTATTAACTTCTCCGTCACCATGATGGATTTTGCTTTTTGGTTCCTAGATTTCGCTTTCTGTTGCTTAAATATTTTTCTTCTGCCTTCTATATGGAGAGTCTTTTATACTTGACTCTTGAGAACTATGCTGGCATATTCACAGTCACCACCAGAGCTGTGAATATTGCCTTGGCGATACAAAATATTACCGAAGTTGAAGGCATCTGGCTAGACCCTCTTCTGTTGAAGAGGGAGAGCATCTAATTGGAGGAAAACTTTGCTGTTTGATAGAGCTGATTGTAAGAAAGGATAATCCTCTGTTATAGAGGAAGAACAGATGGCAGAGGCTGCCTTTGATATCTAGCACAATTAACACCTTGAGAGAGAGTAATTCCTCAAAGGCTTGCCGATGTTTTCATTACTGTTCTTTATGGGAAGAGAATTGGAATCCCTCAAAGAGAAAGCTTTGCATATCTGAGTATTAAAGGTGACTGCCACTCACGAAAGATCACCTGTCCTATTCTAAGACAATTCTGAAAAATTGAATAAAAGCACATAAAAGTGAAGATGGAAGTGTAGAAAGACACATACACTCTAGTGCTTCCCCCACAGCCTAAAAAATACCTGTAAAAAATGACTCAACAAATTAGAGAGCAGCAGAAGCCACAGAATGACAGAGTGAAAGGGATTTCTGGCCAAAGGTAACCTTGGAAGGTCAACAAGAGAGGTCTATACCATGGGATGCTAAGCAGAGCACAGCCCAGCCCTGACCATGGGGAGCTACAGGGCCAGAAGAGGCCTCTGGGGCAGAATTCCCAGCAGGGAGGGTCACAGAGTCCTCAACCCACAAGCAATGAAGAAAGCCTTGAAGACCAACATGGGAGAGCTGTCCCAGCAGGGCCAGAAGGGAGTGGAGATCCCTCAGCACTGTCCCCACAGGGAGAGGCAACAGCAGCAGCAGGCAGCTATGCAGGCCACAGAAGCAGCCCGGGTCCATTGTCCAGGCAGCTCAGCTTAAAGCCTTTGTCAGAAATGAGCACCGGATCTAAACCTCAGCCCTCCATGGTGACCCTGCCCCCACCTAAAGCCCTGGGGGAATTGAGCAGTTGATCTGAACCTCAGCCCTGAGCATGGACCTGGGGGGAGGGGAGGATTCAGAAGTCAAGTAGCTGGAAAAATGAAAAGGGAAAAAAAATAAGACTAAAGAAGGTTACTTTCTTGGTGAACAGGTAATCCTTTTTTCCATCCTTTTTTGGATGAGGAAGTTAAGGGTTTTGCCTCCACTACCTCCAAAATGAATATGAAATGGGCTCAGGCCATAGAAGAGCTTGAAAAGCAAGTCAGAAGCTTGCAAAAGGAGAACCAAAAACATATTGAGGGAAATAACACCTTGATAACTCCATTGGAAAAAGAGGTCCAAAAGGCCAATGAAGAAAAGAAGGCTTAAAAAGCAGAATTCGTCAAATGGAAAATGAGGTTCTAAAGGTCACTGAACAAAATAGTTCTTTAAAAATGAAGAGTGGAGTTCAGAGAAGCTAATGACTACACAAAGCCAAGAAGTTACAAAACAAAACCAAAAGATTAAAAAAAATAGAAGATAACATGAAACAACTCATTGGAAAAACAATCTGGAAAATAGATCCAGGAAAGACAATTTAAAAATTATGGGACTATCTGAAAGCCATGATTAAGAAAAAGAGCCTAGATATTATCTTTCAAGAAATTATCAAAGAAAACTTCCCTGATATTCTAGAACCAGAGGGCAAAATAAATATTGGAAGAATCCACCAATCACCTCCTGAAAGAGACCTGAAAAGAGAAACTCCTAGCAGTATTGTGGCCAAATTTCGGAGTTTCCAGGTCAAGGAGAAAATATTGCAAGCAGCTAGAAAGAAACAATTCGAGTCTTGTGGAAATACAATCAGGATAACACAGGATCTGGTAGCTTCAACATTAAGGACTTGGAACAGGAACTGGGATGAAAAAAAGGAACTTAAAAAAGTAACTGGGATTAAAACCAAGAGATCATCTACCCAGCAAAACTGAGAATAATAGTTCAAGGGAATAAATGTTGGTCATTCAATGATATTGAGGACTTTCAAGCTTTCATGATGAAAAGACCAGAACTGAATAGAAAATTTGACTTTCAAACACAGGAATGAAGAAAAGCATGAAAAGGTAAACAGGAAAGAGAAATCATAAAAGACTTTCTAAAGCTGAACTTTTACATTCCTACATGGAAAGATAATATTTGTAACTCTTGAGACTTTTCTCAGTATTTGGATAAGTGGAGGGATTATACACACATACACACACACACAAATAGAGAGTAAAAGTTGAGTTGATTCAGAAGAGATGATATTCATAAAAAAATAAAATTAAGGGGTGAGAGAGGAAAATATTGGGAGGAGAAAGGGAGAAATGGTATGGGGCAGATTATCACTCAGAGATGAGAAAAAATTTTTCAATGGAGGAGAAAAGGGAGGAGGTGAGAGAGGAAAAGTGAAGCTTACCCTCTTCACATATGGGTTAAGGAGGGAATAACAGGCTCACTAAATTTGGTAGAAAAATCTCTTACACTACAGGAAAGTAGGGGAGAAGGGGACAAGTGGGGTAAGGGAGATGATAGAAGGGAGGGCAAATAGGAGAAGGGAGTAACTAGAAGTAAACACTTTTGGGAAGGAACAAGGTCAAATGAAAGGATAGAAAAACAAAGGGGGGACAGGATAGTATGGAGGGCAATACAGTTAGTCTTACACAACATGACTATTATGGAAGTCTTTTGCAAAATGACACATATACAGCCTATATTGAATTGTTTGCCTTCTCAGTGAGGATGGATAGGTAGGGAGGGAGGGAGAGAAGTTGGTTCAAAGTATTAGAAGTGAATGTTGAGAACTGTTATTGCATATAACTGGGAAATAAGAAATACAGGTAAAGGGGTAGAGAAATTTATCTTGCCCTACAAGAAAAGAGAGAAGAAGAGTGGGGAAGACAGAAGAGAGGGCACATTTAGGGAAGGGGTAATCAGAATGCAAGGTATTGTCAGGTGGGGGGAGGCAAGAGATGGGGAGAAAAATTAGAACTCAAAATTTTGTGGAAATGAATGTTGAAATCTAAAAATAAATAAAATTATTAAAATAAATAAATAAAAGAGCATAAAAGTTTAAATAATCTAAGAGTAGAAGAGAGTGAAGAACCTTAAAAGATGAATAATCCCATCCATATGATGATGCTTTATAAAGACTATACGCTAGAGAGACCACAAATATCTCCAACACTGTAGTGCCAAATCATGAGAGTCCTGATGATATGTACTTCTTATATATGTCAGCATCTCAGCTTTTGTAACTTTGTCCCTACTTTTCCTCTGTAGACACTTTATGCATTGGTGTGAGAAAATGATCCAGATTTATGGGTTTTGTTTTGATTTCATTTTTGCCTTATAGTTAGTAAATATTATGATTAAGTTCGTTTCTGCCTTTGTGTTTAGTAAATGTTTCATGTTTGAGAATTAATGGCTTTATTGAAGCTGATTTACATAAATGGAAAGCTTGCTGTTGGGAATTCAGACCAGCATTAAAGATTTTAAAGATTCATTTTCTCTATAGTAGTCTTGGCTATAGGATCTTGAAAAGAATTTGTCACTACATAAAAGTGTGATCACCTTTCTAAGAAATCACACCGTTTTTCCAGAGTGGAGAGGGTCAGCCAGGCAGGCTCATCTCAGAAAGAGAGAACCCAGAGGTGGTTTGGACATATCTGCCAATCCTGCCATGCTCACAACATAAACAATTTCACAATATTATTTTGACTTCCTAATTATCTCCAGGGCAGCTGTCACTGTCGTTTGGAAGAAAATATGTAATTCTCATTTGTTATAGAATTTTTGTATTCAATGAAAGCATTAAAATTTTGACATGTCATCACCATGACTGTGCTACCTCTAATTTCCCATAAAAACTTTAGAAAATAATAGATAAAATGAAGTTAGTTACTTTAAAATCTTACTAACCTCATAGGTCTTCACTGCCACTCTTATGAGAGAGAAAAGAGGAAAGAGAGAGAGAATAGTTTCCCTTATTCTTGTTAAGAAATTTATACTTCCAAGTACTCAGGAAGGGCTGGGACTTGCTGGGTAGTCAGTTGTTAAATTTCCAGTTTTAACATTAGTACCTTGAAAATTGACAAACACTATAAATCATGATTTTTATATAGTTTGTTTCCATTAGGATATATTGTTTTGTGATTGTCAAAACTATAGGTTCCCAAAGTGGTAGGTACCACAGAATGATCCAAGGGTAGGTGCTAGTAGCCTCAGATGCAATAGGATGTATTGAATAAAAACAATGAGGTGGTGGAAGAATAAGGAAAGAAGAGAAGAAAATTTTGAAAGAATGTTCATACATGTTTCATCTGTTGTGTAACAGAGTTAAAGCTGTAGTGATTACATTATTTTCCAAATAAATATACAAAATGCCACCTATAACCAATCAGTGCTCAAGTTCATCAACAGGTCTTAACAAGCAAGTGTTGGCAGATGAAGGTGCAGCACATTTTCGGGAAGTTCAACAAGATTTGGTAGTAATACGTGCATGTAATGATTGTTTACAGTGTTGTTTACTGTATAATGCAATATTGTATCTTCAAAATTTCAAAGCAGGAAGAAATCAAATTTACAATAAATTTTTTTAATTTAAGATATGTCATTTGAATATATATATATATACAAATATATATATATATATATATATATATATATATATATCATATGCTTTCAAATGATGCAAATTTAAAAAAAACATTAAAGATTTAAAGAAAGTAGATTGGGGGGAGGGTCACTGAGTAATTTTTTTTAAAGGGGGTGGTAGGCCAAATAAGTTTGGGAACCTCTGATCTAGACTTAAGTGGTGTTCAAATTTTTAACAATACAGATATAGCTTAAAGGTATATTCCATGTATATTTTTTTGTTTCCAGAAAGCCAGTTGTTAAACATTTATCAGTCCAGTCTGGCTACTTTGTTTTATCATTTCATCTTCAATACTTTCAATTTTTATGAAACTTTCCAGATTTTAAACAGTATTATTTTCCCTCTTTGCTTTTGATTATTAATGTTAAAGTCACAGGCTATTCTATTTATTTTTAAAGAAAAGAAAGCTTAGATTTAGGCAGACACCATAATTATTTGCATTATACTTTTAAAATAGAGTATTGTGTGCTTCAGATTTTATAATAATAATTCCACACGAGTATTTTATTCAAAATAACCCTGATAGGTAGGTGGAACTATTATCACTTCTCACTAACAGATAATGAAATTGGAGCTTCAAAAGGTAAATGATGAGAGAGTAGAAAGAAGATTGAAGTTCAAATTAGAGAAACTTTGTTCAAATTCTGGTTCTGACATTCCCATTACATCAACAGCTCCTTTAGGGCAGGGACTGTCTTTTGCCTTTGTTTTCCCAGTGCTCATGACCAAGTCTAGAACATATTAGACACTTAAATATTTATTGACTGACTGATACCTCTTCTCAGTGTGATATTTGATATGCCATTTAACTTCTCTGGTTGTTGTTTTCTTTATCCCTAAAGTAAGAGGGGTGAATGAGATGGCTTTCTACAATTCCTTCTAGTCCTAAATTTATGATCCTATGAATTTGTCCAAGGTCACATGGATAGTAAGTGACCAGAGTTCATGAACCAAGACCATTTAATTACAGGTTATGGTTTTTTCACATATTAATAATATAATTAGGGTATTAGCTAGTACTTGACAATAAGAAATGTTAAAAAGAAAATAAAAACACAAATAAGGGAATTCTTTGGAAAAAATCAACCACAAAAAAAATGTTTATATACATATTTCCCGATATATTATTCTTATTGGGTAAGTATTTTCAAGTTTATCGTTTTATTCCCCAACTGACATTCAAGACATTATCACTTTTTACATCCTTAGTTCTACCTCTGATTAAGCATTTTAGCATTCAGGACAGAGAGAAGGTTTATAAATGCCTATTCTTGTTAATAAATCATAGGGACACTGAACTCTGAAAAGGGAATTATAAACACTAGGAAAAAGGAGCTGGATATAAGAACTAATCTTTTCTAAACACAAATTACTCTGCTGAGAGATGCCACCTAGTTGTGGACAACATGTACACTTAGTTTCTTAGCAACAAAGTACTTTAGAAAAATGTTTTAATAGCTTATCCTCAGGATTCTTTTTAACACCTCTATCAGTGATTTGGATAAAGCCATTGATGCCATGCTTGCCAGATTTATAAATGGCATACAACTGAGAATATGACTAACACACTAGGTGAGAGTCATAATCACAAGATATTGACATGTTAGACACTGAATTATATCTAATAAGATTAAATTCAATAGAAACAAATGTAAAGTCTTATGATTACATTAAAAATCCATTTCAAGGTATAAGATAGAGGAAGTATGATCAGACAGCTTTGCTTTTTTTCTCCCTCCAAATAAATACCTGAGATTCTAGTGGGTTACACACAGTGTAAACTGGTACAATCATATATTCCTCAAGAACACTAATGAAAACCAAGACTATATTAAGAAAGGCTTAGTGTCTAGAATTAGGGTGGCCCTGCCCAGACCACATGTGTAATATTGCTTTCAGTTCTGGTTACTGTATTTTAGGGCAGGCATTTACAGGTAGCTAAGAAGGGAAGAAGTGATGAAGGGCTTCCAATTCATGACATAAGAAGATACATTGGGGGCGGAGCCAAGATGGCACAGTAGAAAAACACACACAAGCCAGCTCTCCCCACACAGCCCATAAAATACCTGTAGTGAGGGACTGTCAACAAATTTAGGAGCAGCAGAAGTGGAGAACAACAGAGTGGAGGAGATTTCCAGCCCAGAGTAACCTGAAAGGTCCACAGGAAACATCTGTTGCACTGGATGTGGAGTGGAGCCCAGCCTAGCCTTGGCTGCATGGTGCTCGCAAACAGCCCTCAGGGACAGAATCTCTAGTCACAGTAGTACCGATTCACAGATCCCTTAACCCACAGGTGCCAAAGGTCAATGACAGGGTTTTCTCAGCAGGCCAGAAAGGGAGAAGGGCTTTCCCATAACTTTGGCCTCAGGCAGTGGCCACAGAGGTCACATTGGGCAGGTGGTTGTAGTTCCCACAGCAGCCTCCACACCAGCCTACATCCATTGTTGGATCATAAAAACACTGGGGGCACAGAGGAGCTGATTATTACCTCAACCCTGTATAGAGGCCTTGAGGGAGCCGATTTTTATCTCACACTGAATGGCAGCCCTGCCCATGTAGCTTATCTGGATCTCAACCCCCAGTGCTGGCTTGGTGAAACTGGAGGCCAGATACCTGTGGAGAGGAAACTCTGCTAGGATTCTGGACACAAAAATCTCTTCCTGTTTCCAGACCAATATACATGCTTGATTGTGCCACCTTGGAGGAACTGAGATGTTACAGATCCCCAGAGTATACCCTACTCTTGACAAAGGACCCAAAAGTCAAGTAACTGGTTGGGAAAATGCCCAAAAAAGGGAAAAAAAATAAGACTATAATAGGTTACTTTCTTAGTCAACAGATATCTTCTCCCATCCTTTCTGATGAGGAAGAACAATGCCTACCATCAGGGAAAGACATAAAAGTCAAGGCCTCTGTATCAAAAACATCTGAAATAAATATTCAACGGTTTCAGGCCATGGAAGAGCTCAGAAAGGATTTTGAAAATCAAGAGAGGTGGAGGAAAACTTGGGAAGAGAAATGAGAGAGATGCAAGAAAAGCTTGAAAAGTGGGTCAACACCTTGCTAAAGGAGACCCAAAAAAATGCTGAAGAAAATAACACCTTTAAAAATAGGCTAACTCAATTGGCAAAAAAGGGTCAAGAAGCTGATGGGGAGAAAAATTCTTTAAAGAACAAAATTAGCCAAATGGAAAAGGAGGTTCAAAAGCTCACTGAAGAAAATAGTTCTTTAAAAATTAGAATGGAACAGATGGAGGATAATGACTTTATGAGATACTAAGAAATATGATATTCCAGAAGTCAAAGGAACTATGACTAAAACCAATAATCACTTACCCAGCAAAACTGAGTATAATACTTCAATGAAAAAATGGTATTTCAATGAAATAGAGGACTTTCAAGCATTCTTGATGAAAAGACCAGAGCTGAAAGAACATTTGACCTTCAAACACAAGAATCAAGAGAAGCATGAAAAGGTAAACAGGAAATAGTAATCATAAGAGATTTACTAAAGTTGAACTGTTTACATTCCTACATGGAAAGACAATATTTGTAACTCTTGAAACTTTTTTCAGTATCTGGGTTGTTGGTGGGATAACACACATACACACACACAGAGCATAGGGTGAATTGAATAGGACGGGATCATATCTTAAAAAAATGAAATTAAGGGATGAGAGAGAAATATATTGGGAGGAGAAAGGGAGAAATGAAATGGGGCAAATTATCTCTCATAAAAGAGGCAAGTAAAAGACTTTTCAGTGGAGTTAAAAAGCAGGGAGGTGACAGAAAAAACATGAAGCTTACTTTCATCTCATTTGACTAAAGGAAGGAATAAAATGCACACTCATTTTGGTATAAAAATCTATCTTACAATACAGAAAAGTGAGGGAGAAGGGGATAAGCAGGGTGGGGAGATGATGGAAGGGAGGGCAGTGGGAGGAGGGAGCAATTGGAAGTCAACCCTCTTGGGGAGGGACAGGATCAAAAGAGAGAATAGAAGCAATGGAGGGCAGGATAGGATAGAGGGAAATACAATTAGTGTTACACTACATGACTATTATGGAAGTCATTTGCAAAACTACACAGATGTGGGCTATATTGAATTGCTTGCCTTCCCAAATGGGATGGATGAGAAGGGAGGTAGGAAGAGAAGTTGGAACTCAAAGTTTTAGGAACAACTATTGAGTATTGTTCTTTCATAGAACTAGGAAATAAGAAATACAGGTAATGGGGTATAGAAAGTTATCATTCCCTACAGGCAAAAAGAGAAGGTGGAGATAAGGGACGGGGGGGGATGTTCGAAGGGAGGGTATATTTGTAATAGGGGTAATTAGAATGCTTGGCATTTTGGGATGGGAGGGAGGGGAGAAATGGCGAGAATATTTGGAACCCAAAATTTTGTGGAAATGAATGTTGAAAGCTTAAATAAATAAATTTAAATACAGAATTAAGTAAAAAAGAAGAGGAAGAAGAAGATACATTAGAGGAATTGGAAATGTTTAACCTGGATAAGAGAAAACTTCAGGGTAACATGAGACATGGTTTCAGATATGTGAAGTGATCTATGCAGTCAATTTTTCTTGAGAAGTTAAATAACACAAATGGGTTATAGGCATTCAAGAAAAGGGAGGAAATTGGAAAGGTAAAGAGAAAAGGCATTGTTTGGTCACCCTTCTAATCAACAATACTGGATTGGTACTAGTTCACTATTTCACAGAACGAATTTGGTAGAATAACTTCCTTTGTCTATTTCTTTTGCAAACAGTTTATGTAGTGCTGGAATTAAATTTTCTCTCCATGTTTACTACAAAGAATTTGAAAATCTATCTTGTCCAAATGCAGTCATGAAGAGTTGAACATGACTAAAATGACTGAACAACAAAAACTTATTTGTATATAAGGAAGGGGTGGATGTGTCTTTCATCATTTGATAGGACAATTTCTTTTTTTTTCTAGGCTTGAGTTACTTAAAGTTTCTATTATTCTATTAGTCTGGATCATGATGGTCAAAATATTCAATGACAAGTTTGATGTCACTTTTGGTGGTTTACTTTTGAGTAAATAGCTTCAAATAATTTTCATGTATTATGAATTCTTTTTTTGCAAGTTTGATACTAGAGATCTGAATTTCTGCTTTTATGAATCACACTAAGTACTTTGCTAATTTATTACTTTTATTATAAAAAAATTTCCCAATATTTTTGATAACTTCAATAATGTTTTTGTTTTCAATTATGTTAACTTATTTGATTTTAAGAGTATCTATTTTGATATTTAGATTATATATATACACATATGCACATACACATACATATGTATGTACATATGTTTTTATGTATACTTTCATGCCCAATTCATTCACCTATTCTTTTTCTATTTTTTTGGGAAGGTTGCTTAGAAGTATAAAATACCCTCCAGGACTTCTTTGACTGAGACTCAAGTTTTATTATATTAACTCATATTTTCCCTTTCTTTTTTAAAGTTCATTTGATACATAATAAATTCTACACTAACCCTTCATTTGAATTCTATGTGTACCTTTGTTTCAAAATGTGCTTCTTATAAACAACCTGTAGTCTCCTTTCTGGGGCAGCTAGGGGCCTCAGTGCTGGGTTCACAGTCAGGAAGACTTGAGCTCAAATCTGATCTTTGATATGTATTAGTTGTTGACCCTGGGCAAATCACTTGACCATGTTTGCTTCAGTTCTTAGCTGTAAAATGACTTGGGGAAGGTAATGGCAAATACTCCAATATCTTGCCAAAAAAACCAAAAAGAAATCATGAAGAACTGGACACGACTGAAAAATAACTAAATAACAGTCTACTTTCTCATCTATTCAACTATATTCTTCCATTTTATAAGAAAGATCATACCTTTCATATTCATGGAAATGTTTATTACTTGAATTATATTTCCTTACCTCAAATAAGTGTCTTATGCATAATCCCTCTATTTACTTCTCCCTCTACTTCTTTATGAAGTGTGGTAAAAGAGAGGGAATGCAATCAACACTACTAATAAATAATTTAAGAAGTCTGTTTTCATTACATTGCCCCCTCCTCTCATTAAATTGCCAAGACATCATTCTTATGCTTTCTTTCTTTTCTTTTAATTTCCCCTTTATGATTGTCCCCTTGAAGTTGAGATTTGTTTTACTTGTGCCTGTTCTCTTCCTAACTCTCCCATTTTCCCTTCTCCCTGTCCCTTCTTGTCTCCACATTGAGTTTTATATATTTTCATGCTAGGCTATTTGGGGTGTGTGTGTGTGTGTAAAATCCTTTTTTTGAATTTCAAATAACAGTGAAAGTCATATGATACATCCCACCTTCTGTTCAACTATACATCTCTATACTCTTTTAATCAGAATCGCCAATCATTCCATCTCTCTTCATAGTTTCTATCCCTATTTTTCTCTCTCTCGTTGAGAACTCTAATTCCTCCATACCTCAGTATGATCCCATGGCTTTATCCCTCCTCTGACTTCTCATTCCTCCCTTCCAATTCTCACTTCAAAAGTTTAATCATTTCAACTCTACACTGTTCTTTCCTCCCAAATCCCTTGCTTCTTTTCTCTATTCCACTTATCTCTTGACAAGTCCTATCCTTGAATTATTTCTCACTAACCCTTTTCTCTATTCCTACTCACAAGCTACTAAATGCATGTAAAGGAAGTATCACAACCATACTGATTAGATATGTAACAGACTCATGTTTTCTATCCTCAACTGGTCACTCATCAAAACAAAACAATCCTTTTATTCCTCCCTGATTCCCTATATAACATCTTATATAAGTTATTCTAAACCTTCTCTTCCCTTATTCAAGCCTACCTCATCTTCCAAGGTCCCCATTTTTTCAGCTTTGGACTCTCACTTTATTGAGAAAATTAAGGCCACGTAAAGGGAACTTCTTTTTAGCTCCCTTTTCTCCATTCTCTTTACTTGAAAAATACCTTAAGATCGTAAATATCTTAACATCTCTTCCCATTCTTTCTTCATTCTCTTCAATCTCTGACAATTTCATGACTCTTACCCTTGCCAAATCTGTTTCCTCTACAATTCATCCCATCTCCTCCTCCCTACTTTCTCTAGTAGATTGCATCCTCATTTTCCCCACAAATCATCAGCCTCTTCTTTACTGATTCCCCATTGTCTTTAAACATTCCCAAGTCTCCCTCACCTTGAAAATTTGAAGTAAACTCTAATATCTAATAACATCACTTTTCTACTTCTGAATCAAACTTGAAAAATCTACTTATGCTTATCTTCTGCATTTCCACTTCTCTCATTCAGCACTTTGCTGTCTGGATTCTGACCACCTTACTCAAATGACCCTGCTCCCTCCAGAGTTACCAATGATCTCTTACTTAACATATTTCTTTCTTGGTCATTACCCTTTTTGAACTCTGAAACCTTTTGGAATTTGCTATCTTCTCCTTGATACCTTTTCTTTAGGTTTTGAGAAACTGATCTTTCCTGGTTCTCCTCCTACCTGTCTCACTGCTCTTTCTCAGTCTTCTTTGCTGGTTTATTCAGGTTATGACCACTAACTATAAGTGTTACCTCAGTCTCTGTTCTTGACCTTTTCTTCTCCTTTTGTGCTATTTTGCTTAGTGATTTCATCAGCTGCCTAGGTGTCAATGATCATCTCTATGCAGATGACTCTAGTCCTAGCTTTTCTCATAAGTTCTCTCTCCTTTTGTATCTAACTGTCTACTGGATATTTCATACTGAATGTCCCATAGACACTTTAAACTCAACATATCTAAAGTTCAACTCATTACTTCTGCCCCATCTCCTTCATAAACTCTCCTATTACTGGCAAGAACATTACCATCTTCCCAGTAACCCAGGTTTGCAATCTCAACTCCTCATTTTCTCACTTCCCATATCCATATGGGATAGCATATCTAATATATTACCAAGTCCTCTTGATTTTAGCATCATAAAATCCTTTATAAAGGCACCCTTCTTTCCTCTGACATGCCAACACCCTGGTACAGGACTTTATCACCTTACAATTAGATAATTTCAATAGCCCTTTGTTTCATCTTCCAATCTTAAATCTCTCTCCAATCCAATCCATCCTCTATTCAGTTATCAGAATGATTTTCCTAATATGTAATTCTGATCATGTCAACTCTTCTGTTCAGTTAACACCAATGACTCTCTATTACTTGTAGGATCAAATATAGAATCAACTGTTTGTTTTTTACAGCCAAATACATCTAAATTTGTAACGTGCCACTCATACCATTCCAGTTTTCCTTTCCTTTGCTAGTCTCCATATACTCTGATCCAATAACACTTGCCTCATTGTGTGAAGAACAATAGTTCTTCACATAACAGTCTTGTATTTTATATGAGCTTTTGATCAGCTCTGGAATTTTCTCCTTCTTTGTCTTTACCTCCTTTCTTCCTTGACTTCCTTCAAATCTCAGCTGCCATCTCACCTCCTGTAAAAAGCTTTTTCTCGTTCCTATTATGCTAGTGCCTGCTCTTTGAGATTAGTTCTAATTTATTCTATATGTCTCTTAATCATACATAGTTTCCTGCATGTTGTCCCCTTTCCTCTCTACCTTGTAAGCTTCTTGAATTAGGAACTACTCTTGCCTTTCTCTTTATCCCAAGGATTGTGCACAGTACCTGGCTCAAAGTCAACACTAAAAAAATATTTATTAACAACTCTCAGCAGAATTAGTGATAGCAAGGAAAAACAATAAATATATAGTAATGACAATGGTCAGTAATTGCAGATCATTTTAGAAGTCGCCGACTGTATTCTCACTTAAAAAATATATAGAAATATAGAAAGATATATAGAAAGAAATTAAAGTAGAAAATTTCTAGGATGAGATAAATTACAAAATTAAGAAAATGAAAAAGGAAATATAGGAAATAGGGAAGGATCAATTAGTCAAATACTAGAGCAGCAAAAGATCAAACAACAAAATAACATCATCTTTTCAAGTGAAAAATTAAAGATATGATATATCCTAAAAATAATATTCATGTGGAATCTCCAATGGTCATAAAATTAGCAACTACATGCCAGAGAGCATTAACTGTAGTAATAATGTAATGAGCTTTCACAATAAAATCATAGAATGTTAGAAAAAGAGGGGGCCTGAGAGACCAGATCCTTGTTTTTATAGATGGGAAACCTGAGGGGCCAGGAATGTGTGACATGTCCAAAACTATAAATAACAGATTACAAAAGTAGTTCACATTACAGTCAGAACTTGAACCCAAGACTCTCAAATAATATGTCCTAAATTAATAATTTATGAATGACATGGGGGGCTAACCAGAGGTTGAAATAGAGGTGACAGATAAATGAAGACAATAAGAAAAACCATTAAGCAGAATGTAAATCTTGCAAATTAGATGAATCAAAATTTGTAGACTGATTTTATTTCATATTTTTAGAGCTAATAGCAAGTTATCAAGGGCACTTAGAAATGTCATTTGAAATGTAGGGTATGGAAAATGATAGATAATTATCAGCTTCTTTCAGCAAACTGGGAGATTTGAACAGAACTGGTCCAGATTACTCTAGTTGGTGTCAGTGGGATCATAGATGCAATAAAGACAGAGATAACCAGGGTGAGCTCAAAGGGCACAGAGAATGCCTTTCTATTAATTGTGTGTAGCATCATAATTTGCATAACAATATTGGTAATTGCATGGAAAGGCAGAATCATGGATAGAATCATTTAATTTAGAGTTAGAACTTAAAAGGACAGAGAGACCTGGAGTCAATAAAAGGGGGTTGCTCCAAAAGATCTTGTGGAACTAGAAATAATGATGTGGCAATTGACTGGACACTTGAAGTCAATGACAGTGATTACCCAAATAAAAGGATTTGTTCTGAAAAAGTTGGATTCAGTCCAAAAGTCACACCCAAGGCCCTAGAAGGCTATATGTGGTCCTGAGGCCACAGGTTCCCTACCCCTGAATACAATCCTCATTTTATGGAATAGGAATTTGAGACCTAGAGAGGAAAAGTGATTTTCCCATGATTACACAGGAAATGGAAGAACTTCAATTAAATCCAGGTCTCTTGACTTGCAGAATGTAAACTGCTTTCCATTACAGTAGTTAAGTGGTGCAGTGAACAAAACACTGGGCCTGAAGTCAGGAAGAATTCAGTTAAAATTTGGCTTCAAACACTTTACTACTTTATTTACTAGTTTTGCAACCCTGGGCAAGTCATTTAAACCCTGTCTGACTCAATTCACCTTAGTGTGAGGGAAATAGTAGTGCCTAACTCCCAGGGTTGCTGTGAGGATCAAATGAAATATATTTGCAAATATGCTTAGCCCAGTCTTTAGTAGGTGATGAATAAATCCTTGTTTCCTTCCCTTCCCTTCTAATATAACTTCCATCTAAACCTGATTATCTCCCATGAAGCCAATTGAGTAAGTTTGCCCTCTCCTCTATGAAAGCCTTTCAAAGACGACTGACTTGTCTTACTAAAATCTTCCATTATCTAGGGTAAATATCTCCTGTTATTTCACTTACTTTTTTTTGTATAGAATGATTTATACAAAATCTTCCAACACTTCTCTAGCCTCAAGCTGTTTTATCAGTGAAAAACTACATATGTAGCATTTAGAAGTGAATTCCATAAGGGACCTAGATACCATAGACTACAGTGCTATAATTGAAACAACATGGAAAGAGCCCAAGTTTTGGGGTCAAGTGAGTTATATTCTGGTCCTTGCACTGCCACTGGTCAGCCATGTCACTTTAGGCAAGTTATTTCACCTATTGCAGCCAATTTCTTCAACTGTGAAATAGAGATTATGTTTAGAGTAACTTGTAGGATAAAAGTACCTGGTCACCTCATCTCATAAAGGGTAAGGCAGCATGACTTAGTTATCAAATGATTTGCAAATTAAGTAAATAACCATAAAACTGTTCCAGACCAGTGTTTTCATTTTGTCAAGGTGAGCAGTGCTAGGACTTCTCAATACTGTGCTGTGTTGAAATATAAGGAAGTGGAAGTGGAAGAAAATAGCTCTGATAAGAAGACAAAGAGTATCTTCAGTAAGGATGATTTCATTCTTCATATCCCCAGTGCCTAGTACAGTCCCTGGTATATAGTAAGTGGTTCAGATCCACTTTAGGTCACCTTTTCCACAAATCCTTGCCTGAACACCTTAGCCTGCAATGATCTCTCCCTCCTTTGAGGTCCTTCAGCACATAATGTATACAAGATTCATTTAGTATTTATAATAAACTACCTTGTATTATTTTTAATCCTTAAGATCTTTGAAGGCTTATTCTCACCTTCCCCCTTCTGGCTCTCCTCTCCTCCTGAGAAGAGTTTGATGACATTATCAAACTGAATTCAAATTGAATTATTTAAAAATGTGTTATTTATTTTAAACATTGCTTTCTTTCAAAATACTGAGTTCCAAATTCTCTCCCTCCAGCCTCTGAGAACAGTTTGACAATTCAGGGTGTTTCTCTTCCTCTCTGCAATGCTGTAGATAATTTATTTTATATATATTTGCTGACTACTTGGCCCAATATGAGAAATAAACTGAGCCTAATGATCAGATCAGTCTTGAACTGAGAAAGGAAATTAGCTGCCCTAAGATAGTTTCTCCTAGGTTAGCAGGGTTCCCATATAGTTCTCAAACTGCTTACTAATTCAGGTTCAAAGTGAGGCACTTTCTTTAATTATATTTATGTACATATGGCTCAACTCTTATCCAGTTAATAGACTAGACAGGACGCAATTCATTTTATCAGGACAGCCAAGTAAATTATATAAAATAAAGAAATAACATGAGTTTTAAAAGTACCTTGGCCCCAATAAATGATGGTACAGCATAATTTTCCACAGACTCCCACAACTGTTGGGAAGGAAAGAACACTATCTGGATAATTTGCACTCCAAAGAGATTACTTTGTGCTGGAACATTTCTTCTGGTTCCTCCTTCCAGAAACCTATTTCTTAACTTTGCTGGCAGTGCCCTTGATATGATCTTAGGGCTTCCCTTACTATAATGCTCATCTGCTCTACCTCTGCTGCCAACATACAGTTCTATTTTCTATCATCACTCTTTGTCAACCAATAGAGTTTGATCTAAGAAAGACACTAATTAGGTTGTTTACATGTTTGTTTTCTCTCAAATCTGACGTGCATGCATGCAGAATTATAGGCAAAGCCTGAGTTCCCTTGGAGTTGGGGTGCACAGTTTTTAAACCCTTCTCACTCAGGCTGAGGTCACTCCATGGAAATACCCCTTCTATCAGTCTCGCCTCCCAAAAAAATCTGGTCTATCTAGACAAAAAGAAATATCTTTCTCCACTCAAGATTGAGATCATTAAATTCCTTTCAACTCTGGTGGGGGCTCATCAGGATAAGGAGAGTCACATTATCAGTAATTGTCCTTTTGAATGAGGTTCTGGTTCAGCAAACAATGCAATTGTCTTACGTATGTCCAGCTTGAGGGAAACATGAAGATCTCAAGTATGTCTGACTTGAAGGTTTGGTCAATCTTCCTCTTGATTAGATGATTCTGATTCCCTGGTCAGTTCGATTTCCTCTGGATAGTAAGGAAGGTCAAGCAACTCAAGGTTGTTAGCAATGTCATCAATCATTTTACCTTCACAATTTTCATTACTTTTACATCTTTGACGCAGGGAAAAAAAGAACTTTCTTTCAAACTATTTGGAGCCAGCATTGATAGCATTGTTATGGGCTGTTACAAATAACTTTTCTTTCCCCCAAGGACCAAAGAAAACATGGTAGGGTGAGGCGAAGTGTTATCACAACATTTTGTGGCTTGTAAGGTCTTATAAACCCAGACAGCTATCAGGTCTTTACCACTCTTTCCCCAAATGGGAAGGCACCCCCAGTCCTCACTACTAGTTAGGGTAGGGAAAAAGAATGACTTTCAGCTGTCTTCATGCACTTCACTGCTAGCACCCAGAAGCTATAAATTGTCTTGGAATTTCAATAAGCCTCAAGGAGGTAACAGCATTTGAAGTCAAAGGCCAGAGTTGGCAACTTTTGCCTTGTATTATGAAACATGGAATGTACAACAATCCCTTGTGGCAGGACACCCCAAACCCCTAAGCTCTGAAATGATTTACATAAAGTCTGGTATCTAATTTCTAAATCTCTTCATATTATGTATATAAAGATATGGCTTTGCTTCTGAGAATTTAGTAGCTATAAATATGATCCTTCCTCACTATGAAGAATATAGCCTTGCTATACAATATGTACACACACACAATTTAGACATGTGTCTATGTCAATCTATGTATATGTCAATAAGTAAGATCATGTCATGTCTGAGTTTCCATGACCCCTTGCAGGGTTTTCTTGGCAAAGATAATGAAGTGGTTTGCCATTTCCTCCTCCAGTAGATTAAGGCAAACAGAGGTTCTTTGGTCCCACAGTTCCTACATGTCTGAGACTATGTGAACTCAGGTCTTCCCAACTCCAGACACAGTGCTCTATCTACTGGGCCATCTAACTGCCTCTAACTAAGATGCATTTGATTTACTAGAATTTTTTTGTACACTGGGAATTTATTAATGTCTCTCATATAGAATCTGAATTAGCACTTACATTTAGAATCCCAAGGCAGAAAAAAATAAACAAACACATAAACACTTCTGTGCAGTCTTTGATTCCTCATAGGCCAAGGCCAGGCTCCTGGCACTTGCCATTTAAATTGGCACATGTCCAATAAGTATTCATTGTCCTTTCCTTTTTGCTTTCACAGCTAAAACCAATTGAGGAGATCTTTTATCTTTGACCAGTAATAACTTCATGGGTAGTTATTGGTCTCCAGCCATATTCATGTCACCATATTTCTGTGCTCTCCAGGTTCTTTGTCCCTTATTATCATAGGAAACTGGGCTTTTAATAAGTTGAATTCTCACCATACTACTCCCTTGCCCAGAGTCAGCACCTTTCTAGTCATCTTCATGCCATGCTACCTGGGCCTGCTTATCTTCCCTCCCTACCCTCTTCAACTTTTGGCTTTGTGGATAGTAATCAAATTGACACTATCATTCCAGAAAAGAATGAGTCAATCAATTTCTGTATGATTCCATTGACCATTTCTGTGACTTCCCAGACCAAAATACTCCTTTCTGGACCATATTTTCCTAGAACTGTTGCTTTAGTCTTTTAAAATGTGAGTTTTGAGGGCAGAAACTATTTCATTTCTTTTTTTAATAGCATTATATTTTTTCCCAGTTACATGTCAAGAAAATTTTTAGCATTTATTTTTTTTACAAGATTTTGAATTCTAATTTGTTTCTCTTCCTCCCCCTCCCCTCTTCTAAAAATGATAGACAGTTTGTACATATGCTATTATGTAATATATTTCCATGTAAGTCACTGGAGGGTTCATGTAAGAAAAAAGCTCCAAAATACAATAATAAGTGAAAAGTCATTAAAAAACTTAAAATCTGTGTAAGGTGGAAGCCCAAACATGGCGACCTGTTTATAACCATAACTCTATAACATAATCATAATCATAGCAAATAAAATCATAAGACACTGAGTCATGACTTAAAATATTATGATGCTATGACCTATGAAAGCCAAAACAAGAATGTCATGACCAATATGGGACCAGGACATGATCCACACACCAACTTATGTATGGGAATAACATTGTCTCAATTCCCAAACTCATTATAAAGGAGAAAATCAAAAATGTCCAGCAATGAGTAGTAACGAACTCTCTAGGTCCTCCTGCCTCTTTGTGTTTCCTGTAATTACTCCAGGAATTTGGAGGTTCTTTTCGTGAGGATACACAGAACTGTCTGGTTGCCACTGTAGATCAAAGATTGCACCTACTTGTTAGTATTGATAATAGTTGATCAAACTACTAGTCTAGAGCTCCACGGCCTCTTCCTTTCATATAAAAAGAATACCTCAAAATTATGGGGGAGGTTTAGGGTTCTCCAGTTAGGGGAATTCCAGAAGTCATAGCCACAGCTTTGAAAGAAGAAACAGACCAAAAGAAAAAACAAAACATAGGAAAGAATAAAGTTAGTGAAAAAAATAAGCCTTGGTGGGTGGAGCAAAGATGGCAGAGTGAAAGCAAAGACTGCCCTGAGTTCTCCCCCAAAGTCCTCCAAATACATGTGAAAATATTCTAGAGCTACAGAACCCACAAAATGACAGAGTGAAATAAATCCCTAGCCCAAAACATCCTGGAAAGTTGATAGGAAGGGTCTTTCACACCAGGCAGGGAGTGGATCAGAGTCTGGTGTAGACCACACCGGCAAAAACAGGTTAGAGCAGGCCTCAGGGGACTGAATCATTGGCAACTGAGGCAGTTTCCAGGCTTCTCAATCCATAAACACCAAAAAACATCAGTGAGAAAACTCTATGGGGCCTGAGTAAAAGAAGATCATACAGTTTGGCCCCAGCTCCAGAGCAGTAGAGCTGGTGGCAGCCTTAGCAGCACCAGTAGCAGCAAGTGACAGATGCTGATGCTGGGACTCAGAGTCCACAAACAGTGAGGAATCAAGGAACTGATACAAAATTCCTGAAGCTGGGGACAGTACACCAATCCCTATCCCCAACCCTACAAATACTGGAATGTCTACCATGACAAAAAGATACAAAGTCAAGTGTTTAGATGGGAAGATGAGTAAACATGGTAAAAGAACTCAGACTATAGAATCTTACTTTGGTGACAAGGAAGATCATGGAGTACAACCAGAGAAGGACTGTGGAGTCAAATTTCCTACATCAAAATTCTCCAAGAGGAATAAGAATAGGTCATAGAGGAGCTCAAAAAGGATTTTGAAAATCAAATAAGAGAAGTAGAGGAAAGATGGGAAAAGACATGAAAGTGATGCAAGAAAATCATGAAAATTCAGTTAACAACTTGCTAAAATAACACCCTCTAAAATACTGAAGAAAATAACACCTTTAAAAATAGACTAACCCAAATGGCAAAAGAAGTTCAAAAAGCCAATGAGTAGAAGAATACCTTAAAAAGCAGAATTGGTCAAATGAAAAAACAGGTCCAAAATCTTACTGAAGAAAATAATTCCTTCAAAATTAGAATGGAGCAAATGGAAGCTAATAATTTTTATGAGAAATCAAGAAATTATAAAACAAAGCAAAAAGATTGAAAAAATACAAGACATACTGGAATATCACATTGGAAAAACAAATGAGCTGGAAAATAGATCCAGAAAAGATAACTATATAATCATTGTATTACCTGAAAGCCATGATAAAAAAAAAAAAGAGCCTACACATCACCTGTCAAGAAATTATGAAAGAAAACTGTCCTGATATTCAAGAACCAGAGGGTAAAATAGAAATTGAAAGAATCCACCAATTACCTCTGGAAAGACACTCTAAAATAAAAACTCCTAGGAATTTTGGAGCCAAATTTCAGAGTTTCCAGGTCAAAGAGAAAATATTGCAACAACCAGAAAGAAACATTTGAGTATTGTGGAAATACAATCAGGATAGCACAAGAACTAGCAGCTTCTACATTAAGGGATCACAGGACTTGGAATATGATACTCCAGAGGTCAAAGGAGCAAGGATTAAAACCAAGAATTACCTCCTCAGAAAAACTGAGTGTAATCTTTCAGGGGAAAAAATAAAAATTCATTGAAGTAGAAGACTGATGCAATCTTGTTGGAAAGACAAGAGCTGAATAGAAAATTTGACTTTTAAATAGAATTAGGATAAGCATGAAAAGGTGAACAGGAAAAAGAAATCATGAGACTTATTAAAATTGAACTGTTTATATTCGAACATGGAAAGATGATATTTTAAACTCATGAGACTTTTCTCAGAATTAGGGTAGTTGAAGAAAATAGATAGACAGACTGAGAGATAGATAGAGACAGACAGATGGTACAAGATGAGTGAATATGAAGGGATGATATATGAAAAAATTAAGGAGTGACAGAGGAATATGTCAGGAGAAGTAGAAAAGGAGAGTTAGAATGAGGTAAATTATCTCACATAAAAGAGACAAGACAAAGATTTTACAATGGAGAGGAAGAGGGGGGAGTTGAGAAGGAATGAGTGAACCTTACTCTCATCAGATTTGGCTTAATAAGGGAATAATATACACACTCAATTGAGAATCTTACCCTACAGGAAAGTAGGGGGGAAGTGGATTCGAGGGAATGGTAGAAGGGAGGGAAGATTTGGGAGGGTGTAGTCAGAAACAAACACTTTAGAAAAGGGACAAGGTCAAAGGAGAAAATAGAATAATTGGGGAGGGAGGGGCAGGATAGGATGGAGGGAAATAGTGTTAGTCTTTCACAATATTGATATTATGGAGATTTTTGCATAACTACACATGTATAACATATATTGAATTTCTTGCCTTCTCAGTTGGAGTGGGTGGGGAGGGAAAAAGGGAGGGAATTTGGAATTCAAAGCTTTAAAAACAAATGTTGAAAATGTGTTTTTACATGCAACTGGAAAATAAGATATGCAGGCAATGGGGTATAGAAATCTATCTTGCCTTTCAAGAAAGTAAAGGAGAAAGGAATAATGGGGGTGGAGGGGATGATTAAAGGGAGGGCACACTGGGGGAAGGAGTAATCAGCATGAATACTGTCTCAGGGTGGAGGGCTTGAGAAAGATGGAGAGAATATTTGGAACTTGTGTGGAAATGAATGTTAAAAAAAATAAACTTAAATCTAAAAACATATGCTTTGATGTGCATTCAGAGTTCATAAGTTCTTTATCTGGTTATGAATAGTGTTTTCCTTTGGGAATGCTTGGTATTTGTCTGGGATTGCTGTGTTGCTGAGAAGAGCTGAGTCATTCATACTGGATCATCATACAATGTTGCTAATATTGTTTACAATGCTTTTCCTCATTTCATTTTGCATCAGTTCATAAAATTCTTTCCAGGTTTTTCTGAATTCTGCTTATTCATCATTTCATATTCCCAAATGATGGGAAATGATGTCAATATTTTGACACCATAAAAATTGCTGCTATAATTTTGCACATATAAATCCCTTTCCCTGTTTTGTGATCCCTTTGTCACACAGTCCTAATAGTAGTATGGCTGCATCAAAGAGTATTCAAAGTTTGATTGCCTTATAGGTAAAATGTCAAATTATTCTTCAGAATGGTTGGAGCACTTTCTGACTCTGCCAATAATATATTAATATTCCTATTTTCCTACATCTCCAACATGTATCATTTTCCTTTTCTGTCATAATAACCAATCTGAGAGGTGTGAAGTGGTAGCTCAGAGAGGTTTTAAATTGCATTTCTCTAATTAAAAGTGACTTAGAGCACTTTGTCATATGATTGTAGATAGCTTTGATATCTTCATCTAAAAACTGCCTGTTCATATTCTTGACTTTTGTCAGTTGGAGAATGTCTTGTTTTCTTGTAAATTTGACTCTGTTCTCAATATATTTGAGAAATGAGGCCTGTTTTGTTTGTACAAAAAGGTTTTAAGTGATTAATTTTACATTTTATACTACTCTCTGTCTCTTATTTGGTCACAGATTCTTCCCTCCCCATAGACATGACAGGTAGACCATTCCTTGATCGTCCAATTTACTTTATGTTGTCACCCTTCTGTTTAAAACATGGCAAAATTCTGTCATATCTAACTTTTCTAATGCTCTATTTACCTCCTTAGTTTTGGTTTTGCTTATTTTTTGGTTGTATCATTCAAGTTCCGAAAGGGACAGTTGAGACCCCCCTATTACTATACAGTTTTGCCAAATATATCTTCCTGTAACTCACTTAACTCCTCCTTTAAGAATTTGGATGTAAGGTCAGAGCCAAGATGGCAGAGTAGAAAGATGCACATACTCTAGCACTTCCCCCACAGCCCATAACATACCTGAAAAAAATGACTCTCAACAAATTCTAGAGTAGCAGAAGCCACAGAACGACAGAGTGAAGGAGATTTCCAGCCCAAGGCAACCTGGAAAGCCAACAAAAAAGGTCAATTGCACAGAGCTTGGAGCAGAGCCCAGCCCAATCTTGACCATGTGGTACCAGGAGGAACAGCATGAAAACAGGCTTTCTGGGGTGGAATCCTTAGCAGTAGCAGAGAATCTCAGGTCCCTCAACCCAAAAATGCCAAAAACTGCTTCAAAGGTCAGTGGTTATTTTCCTCAGTGACAAGGGAGCAGGACCTCCCCTTGTTCCAACCCCAGGTGGTGGCAGCAGGAACACCAGCAGCAGTGGTGGCAGCAGTATCCATTTATGGAGTTCTCAGCCTAAAACCCCTAGGGGAATTGAGCAGCTGATCTGAATCTCAGTGCTGAGGATGGCCTTGGGGCATGGTATGCTGGAGGCAGGTGTGGAGAGGGAATTCTACTATTCCCAGATTCTGGGCAGAAAAGATTTGGTAGTTCCTAGACCAGTGTGCATGCCTTTGATTGTGCCATCTTGGAGGAACTGAGACGTTACAAATCCCCACAGTATAGCCTCCTCCTAACAAAGGACTCAAAATTCAAATAACTGGCTGGGAAAATGCCTCAAAATGGGAAAAAATATAAGACTATAGAAGGTTACTTTCTTGGTAACGGGTATTTTCTTCCAATCTTTTACATGCGGAAGAACAATGCATACCTTCACAGAAAGTTAAAGCTTCCATAAGCTCCAAAGTAAATACGCATTGGTCTCAGGCCACAGAAGAACTCAAAAAGGATTTTGAAAATCAAGTAAGAGATGTGGAGGAAAAGTTGGGAAGTAAAATGAGAGCAATGTAAGAAAGTCATGAAAAGTGAGTCAAGAGCTTGTTAAAGGAGGTTTAAAAATAAGTTAACTTAAAATTGGCAAAAGAGGTTTAAAAAAAATCAACCAGAAGAGGAGGTTCAAAAACTCACTGAAGAAAACAGTTCTTTAAAAATTAGAATGGGACAAGTGGAAGATAATGACTTTATGAGAAGCTAAGAAATCACAAAACAAAATCAAAAGATTGAAAAAATGGAAAATAATGTGAACTATCTCATTGGAAAAGCAAATGACCGGAAAACAGATTCAGGAGAGACAATTTAAAAATTATGGGACTACCTGAAAATCATGACCAAAAGAAGAGCCTAGACATCATCTTTCATGAAATTAACAAGAAAAACTTCCCTGATACTCTACAACCAGAGGGCAAAATAAATATTGAAAGATTCTACTGATCACCTCCTGAAAGAAATCCAAAAAAGAGGATCTCCTAGGAATATCACAGTCAAATTCCAGAGTTCCCAGGTCAAAGAAAAAGTATTGCAAGCAGTTAGAAAGAGACAATTTCAGTATTGTGGAAATACAATCATGATAACACAAGATCCAGCAGTTTCTACATTAATGGGTCAAACAGCATGGAATATGCTATTCCAGAAGTCAAAGGAACTAGAATTAAAACTAAGAACCACTTACCTAGCAAAACTGAGTATAATACTTCAGGGGGAAAAATGGTCATTCAATGAAATAGAGAACTTTTGAGCATTCTTGATGAAAAGACCAGAGCTGGAAAGAAAATTTGACTTTCAAACACAAGAATGAAGAGAAGCATGAAAAGGTAAACAGGAAAGAGAAATCATAAGGGACTTACTAAAGTTCAACTGCTTACATTCCTACATGGAAAGATAATATTTGTAACTCTTGAAACTTTTCTCAGCATTTGGGTAGTTGGAGGGATTATACACACACACACACACACACACACACACACACACACACACACACATACACACACACACACACACACATCCAGACAGAGAGCACAGGGTGAGTTGAATAGGAAGCGATTATATTTTTAAAAAATAATATTAAGGGGTGAGAGAGAAATATATTGGGAGGAGAAAGAAAGAAAGGGAAGGGGGTAAATTATCTCTTATGAAAGAGGCAAGAAAAAGGGAAAAGAGAGGAGTTGAGAGGGAAAAAGTGAAGCTTACTCTCATCATCTTTGACTCAAGGAAAGAATAACATGCACACTCAATTTCGTATGAAAACCTATCACTACAGGAAAGTAGGGGAGAAAGGGTTAAGCAGGGTGGGGGGATGATGGAAGGGAGGGAAAATGGGAGGAGGGAGCAATCAGAAGTAAATATTCTTGGGGAGGTCAAGGTCAAAAGAGTGAATAGAAGAAATGGGGGGCAGGATAGGATGGAGGGAAATATAGGTAGTCTTACATAACATGACCATTATGGAAGTCATTTGCAAAACTATAAATAGATAGCCTATGTTGAATTGCTTGCCTTCTCAGTGGAGATGGGTGAGGAGAGAAGAAGGAAGAGAAGTCAGAACTCAAAATTTTAGGAATAAATGTTGAGGATTGTTTTTTTATGTGCAACTGGGAAAAAAGAAATACAAGTAATGGGATAGAGAAATTTATTTTGCCCTACAAGACAAGAGAGAAGCTGGGGATAAAGGAAGGGAGAGGAGTTAGAAGGGAAGGTAGATTGGATGGTGGGGTAATAAGAATTCTCAGCTTTTTGGGGTAGGAGGAATGGAGAGATGGAGAGAAAATTTGGAACTCAAAATTTTGTGGAAATAAATGTTGAAAACTAAATAAACATTAAAAAAATTAAAAAACAATTTGGATGCTATACCATTTTGTGCAAATATGTTTTAGTATTGGTATTGCTTCATTGTCTATGGTGCCTTTTACCAAAATGTAGTGTCCTTTATATCTTTCAATTGGGTCTATTTTGGTTTGTTTTCTTTGTCTGAGATCAGGATTGCTACCCCTGCTCTTTTTTTTTTAACTTCAGCTGAAATATAATAAATTCTACTCCAGTCTCTTCTTACCTTTACTCTGGATATGTATTCAAGTGTTTGTGTTTCTTGTAAACACCATATTCTGGTTTCTGGATTCTGGTTTTTGATCCACTCTGCTATCCATTTTCATTTTATGGGAGGGTTTATCCCATTCAAATTGACAGTTTTGATTATTTCCCCCACTCTATTCTGCCTCCTGTCTGCTCTGTATCTTCTTTCATCATTTTCTCCTTACCAATATTTTGCTTCTGTCTACACTCTTCTGATCTAGCCTCCCTTTTGTCAGACCCCATCTTCTGCTTTACTCCTTCACCATTTCTACTTTCCTGTTGGTTAAAATAGATTTCTATATTTAACTGTTTGAGCCAATACTGATGAGAGTAAGGTTCAAGTCATACTCATTGCCCACCCTCTCATCATCCCCTCTACTATAATATGTCTTTTGAGCCTCTTTCTATGAAATAATTTACTCCATTCTACCTCTCCCTTCCTTCTGTATCCAGTGTACCTTTTTTCTCATCCCTTAACGTTTTTACATCATTCTCCAAAATTCACCTTATATCCATACCCTCTGTCTATATACATTCCTTCTAGCTATACTCTTGAGATACAATTTTTAAGATTTTTAAGTATCATCTTCTCATGTAGGGATATAAACAGTTTATCTCTATTGAATCCTATATGTTTTATTTTCTCTTCTCAACTGTTTGTACTTCTCTTGGGTCTTTATATTGGAGGTCAGATTTTTGGTTTAGTTGTTGTTTTCTCCTTATAAAATCTTGAAGCTCTTTTATGTCATTGAATGTCAATTTTTTACCCTTGATATATAGTGCTTAATTTTGCCAGATAAGGGATTGTTGTGTGTTGTCCTAGCTCCTTTGTTTTCTGACATACCATGTTCTGTGACCTCTGATAATTTAATGTTATAGTGTCAAGTTCTGCATAACCCTGCTTGTGACTACCTGATATTTGAATTGTTCCTTTCTGAACACTTGAAATTGTTCCTTTACCTGATGGTTTTGAAATTTGGCTAAAATGTTCCTTGGAGTTTTTATTTTGGGGTAGATTTTCTGAGGTAATTAATGGATTCTTTCAATGCATATTTTGCCCTCTTGTTCCAGGACATCAAGGCAGTTTTCCATGATAATTTCTTGAAAGATGCTGTCCAGGTTCTCCTTTTCATTATGGCTTTCAGGTAGTCTAACGAATCTGATATTATCTCTCCTGCATTTATTTTCCAGGTCAGTTCTTTTTCCCACAAGACATTTTACATTTTCTTCAATTTTTCCATTCTTTTGAATTTATTTGATTGATTTTTTTATATCTATGTTAATGAGAGTTCAAGATTTTCCCCGCTTATTAATTGACCTCACGAGGAGGCCATTAAGGGAAGTTTGATTAGGAGAGGCTTGTTTTGTAGGAAGGCTCATACCTTTTCCTCATAAAGAGGCACTGGATCATGAACTTTGTAAAGCTCTCCAGCTCTGAAAAGTGTACAAATACTCTGAGGTGAGATTTTGCTTCAGGGGTTTACTCTTTGAAAAAGTTTCATGTGCCAGATGAGACTCTGGGTAGTTGTTAAGGAGCCCACCAGCTTTGAAAACTCAAATGTTGATACTTATCTCTCTGGTAACTATGTATGTATGTAATGGTTAGACAGTTGAATTTGTCTGTTGATCTCTGATGTATGTATTGTGTACGGTCAGACAGTTAGAAATCCTATCTGCTGGTTTTTATTTCTCTGTTTGTATTTTCTTTGTTGGTACATATGATTAAAGAAGATTGTTGACCCTCAAAAGTTGCTTTCCTTTTAGAGAAACAGATCTAAGAACATGTGTTAGCAGGCCATCATGGATGTGTCAGGGTACTTGCTGCTGCAATATGTAATAGAGTCATTAGCTTCCACTTCCCAATTCAAACTTTAAAGAGATTGTTTTACTCAATTAGCTTTTATACTTTCTTCTTCATTTGGTGAATTGTACTCTTTAAGGAGTTTGTTTTCTTCAGTACATTTTGGCATCTCCTTTTCCAAATAACCAATTCTACTTTTTAAAGCAGTTTTTCAAGCTGTTGGCTTTCTTTGCATAATTATCTTGCATCATTCATTTCTTTTCTCATTTGTTTTTCTTGTATCTCTCTTATATAAGCTTTAATTTCCTTTTTGGGCTTTTCCATGAGTTTTTTTTTTTTCTGGGCTTGAGATCTCTTCTCATTTTTCTTTAGGGTTTTGCCCTTTGACATTGTTGTCCTCTTCTGAGTTTGTGTCTTGGTCTTCCATGTCACTGTAATAACTTTCTATGGCCTCATTCCTTTCTCTGTTGTTCTTGTTGTTTGCTAATCACCCCCAGTCCCTGCTTTGACCTTTGTGCTCCACACCTGGGGTGGAAGGGGAACTGCCTCACATTTCTTGTTCCAGTGGTTACAGGCCCTGGCTATGTATCTGGTGTGGAGCTGATGTTGTTGCCTTGAGGTTTCTAGGGGACCCTAGTGTCTGGGGCTGCATTGAGGGGCTGTGGTGGGAGATGGCTGGTGCTGCTGAGGACATGGGGTTCTGGCAGTTTACCTGGTGCTGACCTAGGGTACTAGTAATGGTGTCTGGCATGTGCTGAGGCCTGGTGGAGTGTTTCTATGTTTCCTAGGGATACAATGAAGTATATAGAGGTCTGGCCATTGGAGGATGCTTGTTTATCCTGGGTTACACTGAAACGCACTGAGATCTGGCCTACCTTCTCCTCATGTTGGAGGATACCTGCTTGCTTGAGGATGTGCTGAAGCATGGTGTGATTCTTGGAGCTGCTGGTTTCCCTGGCTATACTAAGAAACAGGGTGAGGGGGGTCCTGGTGTTAGCATTTGATTGCTCCACCACACTGCGTCTCAGAGTCTTCCACTGGGTTGCTGAAGTGGGACTTGTTGTTGGTTTGCTGGTATACTTTCTGCTGGAACATGCTCCCCTTTTGCCCAAGTAAGATTGACCTTTCTTGTCAATCCCCGAAGTCTCCTGGGGTGAAAGGCTACTCTGCTCCATCTTTCTACTGTCTCTGATGTTTCAGGATTTGTTCTGGGGTGTTACTTTAAGGGATTTTTTTGGAAGTGAATATGGAAGAGCTACAGTGATTTACTGTTTACTCCACCATCTTGGCTCCTAGAAAAATGCTGGCTGACCTTCTTATATTTGTGTGCCCATCATTTAACTTGCCTATAGTTAATGTTTAATAAATTTTTTATAATTCATTCATTCATTTCTTTGAGATTAGATAGCCCCATTACAGATAATACCTTTTATGTTCTACTTCCAAGTTAACCTTGAGTAAATTAGGGAAAGTGTCTTTATTTCATCTCTATCAATTAATTATTTTGTCCCAAGATTCTAAAGTATGGATATAAAAGTGGAGGTGGTTGATAGCTCCTTTCTCCCTACTATCATTCTTATAGCCTAGAAAAGAAAAGAAAAGAAAACCAAAACAAAACACCTCTAGCAAGTATCAAAATTAGGTTACATCCTAAGAATAGAGGGAAATTGGAATGGCATCTTTGCAATTTTCACATACCCAACCTCCATTTAGTGAATTATAGTACATTTACCCCAGCCTAGTTGCAGTTTCAGGGGCCTGCAGTACCCTACTCCAGTCTCCATGAAGTTGCAAAGAATATTCTTAGATTAATCTCTTTTAGGAATATCATTCTCCAGAATGGTCTTGCTTTAACCCTCTTTACTGTGGATACATAAATTTCCACATAATCACTCATTTGGACATTTCCTTGCTTCCAAAGGAAGGTAAGGACATGGGTGGGAGAAACTGATGAAATGTCCTCATTTTTAAATACTAAACTCCAGGAGCCCTTATTTTGACTATTGCAGTAAAGTATCACAAAACTGAAGTTTAGATTCAGTGAAAAGGCTACACTTGAGGACCTAGAGAGCCACATGAGGCCTCAAGGTCTCAGGTTCCCCACTCATGTCTTAGTGATAACAACAAAGTGCAATTGGATTGACCCTTCATTATACTTAGATCTGAGAAACCTCTGAGGAGCTTGATTTCAGTTTCAGATTACTGTAATAATGAACCTGTTGGGAATTGTAGTGAGTCTGATTCCTTGGGGAAGGAGAGGGAGAAAAAAGAATTCTGATCAATCAAGCTTCTATGAGATCTTCCCTATTGATTATAATTATAGGTTCAACTGAATGCTCCTAGATATAGATCCCTGTTGGTAAAGCTCAGTCAGTCTTGTCCAGACATAAATCCATGTTGTTTGGAAAAATTAAACTAACCTCAAACATCTAATGATTCAAATGATCACTTTGACTACCTGTTGTTTGTTCCCTGTGGTCTACATAAAGAGAAGTATTAGGTAACCAAATGCCTAAGCTTTAAACTGGAACACCCATCCACACTCAACCAATAATATATATTTGTTAAAATGACAGGGTTTAGTACAAATGGAAGAAAAAAAAATCAGAGCAAAATAGAACAAAATGGAAAAGGGATAAAGGCAATGAATTAAGAGGAAGAAATGCCAGAACCCTGGATAACCATCATCTAGATGGAAATAAGTACTCCATCTATTATATTGGCTTTTGCAACAGTTATAGTTTTTGCCTTAAGGCTTGGAGAGAATAGTTAAGGGTACTAAAAACTGAACAGCTACTGAATGGCGGAGATCATAATATGACCCACTGATAATAGTCTAGATGATGGAGTCAAAGCAGGGACTTCTCTGAGCTGTCCTGCGAACACCCCTAAAGGTAAAAAACAACTCTAAACAAATTCTAGAGCAGCAAAACCCACAAAATGACAGAGTGAAGCACATATCTAGCCCAAGACAATATGGAAGATGGACAGGAAAGGTGTACTCCACCAGGTTGGGAGAGGACCTCAGTGTAATGTGAACTTTCCCGGCACAGACCAGGACCCAACAACACCCTGAGTAGGCCTCAGAGGGTTGAATCACTAGGAGCTGTGGTGGTATTCAGACTTCTCAACCCACAAATGCCAAAGACAATAAAGAAAGTCAGTGGGAAAGGTCTGTCTTGATCTAAGTGAGAGAGCATCATGGTCTGGCCCTAACCCCACCCCAGCATGGTGGCAGTGACAGTGGTAGCAGCAGTGGCTGCTTCCAGATTTCTTGACCCACAGATTGTGGGGAGTGAACAAATGATCAGAGGGGGATTGCAGATATCTCTACGTTGGCATCGAGGCAGGATTCTCTTGCTTTGCCCTTGCTTAGAGCTGGGTCACAGTCCTGGGTGGTTGTCCTAAGATGAGGAGTATTGGAGTGGTGGTGCTTATGGTGGTAGTAGAAAGTGAATCCTCCTCACAGTTTAAAGGCAGAAAAGAATGACTGTGGTCAGCAATAGACCAAAGCACAGACCAGGAGAGGAGTAAATATTACTCTTATGATCATACAAACTTGGAAGAACTAAAATTTTACACCCTAGAAATATCTCTGAAACCACTTAGACAAAATCCCTCAAGACTGGGACAGTGCACTCACCACTCAGGAAGCAAAGTGTTACCTTAACAAAGTGCTAAAACATCAAATAATTGACTAGGAAAATGAGCAAACACCAGAAAAAAATAAGACCATAGAATCTTACTTTGGTGACAAAGAAGAAGAAAAGAATGTCAAAGGTCTTACCTTCAAAATCTCCAAGAAAAATATGAATTGGTCTCAGACCATGGAAGAGGTCAAAATGGATTTTGAAAATCAATTAAAAGAAGTAGAGAAAAAATTGGGAAGAGAGAGTCAATAAAATAATGAAAATCATGAAGAGAATTGAGAGCCAACAGAATCCTGAAAAACAAGTCAACAGCTTGGTAAAGGAGACCCAGAAATGCTGATGAAAATAGCACCTTAAAAAATAGACTAACCCAAGTAGCAAAATAGGTCCAAAAAGGCAATGAGGAGAAGAATGCCTTAAAAACCAGAACTTGACAAATGGAAAAGGAAGTCCAAAAGTTCACTAAGGAAAATAATTCTTGGAAAATTACAATGATGGAGCAAATGAAAGCTATAGCTTTTTGAGAAATCAAGAAATTATATATCAAAAGAATGAAAAAAGAAGACAATGTGAAATATCTCATTGAAAAAACAACTAATTTGGAAAATAGATCCATGGGACATAATTTAAGAATTATTTGGACTACCTGAAAGCCATGATCCAAAAAAGAACCTACATATCATCTTTCAAGAAATTATCAAGAAAAACTGCCCTCATATTCTAGAACCAGAAGGTAAAATAGAAATGGAAATAATCTACCAATCACTTCCTGAAAGAAATTCCAAAAGGAAACCTTTCAAGTATATTGTAGCCAAATTCCAGAGTTTCTAGGTCAAGGAAAAAATATTGTAAGCATTAAAAAAGAAACAATTCAAGAGTTGTAGAAATACAGCTAGAAAAACAGTAAATTTAGCAATTTCTACATTAAGGGAGTGAAGGACTTAGAGTATGATATATTCTGTAAGGCAAAAAAGCTAGGATTAAAATGAAGAATAAACTATCGAGCAAAAGTGAGTATAATACTTCAAGGGAAAAATGGACATTCAGTGAAATAGAGGACTTTCAACTATTCTTGGTGAAAAGACTAAAGCTGATTGGAAAATTTGACATTCAAATATAAGAATCAAGAGAAGCATGAAAAGACAAACGGGAAAGAGAAATCATGAGAGAGTTGTTAAAGTTGAACTTTTTACATTCCTACATGGTAAGTTGACATTTGTAACTCATGAAATATTTCTCAATATTAGGGTAATTGGAAGAAATACATAGACAGACAGACAGATGTATGAATGTATGCATATACATGTGTGTATATATATATATATGCATATGTGTGCAAATATATATGTATAAACATATGTGTGTGCATACACACACAATGCACAGAGTGAGTTGAATATGAAGTAATGATATATAAAAATATAATTAAGGGAGGAGAGAGGAATGTACTAGGAGAAGGAGAAAGGGAAAAGGAAAATGGAGTAAGTTATCTCACATAAAAGAAGCAAAAGAAAGCTTTTACAATGAAGAGAGGAGAGGTAATGAATGAACCTTACTTCCATCAGATTTGGCTGAAGGAAAGAATAATATACACACTCAACTGGGTAGGGAAATCTATCTTACCCTACAGGAAAGTGAGGGGGAAAGGGTTAAAGGGAGAATGATAGAAGGGAGGGCAAACAGGATGATTGGATAATCAGAAGCAAACACTTTTGAGGATGGAAAGGGTCAAAAAAAAGAATAAAATAAATGGGGAGCAGAATAGAGTGGAGGAAAATATAGTTAGTCTTTCAAAATATGACTGTTATGGAAGTGTTTTGCATGACTACACCTGTATAATCTGCATCAAATTGCTTACCTTCTCTCTGAGGGTAACTGGGGTACGAGGATGGGAGAAAATGTGGAACTCAACAGTTTGAAAAAAACAAATGTTAAAAAGCATTTTTCAAGCAACTGGGAAATAAAATATACAGGTAATGGGGTATAGAAGTTTATCTTGAACTACAGGAAAATAGAAGGGAAGGGAGTAAGAGAAGGGCATAGTGATAAAACAGAGCACAGATTGGAGAAGGGCCATTCAGAATGCATGCTGTCATGGATGGGGTAAGAAGAGAGATGGAGAGAAAATTTGGAACTCAAAATCTTGTGGAAGTGAATGTGGTAAACCAAAAATAAATTAATTAGAAGTACACAAAAAGAAATAAAAAAGATCCAGAGGATGAATACCTAGCTCTTTCCAATCCACAGGTTTAAAACCCTATCCATCTTGATGTTGTTTTCTGTTGTACCCCAGCCCTGATTTTCCTTTATCTATAATAAGAAGTAAAGTGGCATAGTGAATAGAATGTCATATCTTTGAGACCTAGGTTTGAATTCTGCCCCCAACACGAAATAGGTGATGGATGGGTAAGCCAGAAAACTTCTATAACCTTGTTCATTAGGAAAATAGGGGTAATAACTACTTTAGTACCTATAGTAGGGTTGTTCAGAGGCTCAAATAAGATAATTTTTATAAAATTTAATCTATGTAAAACTTGAGTATCTGTTGATATACATATAAAGCATGTGGCAAACCCCTTTCATACTATGATTGTCAGTCTCTAAAGCAAAGAATAAAACAGTTGGGTAGATTATAGACAACAGCAATTTTCCATAGCTTATTTCATCTCTGCCCATTTCCCGCCTTGAGTTGTCTACTTCAGAGAATAGTTTGTAGTTTTAAAACTGATGAATTCTGAATCCTATTAGACAATCATTAGGCCAATAACCATTGCTTGGTTTATAGCCTAACTTTCAGACATTAAAATTTGGAAGATATATAGAAGGTTTACTTACAAACTAGTGTGAGATATTTTACAAAGGAATCTAAGTCTTGGACTTGGGAAAGAAATATTCAAAGAGAAGATTAATCCTGAGGGCATTAACTAATTTTTCCTTTAAAAAATGGTACTGTCCCTGAGAATCAATTGGGGAAATTAAAGATCTCAGTAGTCAAGAGAAGGGAAAATAAGCCTAATTGGATAAGAATTTTTAGCCCCCTTTCCCCAATAAGAGAGGTTGAGAAAGTTTAAAAGTTGTTAAGCTAAGTGTGGTTGCACCAGTTATTTCCTTGGAAAAATGACTGCCAAGGAATATTTTTGGCCAGAAGCTGGAGATAGTAGAAGGTCCAGCAGAATCTTATCTAACAGAACTCATACGTCCAGCCAAGTGGGCTCTGGTAAGGACTATTGCCAAGCAGTGACTGCAAATACAGAAAAGCAACATCCTGTGTAGCAGAATTTAACTGAGTAGAAATTGACTGCAAGGAAGACTTTTTTGGCTAAGCAGTGTCTAGCATTGACCCCAAGACCTGTAGAAGTAATCTTTCTGGTAACAGCATTCTAGTAGTCATCTCTAGGAGATATCTTCAGTCCTGTGATATGACTTGACATATGTGAAGTCCCTCAACATATGTGACAGTTCCATGTTTTCCATGTGGGAGCACTTCCATTCACACACTCTGACTATATATATGTATGTAAGTATCTTGGCCACCAGTGATTCCTAGATATGCACCTAGGACACTGTTTCCTATGTGTCTATCCTTCTCACTGATGCTATGCTTATTTATTGGAGAATGTACTTCAAGTTGATAAAGGAAATATTTTGATGATATTTTTCTTATGGTTACACTCATTAAAGGGCCTTTGCTTTGAATTAATTAGGCACTCTTGCTATATCAGTAAGACCTCATCAGCTTTGGTTTCAAGGGATGTAGATCTATGAGTATCTTGAATTTGAGGTAAGTTGGAAAACTGCCCTATGATTTGAAATGTGCCTCTCATCATCTTTTAGATACTTACAGCTCCAAGCATTTTTTTACCGGCTCCCTTTTAAACATCAAGTCAAAACTGATGCAGCTAAGATTTTATTAGCAAGAGAAAAGGAAAGTTGTAAATACACATTTATACATCTTCTACTCAGATACTATTTTAATAGCATTCCATTCTATGAAATCAATCAGATGACACAATTACTCCAAAACAAAGGCCTTTAATCAAATACTTTAGGAAAGGCTCACACAACACATGGCCCATGGGCTATTTGCAGCCTGCCAAAAGATTTTGGGTGACCCATGAAAAATGTAGAGGATGTTAAAGAAAGTAAAGATGTAACATGTGCTTTGTCCATGCCCTTCTTAACCTGGCTTCCACTAGTAACTATTGTGCGGACCTTGTAACTTGGCAGGCAGGTTGTCACTGCACGTTCTCTCCTGTTTCTCACATGACCTGTGGCAACCAACCTTCATTAGTCTGTCTCTAGTCTGTGAGGAGCAAGAGTCGTATTTTTTTTTGTGCTTTAGGTCCTTACTGGTGTTGAACAGAGACATACACTAAAGCAGCTGATGCCCTCTATGTAATGAGTAGCAAAACTGGGAGGTTTTCCACTCCCTTGTTGCATGGCTATCCTCCGAGTTACATGAGTACTCTCTCCAAGGTGAAACTCAGCTCAGTACTTCTTTGTATGTGAGTAGTTGCTGTGGTGATTTTTTTGGTTTTAACACAAAAATTTTGGGGATGACTTTGTAAAATGGGTGATAAAAAGAAAGGGAAGATTGAATCAGAATATAGAGTATTTAATTCAGAGTGGACAAATAGATATATGTTTCCTTACATGCGGGATGAAATATTGTGCTATGTTTGATGAGAAGTAATCGTCGTTCTGAAGAAATACAATCTTCATTGCCATTTTGATTCAAAATATCCTGACTTACGGAAATTGGACACTAATGAAAAACAAATTAAAGCATCCAAATTGTTGAACACTCTCAGTAGGGAACAACAATTTTTCAAGAAATAAACTCAGAAAATGAGGTGGCTACTAAGGTTAGTTTTCAGATTTCTAAAGCAATCAGTTTCAAATATGATTTTGGAGTATGATAAACTAGCTGCTAACAAGAATTGTAATATATTCCATTAACTAAATGCAAATAATAGAAAAAACCTGAAAAATGTATTAAAATTTGTACCACTTAACAAAGAAACGTTTTAACATTGATGAGATTTTACGTTAAATAAAGATCTTAAGAAATAAGTATAATTAAAGAGTATTAATTGAAATTTCTTCTTTTAAAAATATGATTTATTTGCAAAATAATCATTGATAAAATCATAATCAAAATAATTAATCATTAATTATACCTTTATTGGAAAGTGAGCCACTAAAGACATATCTGGGGTGGAGCCAAGATGGCGGAGTACAAAGACTCACCTATGCTAGGTCCGAAGCCACAGCCCACAGATTTCCTGTAAAAAGAACTCCTGACAAATTCTGGAACAGTGGAAGCCGCGCAGCAACACGGTGAAGGAGATTTCCGTTGCAGAGAGCACTG
Source organism: Potorous gilbertii (assembly GCA_028658325.1). NCBI lineage: Eukaryota > Metazoa > Chordata > Mammalia > Diprotodontia > Potoroidae > Potorous > Potorous gilbertii. The sequence continues at coordinate 126,969,821 of CM053772.1, read as the reverse complement.
AAAAACCGACCGCAAAGGTACCCTGGACGGGAGCAGAGTCCTGCACTGCGGAGCGGTCCCCACCCCCGCCCCGGCCATGCGGCACTGAGAGGAGCGAGCAGAGCCCAGCAGGCTTAAGGGACCTGAATCTCCGGGCGGCTGCGAAGGTCCCTCCACCCACAGACGCACAGGTCAGTGAGAGAGACGGGCTGAGAGGGGAGCGGGGGATCTCCGGGACTCGGACCCCCTGGGAAGCGGCCGCTGCGGCAGAGGCTGAGGCAGCTCGGCCAGAGACTCCCAGAGCAGGCTGGAGCTCCACCCCAGCTCCACTACAAAGGATCTCTGTATAAACCCCCTGAGGGAACTGAGCCTGAGAGGCGGCCCTGCCCCCACCTGAGAACCAGCAGATAAGCCCCCATTGAAGAGCAGTCAA
>CM053772.1:126941171-126968909 GCA_028658325.1 Potorous gilbertii | reverse complement strand
TTTAAGTTATGGTTTTAGTTAATTTTAATTGACTTAATTTTCCACACATCATCCTATCTGTCAGAAATATTTTTGTTTCTTCTTTGCCTATGCTTATTCCCTCAATTTATTTTTCTTGTTTACTGCTATATGTAACATTTCTAACAATATGTCAACAAGGGTGATAATGGACATTCTGTCTTTAATTGTGATTATAATAGAAAGGTCTCTAATCTAAATCTTTTACATTTAATATTGGCATTTGGTTTTGGATTGACCATTTACAATTTTCTTGGATGATACATTAATTCCTATGCCTTTTGATGTTTTTAACAGAAGAGGAGATTATTTGAAGCATGCATTGATAGATGTCAAAAGTTTAACCAGCATCATGGGTTAACCTTAACAAAGGTTAACCAGCATCTATAGTTACTTTTTTAATATTTAAAAAGATATCTTATGATTATAATTATATTAATATTCTCAGAACCCTGCATTTCTGGCATAAATTCAACTTGACCATGAAATTTAATTACTATATTGCTATAGGTCTTTGCTAATATTATATTTTAAATTTTGAGTTAATATTCATAAGATATTATGTTTTCTAGCTTTCTTTTTCTGATTTATCTCTCCTTTTTAGGTTTAGGGGCTCTTTGTATAAAAAATAAATTTATAAGTGTTTCCTATTTCTTTAAAATATGAATTACGTTATACTAGAAGTAATTAAACTTTTGATAGAATTTACTTATAAATTCATATGGTGATGGCATTTTTGTTTTGCCTTTGGGAATTCATTTAGATCTTGTTCAAGTTATGTTTCTCACATTTAATTATTTAAATTCCACATTTCTTATTCTGTTGGTCCGATGCAGCATATATTTGTAAATATTCATTAATCTCAATTACATTATTGATTTTTTTGCTATGTAATTTGAGAAATAGTTTCTAATAATTTCTTTCATTTCCTCTTCATTGTTGTCCTTCATTTTTCATATTGGTAATGTTTTTCTACTTTATCTTCTGAAAAATCTTATTAGTTAATAGTAAATACCAAGTTTTAGTTTTATTTTAAAGTTCAGTTTGTTTATTCTTTAAAATGTTCTCTTAATTTATTCATTTGATTTTTTTAAAGTTTCATGCCTAATTCAATGATTTGTTTTTCCTTTGTTCATGAAATTATTTAGTAACATACATTTTCCCCTGAAGACTTCTTTGGCTGCATCTCAAATGCTTTATATATTCTCATTATTGTCATTTTCTTTGATGAGTCTTTTTTTGGTTTCTATGACTTTTTCTTTGACCCAGAATTTCTTAGGATAAAATTATTTTGTTTCCATTGAAGTTTGAATCTAGTCTTTAAATGCCTATTTTTTTTGTTGTTTTGTATGAATTTGTATTGATGTCTTCTGTTTTTTCCATTATTGTAGTTACCCGGATATTCTTCCCTCTTCTCATTCCAGATATCCATCTTATTTTTTAAAGAGAAAAATAAATCAGTAAACTTGAATGATACATTGAAAAATTCAAAGACGTGTTCAATACATTAGATCTGGGGACCTCAGAGCTCCATGAAGTGGTATGTTGGGACTCTCTCTTCATTGAAGTTATACTTGATTTTGTTACACTCACTTCTAAAACTTTGGGGGTGTTTGATTATTCTTCGAATTTGTGTTGTTTTAGTTACTATGTATATTGTTTTCTTGGCTCTGCTTACTTCATTCAGCATTAGTTCTTGAAATGCCTTCCATGCTTCTCTGTATTTTTAATATACATCATTTTTAGAGCACAATAATATTCCATCACATTGATGTACCACAGTTTGTTTATCCATTCCCCAATTTATGGGCATCTACTTTATTTTCATTTCTTTACTATCACACAAAGGAAGAAGTGGTATAAATATTTTGGTGCATATGGGGACTTTTTCCTTATCAATTACTTCTTTGAGGTATAAGCTCAGTAATAGAGATTTTGATTCGAAGGATATGAACCTATCAGTCCCTTAGACATGTAATCTGCATAATTTCAAGCTACATTCATTTAAAAAAAATATTTTACTGAGACTCTTAACACCAGAACACAAATACAGAATAGAGAAAAAGAAATAAAAACATATCATCAACTTAAATATTGGAACTCAAATACAAAGTTGAAAAGAAAAAAAAACATATTATGTGCATAGCAGAATATAAGACAGGATTCATATTATGTAGCAATATATTTTCATCTCAAGAACCCTCTCTGATAAATAATATTTGTTGTGTTGAATATTTTCCATCTTTTCTTTGCTTCCTTGTGAGTTCTTTAGCTCTTTGCTGTGCACTTTTTTACTTTATCCTTTCCCCTCTTCCCCTCACTCCCCCAGAAAGCTACAAGGAAGTTTAGATATGTTTCTCTGCAGCTATAAATATATACATACACATATACATATATACATACATATATAGATAAATATATTCCCAAGCCTATTCTTCACCTGATCTTTGTTTTTTTTTATGTTTGTGTGTTTCTTGTTTCCTATCCCTCTTGCCTCCTCTACTTAACTTCTATCCAATACCTTGCCCTCCTATTACTTGCCTACCTACTTTCAAGGTTCCCTCCCCTATACTCCTATTCCCATAAATCTAAACACACTTCTGTACCCCACCCTTTACCTAGTTTCTCCACCTTCCCTCTAAAGATCCCTTCTTTGTCCTCTCCCCGCTCCTTATGCCCCTACCATTTTATTGTCTCTGAATTTAGAAGATTTTTATAATCTTCTAAAGTTATGTGTATTGCTCCCTCTTAAACCCACTCGCAATGAAAGTAGGTTACTGGAACTACCAACCTTCCTCCCCCATCTAATTCCTCTGTATCAATTCTTTCTCTTGCACCTCACTTGTATAAAACAATTTCTCTTTTTAGCTATTCCTAAATGATTTTACTTTCAAAATTAATATCATCACTGGATTTACCACAGTGTTTGTTATGAGCTATCCAATTATTAATAAGGTTCTTAGACATACATTTTATATTTTACATTTTTAAGAGGTAAACAAGCTCTCTTCATGAATTCCTTATAATCATTCTTTGGTATATACCTTATATTTCCCTTGGATCTTGTACGTTGAATCATCTATTAAGTTCAGGATTTTTGTTAATGAAGTCTTGAAAGTCTGAGAGTTTATCAAAAATCCATTTTTTTTCATTCCAAGTAATACTTAACTTTTCAGGGTATGATGTTTTTGGCCACAGTCCCAGTTCTTTCAATCTTTGATATATTGTGTTCCAAGACCTGTGGTTCTTTAATGTCTCTGCTGCTAGATCTTGTGGAATTCTAATCATGGCTCTATAATATTTAAATTGTTTTAATCTTGAAATTTTTAATATTTTATCCTTGAGCTGTGGGTTTCAAAATTTGCCTTTGATATTCCTATGAAGTTTCCTCATAGGATCTCTTTTAAGTGATGATTGATGGATTTTTTTTCTATTTCTATTCCTCCATGCACCCTCCCCCCATTGTTCTAATGCTTCAGGACAATTTTACAAAATTATTTCTTGTATTATTGTTTCAAGATTCTTTTTATAATCATAACTTTCACTTAGTCCAATTATTTTTATAATTTCTTTCCTTGATCTATTATTCAAATTTGAAAAGGCCTTAATCTAAATGGCCAAGGTATCCTATTGCATCCTGGGCCATCTCCAGTCATCCTGATGAATATCTGGTCACTGGATCCAGATGACTCAGAAGGAGAAAGTGAGACTGGTGACCTTGCACAGCCATCCCTCACTCAAAACAAAGTCAAATGCAAGTCCTGTCCTCATTCCTCTGATATCATGATCCTCTTTGAAGAAGAAGGTCAAAAACAACCCTCCATTATTTAATTAATGCAATTTTTTGGTATCTCTGTTCATTTTCAGGATATGAAGTAAAATCTCAGAGTCGTTTTGATTTGTACTTATCTCATTATTAGTGATTAGGAGCATCTTTTCATGTGGTTGTGAATACTTTATAATTCTTATTTTTAGAACTGACTATTCAAATCCTTTGACCACTTATCTATTGAGAAATGCTTATTAGTCATGGGTAGGGAGACAGACAGACAGATAATCTATATAATGTAGATACAATACATGGAACATGTATAATATATACACACATATGTAAAATATTCACACACATATGTAAACACACAAACACATATATACACAGACATATACAGATATACGCACACATATATTCAGTTCTATATCTTTGATTTTTAAAATAATTTTGTATTTTCTCCAATTACATATAGAAACAATTTTAAACATTCATTTTTTAAAATTGAGTTCCGCATTCTCTCCTTTCCTCCCTCTCCTCACCTTTTCCTAAGACAGTAAGCAGTCTAATATTGGTTAAATACGTGTACAAAAGTAAAATTTCTTCATATTAATCATTTTGTGGAGGAAAATTCAGAAAAAAATGGAAGAAAAAGAGAGAAAGAGAGAAGAGAAAGAAAGAAAGAAAATTTAAAAAGAGAGGAAAAAGAAGAAAGAAAAATAAAGGGTGGGAGGAAGGAAGGAAGAAAAGGAAAGTGCAAATAGAGTGCTTCAGTTTGTCTGCAGAAATCATCAGTTCTTGCTCTGGGGGTAAATAGTGTTTTTGATCATGAATCCTTTGGGACCATCTTGGACCATTACATTGTTGAGAATAGCTAAGGCCTTCACAGTTGTTCATCATATAATATCGCTTTTACTGTTTACAGTGTTCTATTTATTCTTCTCACTTCACCCTACATCAGTTCACATAGGATTTTTTCTGAAAGTATTATGCTTATTATTTCCTATAGCACAATAGTATTCCATTACATTCATATACCACAACTTGTTCAGCCTTTCTCCTATTAGTGGATATCACCTCAATTTACGGTACTTAGTCACCACAAAAATGTTACTGTAAACACCTTTGTACAAATAGAATCCCTCCTTTTATATAGGATACAGATTTAGTGGTAGTATTGCTAAACCAAAGGGTATGCATCATTTTATAGCCCATTAAACATAGTTCCAAATCGCTCTCCAGAATGATTGGATTACTTCACAACTCCACCATCCAGTGCATTATAATAACACATTTTGTTTCAGTAATCTTACCAAGTAGATGCCTATTCCTTCCATAAAACCTTCTTTGCACTAATTACTTTTCAATCCAACTCACCTAAAATAATCAAAATATATATCTTTCAATGGACAATAATGTTCAAACATTAATATGCTAGACAATCACACTCACGTATGCCTTTTGGTTGACTGCAAAGCTATTTAATTAAAACCTATCCCCTTCCTTTTGTTTTGAGTAATAGGTTTCTAAACGGGACCATGAATAAATATTTTAGCTGCTTGCATATCCGTTTTCTCCCTATGAACATGCCAGTGTCATGATTGTTTGTATGAGTTCTGAAAAGAAGAAATATTAGACAACCACTGGTCTAGAAAAGATCTGTAGATGTTCTTGTATTGGAAACATAATATAAATAGGTAGCATAATGTGGCAATGAAAAAAGCTATGTGATATTGCTCTGTGTTGAGATATGTAGCTTCTAGGAATAAAGAGGTTCTTCTACTCTGCCTTAATCAAACTATAAAATTATATAAATATATATTATTGATTATATATAATCAAACTATAAAAACCAAACCTATAAAATGGTGGACAATTCTAATAACTACAGTTCAAGAACTACATTGATATTATGGAGAAGGCCAAAAGGAGGGCAACCATGATAACAGAAAGTTTTTAACTTATTTTATATAGCAGTTGATTGGAAGAACTGTGGATATTTAACCTCAAAAAGAGAAGAATGGTGGGGGTAGGAAGAAGAAAGGGAGCTTGCCAGTCATGTTTAGATATTTTAAGGGTTGTCATATGGAAGAGGGATTAAACTTTTTCTATTTGGCCTCAGAGAATGGAACAGGAACAATGTTTAGAAATTGTAGAGGCAGGTTTAGGCTTGCTGCCAGGAAGCATCTCTTAACAGTTGCTTTCAAAAAGTGAAACGGACTACTTCAAAACATATAAGTTTCTCATTTTTTGAGGCCTTCAAGCAAAGAATGAATAATCATTTGTTGAACATGATATAATGGGGATGAGTGCATTCTGAGGTAGGAGTTGGATTAGACAACCACTAGGAATCTTCTTGGATCTAAAATTTTGGGATTCTCTATTGGTGGCTTGGTTGCTACATATTTTCATAGATAAGTGGATCAAGTGTTTCACGACTGCGGTAGGCATTAGTTTTTCTCTTCTCCCTGAAAAAGTCTCATTTTTTTTAATATGAATATTCTTCCAGTATTAATGCATTTAAATAATTCATAGAATGCCTTTTGACTCACAGAACACGTTGAATCTCATTTGACATTCACAGTTCTAATAAACATGATCATCTGATTTTCTAAGCCAAAACAGATTACAAACAGCAAACTTAAGAAAGTGGGGAAAGTTCAGGAAGCATCATCACCAGATTAGCAGCAGGGGGGTGAATCCTTCTTTCTTTCCTCATTTACTTTTATTAATTTACTTTTGCCATTTTTTTCTTTTTAAATTGTAAATTCCAGATTCCCTCCCTCCCTTCTCTCCACCTACTGAAAAGGTGAATAATATGATATCAATTATATATATGAAAGCATGCAAAATATATTTCCACATTTGACATAACAAAAAAAAAGAAAAAATAAGAAAGTGAGAAAATCATACATTAGTTTGCACTCAGAATTCATCAGTTCTCTCTCTGGAGGAGGAGAGCATTTTTTCATCATGAGTTATTTGGAATTGTCTTGCTTCACTGTATTTATTGATCAGAGTAGCCAAGTCTTCATCTTTACAACGCTGCAGCTAGTGTATACAATGATCTGCTGTTTATATTCACTTGGTATCAGTTTATATAAGTCTTGCCATGTCTGTTGGATTTTTTTTCTAAAACCAACCCCTCATCATTTCTCATAGTATAAGAGTACTCCATCACACTCACTTACCACAACCTGTTCAATCATTCCCTAACTGATGAGCATCACCTCACTTCTAATTTTTGCTACCACAAAAAAAGAACTGCTATAAATAATATATGTCTTTCCACTTTTTCTTTGACCTCTCTGGGCCAGACCTAGTAGTGGTATTGCTGGATCGAAGGGTATGCACAGTTTTGTAGCCCTTTGGTCACAATTCCTGATTGTTCTTCAGAATGAGCAGGCCAATTCACTATTCCACTCACAGTACATTAATATATTTAAGTTTCTCTCATCCCCTACAGCATTTGTCATTTCTGATAAGTGTGAAGTGGTACCTCAGAATTGTTTTTATTCACATTCCTCTAATCAGTGGTAATTCAGAATATTTTTTATGTAACAGACAGTTTTGATATCTTCTTCTGAAAATTACTTGTTCAAATTCTTTGACCATTGATCAATCGGGGAAATAGTTTTAATTTTTTTATAAGTTTGATTCAGTTTCCTACATATTTGAGAAATGAGGCCTTTATCAAAGAAACCTCTGGATTTTTTAAATATTATTTCATTGTTTAAGGTACCTTTTAGAAAAATATAATTTCCCTGATATCTCTTTCAATTGATTCTATTTTTATTCGTGCTTTGTCTGAGATCATGATTGCTACCCTTTCTTCACTTCATCTGGGGCATAATAAATTCTGTTTTAGCCCTTCATTTCAACTCCAAGGTTTTTTTTTCTGTCTCAAGTGTCTCTCTTGTGCACAACATATCTTTGGATTCTAGTTTCCAAACCATTGCACTCTTTCTGTTGTATGAATTAACTCATCTCGCTCACATTCATAGTTGTGATCACTAACTAGACTTTTCTTACCAGTACATTTTTCTTCATTTATCCTTCTCTCATTCTTTTTATCCTGTCCCTCTTCAAAAGTCTGTCTTACTTCTCACCACTGAACCCTAAATCCTCCTTCTTCCTTGTCATGCCCCCCCATATTTCTTATTCTCTTTCCCTCCTAAGTCCTTATTGGGTAAGGTGGATTTCTCTACATAACTCAGTATGTGTGTGCATGTAGATATGTGTATGTGTATATCTATAGTGATATTGATATAGATATGTTCAAGAATAGTCTCCACTCCCTCGTAAAAGTTTTTTATGTGCCTTATTTATAGAAATGTTCCCCCCTCTATCTCTTCCTTCTCCCTTCTCCCAATACAAGCCTCTTTCTCACCCCTATATTTGGAGATCATCCCAACATAACTGACTCATACTCATGCCCTCTGTCTATTCAGATTCCTTCTAACTGCTCTAATAATCATAAAATTCTTAAAAGGTACATGAATCATTTTTCTATGCATGAATGTAAGCACTTAAGCTATATTGAGTCACCTGTGATTATTCTTTAATGTTTAATTTAGTGTGCTTCTTTTTGAGTCTTCTGTTTACATGCCAAACTTTTTATTCAGCTTTGGCCTTTTCTTTAGGAATGCTTGGAAGTCTTCCATTTCATTAAATATCCAATTCCCCTTTAGCATCATTATACTCAGTTTTGCTGGATATACTGTTCTTGATTGTAATGTTAGTTTTGTATTTCTTTTCTGAAATATTATATTCTGAGTCTTTCACTCCTTTAATGGGGAATCTCCTAAATCTTGTGAGATTCTGACTGTGTCTCCATGTTATTTGATTACTTGAACATTTTCTCTTTGCATTGGGAGCTCCAGAATTTGGTTATATAATATTCTTGGGAGTTTTTATTCTGGGATCTCTTTCAGGAATTAATTTAATTGGTGGATTCCTTTAAATTCCATTTTACCCTCTGGATCTAGGATATTAGAGTAGTTTTTCTTTATAATTTCTTGAAATATGATGTCTAGATTTTTTGATCATTTCTTTCAGGTAGTCTAATGATTCTTAAATTATCTGTCATCAATCTGTTTTCTTCAGGTAAGTTTTTTCCAATGATATATTTAACACTTTCTTCTGTTTATTCATTCTTTTGAGTTCATTTTACTGTTTCTTGAAATCTCATGGAGCCTTTAGTTTCTAGTTGCTAAATTCTAATTTTTAAGGAATGATTTTCTTCAGAGAGATTTTGTATCCCTCTCCTCCAATTTGATCAATTGTGCTCTTAAAGAAATTCTATTCTTCTATGACCTTCTGTAATTATAATACCATTAGGTCAATTATATTTTTAAAGTTCCTTTCTTTATCATTTTTGTGCCTCTTTTAACAAGTTGTTAATTTTATTTTTATAATTTTCTTGCATCACTCTCATTCTTTTCCCAACTTTGCCTCTAACCCTCATCTCTTTAACTTCTCCAAGAATTCTTCCTGCTCTTGAGTTTAATTAGTATTTTTCTTTGAGGTCTTGCTTATAGATATTTTCACAAGGTTGTCTTCTTCTAAGTTTATATCTTGGCCTTCCATACTACCATATGTGTGTGTGTGTGTGTGTGTTTCTTTTTCACTTCTTTTTTTGGTAGGAGGCTCTTTTGTTTTGTTTTGTTTTGTTTTTTGTTTATCTTGATTGCTGATTTTCCTAGGCAATTTTTTCTTGTCAAACTTTATGGTAAAGTTGGGTTCTGCTCACTTTCTGGTGGTGAGGCATTGTGTCAAGCTTCAAGCATTTTTGTGCTGCTGTTTTCATAACTAGTTTTGGTGTGTCCAAGCTTTTAGCCTTGGGGGAGTTGGTCACTGCTCTCCTGATCTGAGCTCTAATCTTTACCCAGGGATAGCCCCTGCTCACCAGCAGCTGTAAGGGCTAGTGTTGCTCTTGGCTCTTGAATTGTGACCCAAAACTGCCTACGGGCAATAGAGTTGCCAAGTAGCACAAGTTGCACCCAGTGCCAGCAAAAGGTCATTTGTAATTTGTTTTTCAGATCAGTTATTTGACCCTCTTATGGTCTCTGGTCTGAGAGGCCCTAAAGCTGCTGCTGTTGCTGCTTCTGTCCTGCCTGCCTCCAAGGCCTGCTGCTAGGCCTGTACCTATCCTGCTGTTATAGACTCCTCTTGTGGATTTCCTAAGTTGTCTAAGTTGGAAAAATGTTTCCCTCTGACCTGTTGTTCAATCTGCTGCCCCAAAATTTGATTGACAAATTATTTTGTTTCTTGGATAAGAATGTTGGGAGAGTTTAGATGGGTCTTAAACCTATACTCTGTCATCTCCAGGGTGGTGAATTTTTCAAACAAAAGAGTCCATAACCATAGTTTACTTTGTATTAAAGTGAGTACAATTTGTTCTGGATTGACAGAGCATCCAAGTCAAGTTTGTTTGATTGTTAGACACACTCTTCAGTTACTGAAGGTATCAGTATGGAGTCATGGAGTCAAAGTCAGAGGATTTCCATTCAGCTCCTGATTCTGCTACTTTCTGCCCTTATGACCTTCAGCTAGTTACTTAAACTTAAACAGCCTTAGTCTCCATATTTATAAAATGAAGCAGATTAGATGGCCTCTACCATCACCACTGGCTCTAAAGATATGGTCCTATGGTGCTTAGAAAATCTATTGTTATACTTTAATCTACTGCTTCTCATACTATAGGTCAAGATTTCATATAAAGTTGTTTAACTGAATATGGAGGTCATGAAAAATTTGGCAACAGTAAAAGTTTTCTGAATGCACAACAGCCAAAAATTAATTAAAAATCAAATGTGTAATGAACCAAGGTGCTTCTCACAGTGCTTGCTTGTGTTACATAGTGAAATTTCACTGCAGCCTTACTTTTGAACATAAAATATGAACACTGCAATGTGCATGCTGTCACGCCAAGTAACATCAACAAACATTGCAAGAAATACCTCAGCTCAGATTCAAAATATTGTATATTCTGAATTGTAGTGATTTTACTTTATATACAAATTTTCTGCTCTTACAGAAACATAGTAGTTACAGAAACCTAATAGTTTAATTATGGAAAATGAAGACTTTTAGTATTTTCCTACTATCATTCCTCAATATGTAAGTACCAAATTAGTATAACTTTTCAATTGTAATGTGTTAAAATGTCTGATTTTAAAAATTTCTATTACCTTCTTTTACAGAAACGTGTTTAATTGCAGCAAGTAAAGACAAAAGCTTTTTAATAATATTTCTCCACCATTATCACTGTATGTGTATGTGTGTGAACATCATGTCTCAAAAATTAAGCACAAAAAGTAATTTCATAAACTAAAGCTAGTATTTATTTGAGAAATTATTAGCAATGTTGATTTACATTGTAGGACAAAATGATTTTTGTTATGGATAAATGGCTAAATTTAGATAGAAGAGCTAAAAATATTAATGACAAGATGAAAATCTTCACTACCAGTTTGTAGTAAACCTAAATTGATAAGGGAAAGGAAATATGTTGAGTCATTTTCCAATAATAACAAAGGTGTGAATAAACTTCTTTGCTTCATTTGTAATGAAGTTTTGGCCATGGAGAGCATGAAATCAGCCAAACTAAAACAACATCTTAATGCCAAGAATGCAGTGTACTTTAATAATCCAAAGAAAATTTTGAACAATTTTTAAAATCTTCATATAAAGAAAAACAATGTTTTGAGAAATGTGTTACTGTCAATGAAAAATATTTACTTGTATCTTATGAAACTTCTTATTTAATGGCAAAATCTAAAATATCCTACACACTAGAAGGTCTTGTGTTACCTGCTGCTAATAAAATTTCAGAAATAGTTCATGGGAAAAAGTATGGGGATGAAATTCATAAAATTCCTTTATCAAATGATACTGTTTTCCAAAACATTTCTGAAATTAGCTTATTATTAAGCTTAAGGGACATCAAAAATTTACAATTCAGTTAGATGCAGGAACTTATATTTCTAACATGGCACAGTTGTTACTTTATGTGAAATGTTTACTAATGAAGCATACATGAGGAATTATTGTTTTGTAGTCCTTTAGAAGGACACACAAAAGGGAAAGAGAGGTAAAATTCAATTAATTTTTCATAAATGAGGGTTTGCACTTAAAAAAAATTGCGTTTCAGTCTGTCTAGACAGTGTTTGAGCAATGATGGGTAAAAATGTTGAAATTGAAGCAAAAGTTAAAGTTGGTAGCAATAAATATATCTCTTTTACTCACTGCATGATCCATCAGTAGGTACTCAGAGCCAAAAAAAAATTACCACAGTTAGATATTGTATTTCATGATACTAACAAAATCATTAACTTCATTTAAAGCTGTACCCTTAAGAGTTATTTGTTTTAAAATCTTTGGAAAGACATGAACTTCAATTACAAAAGGGTAAGGTGATTCTCAAGAGGACAAAGTTTAAACAGATTATTGAAGTAGAAAGATGAATTTGTTTTATTTTTGACTGAACATAAATCTGATTTTTGTTACTTTTTAAATAATACCTCATGGCTTTCAAAACTATATTATTTGTCAGATATTTTTGGAAACACTCAATGCTTTTAACATGTTACTTCAAGGAAAAAATATAATCCATTTATGTTAAAAGATAAAATTAAAAATTTTACTAAAAGTTAATATATGGAAGAATAAAATGGAAAACAGTTCTTTAGAAATATGTACAGCTATAGATGACTTTATAATTGAAAATAACTTTCCCAAAGTTTTTTTTGTAAGGGTTGTAATTAATCATAGGGCATGCCTGGAGACACAGTTTCATAAATATTTTGCTTCAAATTTTGATTCTAAAATACTAAGTTGGATTCATAAAACACAATTTAAATTTTAAAAAATATTAGTCATATGCCATTAAAAGTTCAACAAGAATTTGTCTAGTTACCAAGTGACACAGATTTAAAGCTTGAGTTTTCTAAAAAGTTGTTGAATGAATTTTGGCTTGGGATTAAGATGAAATTCTCAACAATTTCTGAAATGGCCCTAAACAAATTTATGCCATTTTATACTATGTATTTATGTGAAGGAGAATTCCCAGGTTTTGTTTTGTTTTGTTTTGCCATTCCATAGTCTATATACTGTGAGAAAATAAAATATTGATCAACTCTGAAAAATGTTGAAGATATTCTGCATCCTTCATTATCAAAAATTCCACTGAAATTTAATTATTTATGTAAAAATAAACAAGTACATTCATATGCAAATTTGCTTTCATCTTTAATAAATTGTAAAATTATATGTATGCCAAAATTTGTTTTAAAATAAATTCCTTTATAATTTATTATCAGCAAATGTTTCATTTGTATATCTGTTTTATATACCTGTATAGTCAGAGTCATGTAAAAATATACATGTTGTAAAAAGTGGTCATGAGTAGAAAAAGTTTAAGAAGTCCTTCTTTAGTCTAGGAGTGAAGTAGAAGTAATAAAAATTAAAAATTATAGCATTAAAAAATAGTTACCATCAAAACTATCTGGTAATTGAAGAAACTGAAAAAAAGAGAGAAATAAGAAGCAGAAGTGAAAAGATATAACAGCCATGCAACCAAATGGATACAAAAAGTGTTTTAGATAAGGAAATGTTTAAAAATATATATAGCTGAAAGAAATAACTGATCTAGCAGTGAAGAGGGGGAAAGAAATTTCTTTTAAAAATGCATATTATAAAATATGCCCCAAAGTGTTCCAGTTAGAAGAGAAACAATGAAACCATGATAAAATATAAACTGTTGGAAGAAAACTAAATAAGATATTCATCTTACTTAGGGGAAAGACTTTTTTTTTAATTGAACAAATAGAAGGGATCAAGAATCTGAATAGAAGTACTTGACTACATGAAAAATTTTAAAACATCTGTCCAAAAAATCATTAACATAAAGATTGGGAAAATGCCAGAACTATGAATGAAAAATATGAACATCTAAGTTGCAAGAGAAATTATTAAAAATCATAGCTGAAATGTTCATTTCACCATGAATTTTATCAGATATGAAAGAATAGTTTTCAAAAAGGGAAGCAAAAATTATTAAATTGCCACTAAAATGAGAAATTCTCACTTGAAAAAATCTTTAACCTTACAAATAAATAGTTGCAAATTAAATCACTTTGAGAAACAACTTCACATGCATCAGATTGCCAAAACGTAATTACAAGTCACGAAATTCACACCTAGTGGACCTGTAGATAATAAAAATATTCATTGAAGATGGAATTGCTGAAGTGTGGATCTTTTTTTTGGAGAATAATGTGACAGTATATCAAAAAGGTTATTCTAATACTCATACCCTGTGATACCGTTGTACTTTTGAGACTAAACCTTGAAAGTGTTATTAAAAACAATAAAAAGAGCTATCAGTTCAAAAGTTTTTGTCACAGTATATATACTATGGAATGGCAAAACAAAACAAAACAAAACCTGATAACAGTCTAAATGTCCAATAATAAGGGCTTTTGTTAAATTAACTGTGGTGCAAAATATAATAGAAATACTATAATAAAATTAAGATAAATAAGGATAACAGATATTAAGATATATTTTAAAGACTTTTAGGAATTGATACAAAATAAGAAAAGTAGATCCTGGTTAGGCCAGAGTTTGATAGTAGACTCCAGATGCCAGCACAGGAGTCTACATCCACCATAACAAGGACCCAAAAGTCCCGCGCAAGAGATTCAAGAGCCAGGACATCTACCTGCGGCTGCTGGTGAAGCTCTATACATCCTGGTCCACAGAATCAACTCAACTTTCAACAAGAATGTCCTGAAGAAGCTGCTCATGAGTTGGATGAACCAATGCCCCTGTCCATGTCCTGCATGACCAGGAAAATGAAGCTGCCTGGCTGGGAGAACAAGACAACTATGGCTGTTGGGACTGTGACATGATATGAGAATCTAGTATGTCCCCAAGCTGAAGGTGTGTGCCTTTCAAGTTAATAGCAATATCCAAAATCACATCCTCAAGGCTGATGGGAAGATTGTTATCTTTGACCAGCTGATCATGAGGTCACCCAAGGATAAGGGCACTGCCCTGCTGTCTGGTCCCCAGAAGGGGTTACAAGGTATACAGGGATGTTGGAAAGGCATGTGACATTCCCCACAGCCACACAAAACCATATGTGTGATCCAAAGGCTGAAAGTTCTAGCATGCAAGGGACCACTGTGCCAGCCACAACCAGAGTCACAAAAACTAATTCACTTCTTCCTTGTTGTGTGAAAGAATCTTGGAAAAAAAAAGAAGGAGAGAAAGGAAGGAAGGAAAGGAAGGAAGGAAGGAAAGGAAGGAAAGGAAGGAAGGAAGGAAAGGAAAGAAGGAAAGCAAGGAAGAGAAAAAAGAAAGAAAGAAAGAGAGAGAAAGAAAGAAAGGAAGGAAGGAAGGAAGGAAGGAAGAAAGAAAGAAAGAAAGAAAGAAAGAAAGAAAGAAAAGAAGGAAAAGAAAAGAAAAGAAGGAAAGGAAGGAAGGAAGTGACTGAATAATTTTCATTCAACAGTATGTGTTGTTTTTATTGGTGGTGGTGGTCAGTTATTCAGTCACATCCAACTCTTTGTGACCCCATTGACCATAGTACACCAAGACCTTCTATTGTCCACTATCTCTTGAAGCCTTGAAATGACACAAATACTCAAATAGTTTGAAATCTTATTGATGTAGCTACCTCTTCCAATGATGAGGATTATAATCTGCCTGACCCAACTTTTCCAAATCCTGTAAATTGAATACAAGAACCTTTTTCTTCTTTACAGTGAAAGAATACCAGTGGAACATAAGAGCTACGCATCAGTTGTCCCTTCTCACTATATGAGGAAACTATTTTTTTTTTGGTTTATATATTTCTTTGAAGACTGTTTACGATGTTCTTCTTTGTAATTCCTTGTTTGTAGTTAGTTCCAGCTGGTTCACCTCTACCTTGAGCTTCTCCATTGTCCTCTGGGAGATGCTCCTTTCTAATTCTTTGAAGTCTGTGCTTTACTCAGACAATGCTTGAGTCATGCACCAAAATTAACTGAATTAATTGATTTTAGTTGTACTTACTATTTAATTGTAAATTATAACTAAAATGTTCTGAAGAAAATATTTAACTTTTTTAAAAAAAAGAAAACTGATGTCAACAATTTTAATATCTGCAAATCAGCATTATAACTACAGGATTATACAAACTTACTGAGAAAAGGTCATTTAACAGAATACATAAAAAGAAAAGACAAAGAAACAACAACAAAAAGGAAAAGAAAAGAAAACAATCATTCACAGATTCCTAAAACCCTTTTTTGGGTTCTCCTCCCTTCTCTGAAGGGAGTTACTGATAACTCACTCTCAATCTAATTGCTGATATGTTAGTCAAAGCCCCATAGAATCACTTTTATATGCTGAATATCTGTTTCATCTCTTAACTGGTCAGTTTCATGTCCTTCTTCCAGGGAATAGAGATATGCACATAGAGTAAAATCCAGGATAAGTAAGATAACAAGAGCCAGAAATGGACATGGCCTATCCTGTAGACCTTCACCATGCTAGCATTCAATCATTTGTATGCTTCCACATCTTCACATATACTTTCTGTATGTATCAGCACTCACAGACAGTGAGGAGTCATCAGAAATAGAGCCCTTTTCCCGTGGCATTCTTTTTCTGTATCTATGGCATGAATCTTGTGAATCAGTTAGAAATGGAGATTTGAAAATGGCATTCATCAATAAAACTTATGCCCACACTTCGATCCATTTCTCAAGAGTATCATGAATGTGGCATTTTGCCTAAAAGTTTGGAGCAACCATTTATGTCTGGAGAATAGATAAGAATGTATCATTTCTTTGCAATAGATGCTGGTGGGGAAAAACATTTGGGAAAAAAAGAATAGGTCAGCAAATATTTAATAAATACCTACTATACAGGCACTGTGTGAGGTAGTTAGGATATAAAGATAAAAAAATAAAAGTCTTATACACAAAGTAATTAAAAAGTAATTTTTATGGAAGAGAGTCTAGTAAATAAGGAGGAGAGGATCAGAAAAGACCTTTTGTAGATGGCAATTTTGCTGAGCTTTGAGGGAAAAGGAAGGAAGGAAGGAAGGAAGAAAATAGCATAATTGCAGGCTCACCAAGTGCTGCCCCATCAGGTAATTTAGCATATCTTTTCCCACTGAAATATCTCCAGCAAAGTTGTGCTAAATCTACCTAGATCCGTGGGACTTGCATTCAAACTGAAGATATGCATTAAAACTGACTGTTCAAGAAAGATTTAATGACAATGATTCTTGAAGCCCAAGTCCACATTTTAAAAGGTCAACAGGACCTAAGAAGGCTGTCATGAAGTATGTCTCTACGGCTCTAAGGAAAGGGTCAACATTATTTGTACTTTAATAGATACAATCATAGACATGATTCATGAATCATGGGGGAAAGGTACCATTATACTATAACAGTACTCAACCTGCAATACAAATAATGCCTAAAATATTCAAATCTTAAATTGTAAGCTCCCTCAAATTCAGAAGTCACATTTTATCTACCTTTCCTTCTTTCTCTATGCCTAGTACAGTGTCCTGCATATAATGAGCACTTAATAAATACTTCTTTTAATGAATGAATAAGTGAATAAATGAATGAATGTTAGAAGTAGGGCAGTTATGAAGTATTACATAGCTAAAAGGTCATCCATTCCTACCTAGTTCCCTCTCAAAGTAGCTTATCCTCCAGTTGTGGCCTACTGCCTGGCCAGCTGAGACCCTGCCTGGTTTTGGTAGAGTATTTCAGTGAAGACAAGGAGAGTATGAAGTAGGCTGGAGTCTGCATTTTTGTAATTGTCTATTCCAACTAAGCAGTGATTAGAGTTTACAAGGGGACTAAAACAAGGATTGGTAGATTGTGAATTCCTGTTGTCTGAATTCAACAAGTATTTATTAAGTTTTTGCTATGTGTAAGGTATTGTGGATTCTTGGAATGATTGTCAATCAAGTGTAAATAGTGTGAAATGCCAGAGTGGACCTTAGTCTATGCCAGATGTCCTCACTCACCAAGTTACTCAGCACTTTCAGGGTACAATGATAAGCCACTTCTAATGGTTGATATTCACTTTGCATAATGCTTGAGTCCTATATAGGGATTTTTCAAAAGGAAAAGTACTCAAGGGATCCATAGCTTAAAGGTGAATCGTAGTGAGAGTATATCTAATAGAATGAAAGAAAAATAAAATCTAGATGACTTATTAGGTTGTTGATATCATTCACTTATATGTAGGATAGAATTAACTTGATTTAGAGAAAGGCTTTAGTCAGTCAAGAATATATGTATGTATGTATATATGTATGTCTATATGCATATACACACATATACATATGTGTATGTGTATAGGTAGTATATTTAAATGTAGTAGATATATATGTATATATACATATACCGACATATATAAGCATATGTGTGCATATACACACATATATATGCACATATGTATAATTTTTCAATATGAATTCTTAGCATCCTATGATAAAAATAAACATTTAATACATAGGTATATACATACACACATATATGCAGGTATATGTTTGTACACATGCACATATTCATGTAAATGTATAAGTTTTGGTGAAGTTCTATTTTTTAAAAATGTGAATTGTGATAGTGACAAGAGAGCTAGATTAAGACCTAGGTTTAAGACTTAGCTTTGCTCTTACTGCCACCATGACCTCGGGCAAATCACTTAATCTCTCTGGACCCTAAGTTTTTCCTGCAGTGAAAAAAATAACTAGATAGTAACCTATAAGATTCCCTACAACTCTAAATCTATGATCTTATAATCCTATTTAGGGCTAGGCCAAGCTGGTTAGAAACACTCCCATAGAGCTGATCCTCATTTTGCACACTGATAAGAATGTTACATATCTCTAGTTCTCAGACTATAAATACAGCATAATGAGGATGGTTGTTGGCAGACCAGGAAGGTTGAGTCTATAACTTTCTGAGTTCTTGGAGTCTAGAATTTTGACTGAAATAACACAGTAGAGTCCTAAGGTACAACCTGGTCATTTATATCCCCTTTTTTAATCTACTCTCTTGCCCAAATTCTCAGTATTTCGTTTGTTTATGGAGAGACTACTTTTTCTCAGTGATAGATTATTTAGGACACACTTTATAGAAGCAAAGAAAGGAATATCCTTTCCCCATACTGCTCCCAATTCGAATTCAAATTCAACAATCATTTCTGAAATGCCTTTTGACTATAGAACATTGTATTGGGTGTGGATAAGATTTAAAATTTAGTTTAAAAGTTCCTGCCCCCATGGAGTTCTATACAGCAGGAGGGAATGAAGTATTCGCAGGTAACTATAACATCTTATAACTGCACCAAGATAGGTACAAAACAAAATTACATGAAGTCTAAGGTGGTAAAGCATTAAAGAGAGGGAAACATTGGAGAACACTGCTCCCCAAGATTTTTCTTTAGTTTTAAATTTTCAAAAATTCTGCCTCAATTCTTAGATGGTACTAGAAACCAGAGGGTCTATATAATGATAATATTAGACAAGATACACATAGGTAAAAACAAAGAACAAGATTGGTATTTCTTTGTATTCCAATTCTTGGT
The DNA here is from genome assembly GCA_028658325.1 of Potorous gilbertii. Classification (NCBI taxonomy): domain Eukaryota; kingdom Metazoa; phylum Chordata; class Mammalia; order Diprotodontia; family Potoroidae; genus Potorous; species Potorous gilbertii. The sequence goes on along the minus strand of CM053772.1, from coordinate 126,949,510 downwards.
ATTTTAAAGAGAGACAGAAAAGAAGGCAAAAAGGAAGGAAGGAAGGAAGGAATGAAGGAAGAAAAATTTAACTGAAATATTTTTCTCCCAACTTTTTTGGATTTATAAACATTGTTTCATTTACAATTTTCTAAAATCAGGTTTGTTTCAGAGGGTTTAAGTTTGTAGCCCATTTTCATCTCTTCTCTTTCTGGTTTGAGTATAAAACTATTTAGGATATAAGACTATCAATTGGCTCAAGTCCCCACTCCAGGTCAAGTAGGCACTTATAAAATCATCTGGACTATCTAATACTTTACTAATAACATACATTTGAACCAACATTCTTCACAAGAATTCTACCCTAACAGAACATATGGTCCTTAAGCCCAACGACCATTTCATTTTTTTTTTACTTTGCATTTCCAAACCTTGGCATAATGCCTGGCACAGAGTGGGGTGATTTCATAGCACTCTGCTACTGTCCATGGAATTTTCTTGGTAAAGATATTGGAATTGTTTTCCATTTCTTTCTCCATTGGATTATGACAAACAGGGTTAAGTGATTTGCCAAGGGTCATACAGCTTGTATCGAGGCCGTATTTGAACTCAGATGTTCCTGACTCCATAGAAGCTAAGAAAGGAATGCCTTATGCACTACACTGCTCCTAATTTGAATCCAAATTTAACAACTATGCCAATCCTGTTCTTTATTTTTACCTATGTGTATCCTGTCTAATACTATCATGAATATGGACCATCTGGTTTCTAGTACCACCTAAGAATGGAGGCATAATTTTTGGAAATTTAAAACTAAATAAAAATCTTGGGGAGCTGTGTTCTCCAATGTTTCCCTCTCTTTAATATCTTACCACCTTAGACCTCATGTAACTTTATTTTGTACCTATCTGCGTGTAGATATAAGATATTATAGTTATCTGTGAATATTTTATTCCCTCCTACTGTATAGGACTCCATGAGGTCAGGAACTTTTTAACTAAACTTTAAATCTTATCCATACCCAATACAATGTTCTATGTCCAACAGGCCCAGAACTCTATCCGCTAGCTGCCTCTGGTACATAGTAGATATTCATAAATTCTTTTTGATTAGTTGATTCATGACTAAAATAATGGGCAAAAGAATAAATATTTTGCCCATATACTCACCAGATCTGGGGTTTCTACCTGAGTAAATACTGGAGAAATCACTGAACATATGATCCCTGGGAAGAATCACACAGTAAGAGATAGGGTAGGAAGATTCATCCATGTAGTATATTTCATTTTAACCTACAAGTCATCAGTCAATCAAGAAATATTATAAAACTATCTCTGTCTCTTAACTCCCTAGTATTTTCTCAGTAAATAAGCATTTATTAAGCACCTACTGTGTGCTAAGCATTGACAACACAAAAAAAGCAAAAAAAAACAACCCAATAACAACAACAGGGAAACAATATCCAAACAACTATATACAGAATAAACTGGAGAACAGAGGGAAGGAACTAGAAGTAATGTAAATGAGGAAAGCATTGTTGTAGAAAGTGGGAGAGGACCTACACCAAGGTAGTGGCAGTGCCAGAGGAGAAAAGGGGACAAGTACGAAACATATAATCTCATGAAAGTCGAATCAACAAAACTTGGTAACAGATTAGATACGGAGGGTAAGAGAGAATGAGGAGTCAAGGATGGCATCTAGAAGGATGATGTCTTTCTCAGCCTCTGGAAAGCCTCTGGAAGGCTTTGGGTTAGCTGTGCTCTCAAAATCTTGTGCAATTGGGAAATCTTTCTCCAAGTGGTTCTTCTTTTCTTAGGATTCTCTGCCAAGGCTCCTACATCCAGCAGCACAGTCCCCTTGGGGGCAGATTAGCAAATTCATTCTTACTACTATAGTTCACTGAGCTCAGACCAGTTAAGCAAGAGATACATCTCTGCTGCTTCACCTCTGGGGTCTTCTCATGCAGCTTTCTGAGTTATTCTTAGCTTTGCACCATTATACAATGTTTTTGTCTATACCTTATACCAGTTTTTTTTCTTTTATCTAGATCTGTGCTTTCCTTGGTTTGGCAAACTACTGGGGAATAAATTCCCTCTATCAGTATACATCTGCCATATATATATAATCTTAGAAATTTGCCTAAGGCATTGAGAGATTAAATTATTTCTCCAGACTTACACACGAATGAATGAACAAAGTACTTATTAACCATTTAGTATGTACAAAATACTGTACTAAAGATTGGGGATACAAATACAGAAGAATCCCTGCTCTTAAGGAACTCCCATTTTAATGAAAGAGATAATACTTAGAAAAGGGCTTTCAACAAGTCAATTGGAAAAGTCTCATGCTCCTCAGAATGCAATGCAGAGATTATTAATTCTTTAATATTATTTCCACTGATAGAATCATCATTTTCTGATGACAGTGCCAAGAACTTAGATGCTAAGTACTTTCCTTTTTAGGTCTTTTGTGGAAACTATAGAGACAGTTTCAAGGCTATATCTCCACAGAGGTTGCTTCACAAGATAATGGCAGAGGGCACTGGGCTGGAAGCCATGCTATTCCCAAGGTTCTTGAGCTCAGGCTGTCTCCATTGGTCTAAGGAGAAACAGTAGTCAAGATGATGGTTCAACTTGTCTGACACTTACTGCCTCCTATCTCTTCTTTGGTGTGTCTTTCTACATCATCTAGTTTTGCTTGCCTTCTCTGTGTGTCAAAGGAAGTGAACTGGAAGTTGCTGGGGATGATTAGACAGTTTTCTATAGGAGTCACTTCCCAGGATGATGGCTGTGAGAGCTGGACTAGAAACAGGACTGATAATCTGAGGCATTCTGACACTCGCAAGTCTCCTAGCTCTCTGTCTGTTGGTGGCAGTTGTTGGTTGTGGCAATTCTTCAATGATGGCTACAGGGTCTGGGTTTGGAAGCAGGTCTTGCAGCTTATGGCACACTGATATACTCAAAGCTCTTGAAATCAGGGTCCTAGGCTGTCTCCATCAGATGCTAAGGAATTAATAATTTCTCCAGAGTTACATACAGCTGACATCACTTTGCTCCAGGTGTCTAATTTATAATAGCATTATATATAACCAGGGCTCAGATTGTTTGTTTCATATGTGAAGAAAGGGTCTGAGTCCTCACTGGCAATTCTGAGAGAGTCATCACTCCCCTGAAAGACAATGAAACTACCATGATTCCTGAGTCTGGAATGGTGAGATGTTTGAAATGAACAGAATCTGCAGACGGTCAGACTATGTAATGGAATGTACAGGAGAACTAACACAGAAGTAGTGACTAAGGATGTGTGTACTAGAAAGTGACGGTGGGTACTGAAATGACTGAAGCTCCCCTTGCTACTCCTAAAATTCTATGTTATTTACGTTTGTGTTAACTGTTGATTTAACATCTTTTCTTGAAGGGTTTTCCCTTTACATAAAAGGGAAATTTATCAATTATCAATATTGACTATTGTCAATAACGACTATGTCCTGCATTTTTATGTACAAATTTATTCTATTTGGGGAAAGGAAAAATGGTGAAAGTCAGTGACTAGCTTAATAATGTGGAAAATTTAAATAAGATAGGTCTACATTTCTGTCTACACTTCAGACGTTCCCTGAGGTATCTGAACAATTTTGATTTTTTATTATTATTTATTAATTTATTTATATCATATATAATATATACCATGTATAGTACGTTAGTATATATTATAATATTATGATTTCATTATTATTAAAAACAAATCTGCTTTTTAAAGCAAAAATTGTTGTCACAGATGAACGTTTTAAGTAGGAGAGAAAGTGATCCACATGGATCACTTTTTTTTGCCTCTAGGATAATATGAGCCCCAAATTTTATACAGGCTAAGTTGCTTTGAATGTGATCACCATAGTCAAAACTCCAACCTCCTGCCTGATGACAAGGAGTGGGGTATCCTTTGTTCATTTGTATCCAGATCTTTTTTGACCCCTTATGGGATTTTCTTGGCAAAGATTCTGCAGTGTTTTGTCATTTCCATCTCCAGCTCATTTTCAGATGGGTAACTGAGTAAACCAAAATTAAGTGACTTGCCCAGGGTCATATAACTGGTTTGTGTCTGAGGCCAAATTTTGAACTCAGGTCCTCCTAACTCTGGGTCCTGTCTACTGTGCCTAGTGACAGTACAGATTGTAATCAAAGGCACAGGTATGCCCATGAGACATTCAGTGGCAGAATGGAGAAGAAAGACATAGTCTAGGAGTACTTGGGTCTTTCCCCTTTTCCTGTAGGGAGGGGGGAATAATGGAGCAACTTCCTATGGTGATGGGGAGAGAGATAAAAGAGTCAATTTTATTGCAAAACAACGCTCACTGCTTACAATAGGATCTTGCTCTAGTACTGAAAGGTACCTTAGAGATCATTTAGAACGACTTGTTCATTTTACCGATGAAAAAGTGGATCTCAGATCTTAAAAGACACACCCAAAGTCATCCAGGTAATGTGTCTGAAGCAGGCCTTGAATGGATGATTTAACTCCAAGTCATGAAAATGAGCTATAGCTGATTGCATTTCTTAGAGCAAAATTAGAACTGTTTTTTCTTAATCACATATCTTGCAATTTCATAAAGCACAAATTACTTCTCATCCCAAATAAATGCTGGGAGTTAATTTGTATTTAAAAGGTTATGAATTACAACTTATCTCTTGGACACTAGTTTAGAAAGGAGGCATATTTCTAATGCTGACATTTTTGCCCTGGAAGAATGAAAACTTGTCAGCCATTTCTCTGATAGCTTTGACAGGGATTAAAATGTCAGAAGAACAACTTGAATTATCACAAATTGACTATAATGTGTGAATATTAGAATACTCTCCACAAGTCCTTGTACAGATACATATTCCCCATATCATAAATGCCAAGCTTCTCATTAAGTATATTGCCACTACAAATTGTCCCTGAAATGTCTGTTATTATCAGAAACATTGAATGTTTGAGTCTTTGTGATCTGTGTATTATGTAAAGAACAATTTAAAAAATGCTTAGTTCAGGATCTTTCTCAGCCTATTCTAATGAACCAAAGGACTGTTGTTTTCCTGTAAATATGCTTAAACAAATAAAGTACGGCTTCTTTTACTAACAGCCATTAGAATTCTATTAGATGAGAATCATCATCCTTAGGTTTGGATACAGGTGAAAGATTTTTCTCAGGTCTAGATCAATATATTTTTCCCCTAAAAGACCAATAGCAAGTAGCATTTCCTTAACTAAGCTATAAACAGGACATAACTATTTAAATACTATTGCCATTTTTTCTCTTCAGACTAAAAAACGTCCAATGACAGAAATTCTTGAGTTAAAAAGGGCAGCAGTCCACCCTCGATACCCTCCTAAATTCTTAAGTGTGGCTTAGTTTATATTATAGTTGTGTCCTCCACAATGTACTCTAGGTAGGGACCAATGGTGCCTTTCACCTTGAATAAATCACAATAAATGTAGGCACAGAGAAAAAGCTATCACTGCTTTAGACAGAATAGCTATAGTGCCCCTCCACTAGACTGCTACTGGTGCCTGCAGATCTCAAGGTGGTACTCTTGTCCATCAGTCAACAGTATACATGATACATTGGAAGCAAAATTCTAACCCACAGAGCTAAAGCTAGTCTTTTCTTCAAGAAAAATAATGAATTCATCCTTTAGACTTATTAGCTAAGGAGGCAAAAAACTTGTGCATTTGATGAATCCTCATGCTCCCCTAAATGCAAGGTAGCCAGGAAATTAAGCTTTAGCTCATCCCTGAAGTTTCTGATCATCAGAGCTGCAGCAGCATGAACACTGACATAGGGCAGCACTTCTCAAATGAATCAGAACTGTATCATTGCTAAATATCCTTCTCCTGCTATGGGCAAGTAAGAGTCCTTTTATTAACTGTTTGAGTATTCATTTCATACCAATAAGAAACCCAAAATAGATTGAGCTCAATAAGGACTTCCCTGTGACTACATGTGACTCTGTAGAAAGTTCCCTTGTCTAGGAGCCAAGTGAGCTAAGTTGTAGTCTTGGCTCTACTACTAACATATTGTGTGACCTTGGACAAGTGGATCTTCCTGTCTGAACCTCAATTTCTTCAATAAGCAATATGAAAAGATTGGGCTAATTTAGCTAAGAGATGCCTTCAACTTTAATTCTCCATAAGCCATTCTCCTGGGTTAAGATAGTGTCTATCGAAGAACTATGTTGTTTTTGGTATTGTTCAGTTGGCTTTATTCTAGGGTTTTCTCGACAAATATACTGAAGTGGTTTGCCATTTTCTCCTCCAGTTCATACAGATCAAAAACTGAGACCAACAGGATTAAGTAATTTCTCAGGGTCACACAGCAAATAAGAGTCTAAAGCCAGTTTTGAACTTCTTGACTCTGGTGCTCTATCCACTATACCACCTACCTACCCTTCAAATATGTTATATTAAGTACGTTAATGGCTTAAGAGAGAGCTTCAAGAAGTTACTTGAGGGTAAGGATTGTGTCAGATATTTCTTTTATAATCCTACTAGGTCAAAAGTTCTTAACCTAGCATCCTTGAACTTTACAAACAAAATAAGAACACCTGTATTTCAATATAATTGATTTCCTGTGTCATCTTTTATATTTTATTTTATTCGTTTAAAAGTAGTCTGAGAAAAATATCCACAAACTTCATCAGATGTCCAAAAAGGTATATGAAATTTTAGAGTTCCTAAAACCAGATGCTCAGAAGACACTTGCTTAATTTGACTGAATCAATTTAGATTAGGTTATTTATTAAGCAGAAGGAAGTAGAACCATGAAGGAATGGGTCAAAGAATAGGAAATTGTTTTTGGTGGGGGAGATCTTAGGAGAATTAGGAAAGCTTTGAAACATAGGACATCATAATGAGATTTGTGGGAGACTTTGAGTAGCCAGGGGGCTAGATGATGATACTGGGTCCTAGAAGATTGTGTGAAAATAGAGGAAAGATGTGGAAAACATGTATTAGTAAAAACAGAATAGTTCATTTTACTTTTGTTTTGCAAATCTTACCCTGAGTACAGGAAAATTAATGAGGATATTTTTCTCATCAAAAGAAAACCAAATTGGCCCATGCCTGCCCTTTGCTTTACTGTGCATAATGGATTTGACTCACAGAGAAGTACACAGTGGCCAAAGATACTTATTAACAATATTGCGCAATACAAAGAGGAGTTGATTTGTATCTACAAAAAATCTAAATATCTAAAAATATCTAAAAACTGTCTTTAAAACTATCTTAAAAAACTGGCTTCTGCTGGATGTATGACTTTGGGTAAGTTATTTTACCTTTCTAATCCTAGTAATACCCACCTGGCAGTGCTTTTGTCAAGATCCAATAAGATAATATTTATAAGTAGAAATAATATAAATGTTTATTCTATCTTGAATCTCTAGTCTTTATGGAACATCTAGCAGAATAATTAGTATATATGAGGTATTTAATAAATACTTATTGATTAACAGATTGAGCCTTAGTATTAATTATATGTAAAATGAGAGGTTTGACTTGATCAATACCCTTTTTGCCCTAAATATGATGGCCTTTTTACCTTTTCTAAACCTCATTCTCAATTCCTCTAAGAAATGGAATAATATTCATCTCAACTTTTAACAGCTGTCGTCGAACTGTGTTTATTATATCAGTTCATAAAAATTCAATTCTCCCCCAAAGAGATCCAAGACATTTTTCTTTAGCAAATAAATTCAATGTGAGGCAGAATCTTTATTGTTTGTTTTTTCATCTACCTTGAGTGGGAAACTCCATTACTAACACTACGAAAGTATATGATCAGAAAAGAAAAAGAAATAGAAACTATCAAGACTGTAATGCAAGCCAGCATTACCACAGCCTCTGATTGACATGGGAAAATGAGAACCCAAGGTAAATAGCCAAGCCAGAACCTCCCAAAGTAAAGTGAACATTATGACAAATGGATTCCAAATTTACAACCCAGAAAGGGCATGTGTCCATTCACTTAAAAGACATAAAGAAATACAGTCACACTCATTATGAGCACTGCTGATAACTTGAACTACACCTCAGAGATAGTGCTATTTTTACCTCTGAGAATCCGAAGAGCTGCATATATATTTGTTATTAATATAGGTGATTATGAAAACCAGTTATGAAAAAAATATGACCTTTATTTTTTAGCTATCCATCTAGGTGAACTTTCGGTTTCAAGAGTTAGACAGTTACCGTTAGAGACTTTTGAAATAATACAGAATCAGATAAGGAATCAAGAGGTGGGACTGCTATATTACATTACTCATTTATTGTATTTAAGTCAGGGTTCGTGTGTGTGTGTGTGTGTGTGTGTGTGTGTGTGT
>CM053772.1:126918267-126940671 GCA_028658325.1 Potorous gilbertii | reverse complement strand
TTTCTGGGCATTTTCCCAGCCAGTTACTTGACTTCTGAGAGTCCTCTCCACCCCCTGGCCCTTATCCGTCCAGCTAGTGCTTGGGGTCTGAGATTCAAATGCTCCCAGCCAGTTACTTGACTTATGAGAGTCCTCTCCACCCCCCCCAGGCCTAGGTCCGCCCAGCTAGTGCTTGGGGTCTGAGATTCAAATGCTGCTCCCCAGCCTCAGGGCTTTTGGTGGCAGGCCTGACTGCTCTTCAATGGGAGCTTATCTGCTGGTTCTCAGGTGGGGGCAGGGCTGCCTCTCAGGCTCAGTTCCCTCAGGGGGTTTATGCAGAGATCTTTTGTAATGGAGCTTGGGTTTAGCTCCTGCCTGCTCTGCGGGCCGAGCGTCCTCTGCCGAGGCCGCAGCCTCCCAAGGGGGTCCGAGTCCCAGAGATACCCCGCTCCCCTCTCAGCCTGTCTCTCTCACTGACCTGTGTGTCTGTGGGTGGAGGGACCTTCGCGACCACCGGAGATTCAGGTCCCTGATGCCTGCTGGGCTCTGCTCGCTCCTCTCAGTGCGGTGTGGCCGGGCAGAGTTCCAAGGCTGGGGTAGGGGGAGGGGAGTGCTCTGCAGGGCAGGGCTCTGCTCCCCTCCAGGGTACCTTTGCGGTCAGTTTTTCAGTGCTCTCTGCAACCGAAATCTCCTTCACTGTGTTGCTGCGCAGCTTCCACTGTTCCAGAATTCGTCAGGAGTTCTTTTTACAGGAATTCTATGGGCTGTGGATTCGGAGCTAGCAAATGTGAGTCTTTCTACTCTGCCATCTTGGCTCCACCCCTCAAAGTGTTATTTTCTTCAGCATTTTTTTGGGTCTCCTTTATTAAGGTATTGACCCATTTTTCATGCTTTTCTTTGCATCTCTCTCATTTCTTTTACAAGTTTTTCCTCCACCTGTCTAACTTGATTTTCAAAATCCTTTTTGAGCTCTTCCATGGCCTGAGCCCATGGAATATCTATTTCAGATGTTTGGGATACAGAGGCCTTGATTCCTATGTCTTTACCTGATGGTAAGCAGTTTTCTTCCATGTCAGAGATGAAGGTTGGAATCATTTTTTCAAGAAAATAACCTTCTATGGTCTTAGTTTTTTTCCCTTTTCTGGGCATTTTCCCAGCCAGTTACTTGACTTCTTAAAGTCCTCTCCACCCCTGGCCTAGGTCCTCACAGCTAGTGCTTGAGATTTGAGATTCAAATGCTGTTCCCCAGCCTCAGGGCTTTTGGTGGTAGGCCTGGCTGCTATTCAATGGGAGCTTAGTTCCTGGTGCTCAGGTGGGGGCAGGGCCACCTCCCAGGCTCAGGGCGTTTATGCAGAGACCTTTTATAATGGAGCTGCTGCCGAGCTCCTGCCTTCTCTGGGGGCCTCTGGCCATCTGCTACCTCTGCCACTGCCTCTGCCGCTGCCTCCCAAGGGGGCCTGAGTCGTGGAGACACCCCGCTCCCCTCTCAGCCCATCTCTCTCACTGACCTGCATGTCTGTGGGTGGAGGGACTTTCGTGGCTGCTGGAGATTCCATCCCTGAAGCCTGCTCGGACCTGCTCGCTCCTCTCAGTGCCTCCTGGTCAGGGCAAGGGAGGGCTCTGCTCCAGTCCGGCACGCAATGGACCTTCGGGGTCGTTCGTCAGGGCTGTCTGGAACGGAAATCTCCTCCACTGTGTTGCCTCGTGGCTTCCACTGTTCCAGAATTTGTTGGGAGTTCATTTTAGAGGAAATCCATGGGCTGTGCATTTAGAGCCAGCATAGGTGAGTCTTCTTACTCCGCCATCTTGGCTCTGCCCCCCTGTTTTCTATTTTTATATTTATGGATTTTGTTAATCTTAATTTCATTTAAGCTGTCATTTAAGTTAGTTAGGTTTTGTTTGTAAATAAAACGACAAATAATTTCAAATCATTCCTTGTATTTCCACTTTATCTTTTGGAAAATCTTTTGAAGTTAAGCTGGTTTTCTTTTTTATCATATTTGCTAATAATTTATATATTTTATTACTTTTTTTAAAAACAGAATCTAAGGTACTTTTTAAATTTATAAATTAAGTGATTTTTTTGTTTTATATTTTATCTTGCTCTTCTTTGCATATCAGTGTTTGATTTGATTTTTTGTTTTTTATTGAGTTTTGTTGATATATTCTAGATTTTTAAGTGGCATGACCATTACCTTTAATTTTTGCCTATTTTGTTGATAAAATCTCTATAAATAAAAATTTTCACCCAAGTCCAGTTTTAGCTCTTTTCTGATAGCTTTGATATGTAGTTTCACTGTCTTTGATGGAATTATCTATCCTTTCTATTTTTGTTCTTCCATTCACCAATTTTTTATGTTTAAATGATTGTTGTATATTTAAATTTAAATCCTTACTTCAAATGACCTTTATTGGTTACAATTTGTGTGTGCTTGTGCATGTGTATGTGTGTGTATGTATGTGTGTGTGTGTGTGTGTGTGTGTGTGTGTGTGTGTGTTGTGATCAGTAAGGGATGTGGCTAATATATCTCATTTTCTCTATGCAGTTATGTCAACACATGTTTATTTTTGTAGAGGTATTATGTGATCTTTTCTAATCCCATTTTATAATCTCCTAGAAATCTGTTATATCTAACCTATCTAAAATTATATTTAGGTCTTTAGGTTTTTTAAAATTTTTTTCTTAATTTGTTTAGATCTGAAAGGACCACATTAATATTTTTTAATTGCTATTTTTTTTCTTGACAAGTTAATCTTTGATTGATTTGTCAACTGGAAACATTTCTCTGGTACTAAGTGTATATATATATATAGCAATGATATAATTTCATCTCTCTGGTGCCTTTATATATAGTGCAATTTCCTGACAACTCTTTTAACACTTTTCAATTTTATTGCTCCCACAACACTTCTCTTTCTGCCCTTGCTTTTTAGAATTTGCCTGAAACAAAATAAATTCTGTTCCTACCCTTCATTTTAGTTCTGCACTCATCCTTATGTTTCAAGTCTGTTTCTTGTCAAGAGCATGTTGTTAGAACTTCCCTGCCAAATTGATATTGAACCATGGACAACTAATACTCTAAGTCTGGCAACCAATTTTTTATCAATCTGATTTTCTTGTCATCTGGTCCAATTTTCTCCATATTCTCCACAAGAAAAATTTGTGATACTTTATTGGAAGCTTTGCTAAAATTTATGGGAACTATGTCCACAGCATTCACATCACTTACTAGTGATACACTTATCAAAAAGGAAATAAAATTAGTCTGACATGATGTGTCCTTGATAAAGTCATACTGGCCCTTTGTAATCATAGACCCCCTTCCTAACAGTTCAGCCTTCATCTGTTTAGTGATCTATTCTAACATTTCATAGAAATTGAAGTCAAACTCTAGTCCAACCTATACTTTGCAGACCATGTTGTCTTCTTTTATTTTTTTTCTTTTAATCTAGATAATAATTAGCCTTCTCTAATCTTGTGATATTTCTTATATGTCATCTCATCTTTCAAATATGGCTGATAATAGCTCAGCATTTGTCAGTATTTTAGCATTTGAATATATAGTTCATTGAACCCACGTGACTTGAATTGATCAAGGATATCTCATGTTCTCTTACTGTAGGCTTACCCATTTTGGCAATCAAATTCATATTAATAATTTTTGTTCTATCATTTCCATTATAAAGTATGTTTTCCTTGTCAGAGAAAATAGTTACAAAATAAAAATTTAGCTGTTCCCTCCTTTCTCTGTTGTAACCCCTTTCTCTGTATTGCCCCATCCACTGAGGCCAAGGTCCTAACCCTTATTTGCTTTTCCCAATAAATCTGATATCACTAAAAAAAAAAAATAAACAAATTTTGGGGGTTGTTTTTTAGCTTTCCTTACAAGTATCAATACTGAACCTTAGCGCTCCCAGCAGTACTCTTAAAGAAGTTTAGTATACTATTCTATTCATTTTCATTTTCTGATGTTGTTTCTTTCTTTTTTTTAATGCAAGTGTCCTAATGAGTTCCCAGTACATCAAAAATGACCTCTTTAGATAATTCCCATTTTTTTCCTCCTTATTGGAATTACTTTTTCATGTGCTTTCAGAATCTCTTCTTTGGGCATTTTTTATGTGTACTGAGCAGATTTCCCCTGTGCCATTTTAAATCCATAGGATCATAGCTATATGCCCTCTGAACCCTTTGAAATCTGTTCTCCCCAAATCAAAGATACATGTCAGACTATGCATGAGTTCCATTATAATTTGAGTGAGTCTCAAAAAATTATTGTTTTCCCTCCCATCAATTTTTTTTCTGCCAACTTCTTTAATTTTTCATTATTTATTCATTACATTGAATCGTTTTGTTCAAATGATACATTTCTATTATTTTATCACTGCTGTTTTTTCTGAGAAGTGTTTTCTAGTAACAAGTTTTATCTTACTTTATGTATATATATATATATATATATATATATATATATATATATATCTAATATATTATTAGAATAGAATATATATATATATATATATATATATATATTTAGTGAAAAGTCATTTAGCCTCTTAATGCCCCAGGCTACTCTCCAAGACCATAGGTTTCAGAGAAGGGACTGACTTGCACTGGTAGAAGAAGGTTCCTAATTTGCAAATGCCATATAGCAATAGGATCAAAGGCTAAAAACAATCGTTACACTGACCAGTTACATAGTAGCACAACTAACTCAGCCACAATTTCCAGTGTCTGAATTGTTGGCCATAGGTAATCTATGGTCTGAGAAGCCCTGATGGTGTCAGTGAAGAGAAAAGGGAGACTTATTATTTTAATTTATAAATATGACTCTCCAGTGTGTAAAAACCTGACAGTCTTTCAGTTGTCATTATCTTATGCTGTTCCCTACAACATAAACCATTCTAATCATGACGGGCCCAAGGACAGAAACAAGACAAAAAGACATAGGTGTTGGATGAAATAAGTTCTTTACCAAAATGGTAATAACTAATAGATCATATAGTAAGTTTCCCAAGGGTAGGGCTTTTGACAATGACCTCTATATCAGAGTAAACTTTTTCTCCCCAGTGATACTTGGGATGAGAGGATAAATTTTGTTCTTGTATCCTTGGCTTAAACTTGAGGCTTGATGTCAAATTAAAGTAGTTAAATTTCACATAGACAGGATTTCCTTAGATGAATATACCACTATAATATTCCACTTCATTTGTACATTAACCACAAAATTTCATGTATTAAGATAGAATATTTAATAGGAAACCTTCCAGATAAACAAAACTGTTTTCTTTCATATCAATTAACCTTTTTATGATGATTGGTAGCATTTGATTGTATTTACTAGAAAACTTATCTATCTTCTTTTAAGCTTAAATTATGTTTCCTAAAACTATTTCTGAGATAAATGTGGGGACCTGGATTTGTGATTTCATTGGCATGGGGAAATTTTAATGAGGAAACTCCTTCTATTGATATGATCAACAACTCATCAATTAATAGTCTTAGAGAGTTGTTTAAATTACTGGCAGATGAAATAATTTTCTAAAGGGCAGATGAGAAACAAATACAGACCTTTCTAACTCCAAGGCTACCCCCATATTCATTAAAATATTCTGCCTTCCACATTTAATATAATTTGCATAAAACTACAAAGTTCCCAGGGTAACTTTCCCCTCTTATTATTAAATATTATAGTTGAAATGATACTTCTCTGCCTTAATCTTTCAGGAAAAATAAATTAACTCTTATCTATATCTTATGGATGTTGACTCAATCCTGGTTGGATGGACCACTCTAATCACATTGTGCCAGAAGTCTCTCTGACCCTGAGGAAGCTATAGACTGAAGTACTTTCTTGTTATAGAGTCTTTGAACTATTTGGACAACTAGGAATGACTACAGAGTCATTACTATGTATATACTAAGAATCTATGTTTTTTCAATGAACCTAAATACAAGTAATGCATATTTTAGTTTGCCCTTTTTTTGCATCCTAATGAGATAAACTAACATCCACTTATACTCTGAATGAATCTATGGATATATTGTTTTACTTACTTTCCCTATCATTTATGTTTTACCTTTATTTTTCTTTACTCATAATGCAGATTACTAAAGTTACTTCAGAGATTATTCCTTCTTGTGAATTAAAAACAAGTACCTTTGTTATATTCTGTGAATTTTATAGGGAAGTTCTCTCTCTCTCCCTCTTCCACTTTCTATCCTGTCCCCTTCTCTCTCTATCTCTATCTCTCTATATGTCTGTCACTGTTTCTGTTTCTCAGTCTCTATCTCTCACCCTCCACCCACATACACACATACATCACATCATATCACATACAAACATGGCAAATTCTATGTCCAGAATATCACACCATATTTTGCCCCAGTCTCACTGTTAGGAATGTTCATTATCTATTCAATTCTCAGGCTTCTAACCAAGGCCTCAAATCTTGCTGCCACATGTCAGAGATACTTGATCTCTTTCTGTCTAGGACTGTGGTAGGATTAAGTTTACACTGTCTGATTCTTCTTCTAGGGAATTGGATTTCACATTCCTTTCTATCAGATCAGTTTTGGAAATATTTTCTTCTTTCTGAATGAACCAGTGACTATCTACCATGAAAAATCAAATGAAAGGAGAAAAGACGAGCTGTTTGAAATGAGCAGAACTTTACCTATTCAGGACAGATTGTGCTACCATTAAAAACATTCCATGAACAGTATGGCATGATACCATTGACTTAAAAAGGGACCTTAGAAGCTATCCAGTTTAGTCTTTTTATTTTGCATATGAGCAACCTATGTCCAGAAAATTGGAGTGATTAGCCCAACATCACACAGCTGGTAAGAATCAAAGACAGGACTTGAAAATTTGTTGTATGTTCTTTCCACTATACCATACTGATTTTAAAATTTAGTAGTTATAAAGTCAGATTGAGAATTAGGTTTGTCCTTCCCCTGACATATACTGTCTATTGGATTCTTAGTAAATTCCTTAACTTCATAATACACTTAAACAACACTCTTAGAAAACAGCTTAATAATAATTCTCTGTTCTGTATTGATGGATTAAATCTCAGGTCCACATTCCAAATCCATAACCATTTGGAACACAACACAAACAAACAAACTAATTTTGTCACGGCAGATTTAGTGACAAATGTAGATCCAATTGTCTTTCTTCCTTCTTAGCCAGGACACAGATGCTACTATTTCCATTTACTTTTCTATTTACAGTTACTTACTATTTACAGAGATTTATCAGATGATCAAAGCTGAGGCTCTCTAGCAAAACTCACAGGAAATTTTTGTTGTTTTTCCAGATTTTTTGTTAAAGATATAGAAAACAGGTTCCTTAGCTTCTGTACACATTGTCTTGTCTGCTTATGAATGCTAACATGTGCTTAGCTTTTCATTCTTAACCACTAAAATACTTCCAATTTTTTCACTTCAATTGTTCAAGATTGCTGTTTATTCTCAGAAGTAGTGGCATGAATACAAATTGGAAAGTTACATCAAAGGATAACCCACCAATAGTACATTTAGAAATATGTGCATTTGTGATTATGATGAGAGTTACTGTCCAACTTTATATTATATTCTGAAAATTGTTTCAACCAGAACGTCGTACTTTCTGCTAACATGTCTAACTGGTTAAATATAATTTTAAGTAAAATTATAGTGGGATTTATTTATGTGAAGAATCTCCCTATGTGCTTCCTTTTTTCCATTCTATGTTGAAAACCAGTTTTACCAACATTATTACATTGGATATACATAGCACTTGGGTTACTAATGAATAAAATCTCCTTCACATCTTGGGTTATTAATGAATGAAATCTCCTTCACATCCTTTGGAAGGTCTCATCTTCTCTACCCAAAAATGATTTGTTTTAGTTTATTTCCTAGATTAAAGTACCTGGTTGATTAGGACAAGTACAGAGGAGTGAAAAGTTGACTAGCAAAAAAAGTTATTTTCAAGAAATAACTAATTGTTACTGAGTAAAATAAGTAGAATCAGGAGAGAATATAGTGATTTCAAAAATATAAGGAAAGGAAAGAACACTAAAGAAAATTAAAATGAGTAATTATGATGACCATTTTCATCAAAAAGAAGAAATAATTAGGCAAGTCTACCTCCTATTGGCAGAGAGTTGAGGGATTATAGAACAAAATGTCATATATATTGTCAGATATAGTCATTGTAGCAGTTATTTCTGTTTAATTTGTCACCATGGGAGTGTTGTCAATCTTGGGGGTAAGGGTAACTATGCTTTTAAATTAGTTTGATGTAAAAAGAAAAACCATCAGTAAAATTTAAAAATACAACTATTTTTAATGAAAATGGAAATACATCAAGCCAAATAGTAAAATGTTGTAAACCTGGATCAAGAAATAAAATTTTCTTAAGGAAATCAGAATGAATGTGAATAAACATGTAAAAATGAAATTTAAGAAACATTAGGCTGTAATATCAGCATAACAAAGAACATCTGGCTGCCTTAGATACCACAATCCTAGGAAATAGAGGCAGGATTGAACTTCAGGAGCTTTATAGGCCCTTGATGCTTTAAAAATAGGAATTTCTAAGAAGTAAGTTTGCAGTATTGACTGGAGGGTAAGATCTGTGCCCTCCCCCCAAATAAAACTTGGATAAAAGGTAGCTCAAGTTTTGACATAAATAGGAGAGGGAAAGAGGATAATGTGAGGTCAGTGATAGTGAAATGGGTCTGTTTAGAAAAGAAAAAAAAGAATTTTATTGCCCAAGGACCATAAAATGAGAATATCATTTTTTTTAAAGATACCATAGCAAAGTAGAGAAACGGGAAGCAAGTCAACATCTGGAGCCAAATGAAGGAGACAAAATTGAATTTATGAGCAAACAAAAGATTGGAGGCTTTAGAAAGGGAGCTTTGTGAGTAGAAGTAAATCCCAAGGAAACACCACCAAGTCTACAGGTACAAGAGCATGTGCTTTCAGAGATATCCTGAATTGCATCCCTTATGAATACACACACACACACACACACACACACACACACACATACACACACACAAATCTCCAATCTGGAGATGAAAAAGATGAAGCTTTTCATTTCCAGAGTAATCCCTCTCCTTTCCCCAAGTATCTGAAGAAACAGATGTCAATCCCAAGTTATAAAAATAGCTAACTGGTCCCTTGGTATGTCAGTTACGAAATTACAAGGTTAAATATCAAATCTTCTTGGCTGATTCCTGTCAGATGAAAAAATAGATTAAAAGTTCTGATTCTATGTCATCCACTAAGGGAATAATATCTCCAGCCCTCCTAAGTGGTAGCCTCACTTTCCCCCTCAACACTGAGGTTTATTCTTCCTTTGGGTATACAGAATGAAACATCTTTCTGCACACCACTCATTCTAGTTTTGCAGGCAAGCTCATGTGGTTCATTTGTCAGGAAACTTCAAGGGAAGCAAAGGGCCAAGGTTGATCTTCACTACACATACAAGGCAATTGCTGGTGGATCTTATAGCTCAAGTTAATCTGTAATTTAGTCTACAGACTCTCTGTGACTTTACAGGTTGAGCTGTCTTTAAAGTGATCCATGAATCTATGTTTAAACCATAAACTTTAAATGTTGTACATCTGCATTCTAATCTAAAGCAGTCTTAAATACAGCAGCTGGCAGCAAGCTATAGCTCACATTGCCTGCCAAGTAATGCAGTCAGTGGGGTGTTCACAGTCATGGAATTATGGCTGCTGAAACAACAGAATGCATGTTGGGTCTTGATTTTAAGCGGATTGGTTTACTTGGCTACACTTATGCTGATTTATTTCATTTTTTTGTTTTATTTATTTAACAGCCTCTTATTTGGTATTTTCTCCAAGAAATGAACAGGAAAATGTAAAAATTTTATAAAACTTCTTCTGTAAAGCATCACTACAAAAATAAGACTACATCTGGGTATCATTTAGGGCTGTCACTTAGGGGCAGGAAATTAAGTTAAGGTAATCAGTCAAGAGGTAACGTACTAGCACAACTTATTATCCCTCAGTATTGAAGTTTACGTTATCCTTTTTGCTCTCACTTTTCATTCTCTAGCTGTTGCTGTCTCTTTGTTTCTGTCTGTCTCTCTCTCTCTCTCTCTCTCTCTCTCTCTCTCTCTCTCTCCCTCTCTCTCTCTTTCTCTCTCTCTCTGTCTTTCTCTCTCTCTCTGTCTTTCTCTGTATATCTGTCTGTCTGTCTGTCTCTGTCTCTTTGTGTCTGTCTGTCTCTCTCTCTCTCTCTCTCTCTCTCTCTCTCTCTCTCTCTCTCTCTCTCTCTCTCCTCCCTCCTCCACCTGCTTAGGGTTATTTAACCACATAAATATGAGAAGTTATTCAATAACATGTCAAACTAATGAAAGTCCATGCAAATCTCCTACAAGGTTACTACACTGAATGGAAAGGCTTCATTTGCCTCATGCAAGGTTTTCAAAGTGCTTTATGTTAATTTATGAGCTGTACTTCTTAACCACATATGACATTGGGGCACTTCTGTTATCCTGACTTTGGGAGTGAGATTCACAGCTCATGTATCTATAACATTCTCCACAGGAATTCAGCACTTTTCAATTCTGTTCTAAAAATAGCATAGAAAATCCACTTTAACAAGAAAAACTTAAGTATTTTGGGTTATCTAAGGGTTATACTTCAAGAGCAATCTGCTTGGACATGCTTGTAGTTCAACTAGATAAGCCAAAAAGGAAATTATTTATAAGTATTGAGACACACCAGGAACTCTATACTTACCAATCTGACATGTTTTCTGCTTTCCCTTTCTATCTGTCAATCCCACCTCAACTGTGCATGGCCAAGCGCACACACACACACACACACACACACACACACTCACAGACATACCCCTCCATTCCTCCAGTGTCTCATCATCCCAATCCAGCCTATACTAACCTGCCTGTATTAGACTGACCTTCCTAAGCATAACATTGCAAACGTATACCTCTTTATAAAGTCCTTCAATGGCTCCCTTTTTTTCTGTATTGTTTTTATCAGACCTGCAGTTTCATCAGTATAGGTAAGTCTCACTGAGGACCATCTTCTACCAATGCAGATATGCACCTGCTCTTCCATTTAGATTCTTACAGAATTGACTCTGGAGATACCTAGAAGGGAAATAGCAAAGTCACACAGCCAGCAATGTCAAAGGAGGGTCTTGAACCCTGGAGCCTTGCTGACTCTGTCCACTATGCAGTGCTTCGCAGTTCCTTATTTCCTATAGGGTAAAGTCCAAATGTCTTAGAAAGTTCAAGATCTTTCACACTGACACTTTTCTATAGCTCCATCCTTAACTCCCAGTAACATTATGCATGGATACTCCACTCTAGCTAGTTTTTTGTTGTTTACAGTATGATCTGCACAATCTTACCTTTGCTCATTACCTCCTCACTTGTCTCTACTGCTCTAGTTTCTGTCCTTCCATCAAGACTTGGACCAACAATTTGGAGCTAAACCCAAAGGGCAATCAAACTGTGCATACTTTGATCCAGTAATACCAGTGCTAGGTCCATATCCCAACGAGATCATAAAAAAGGAAAAAAGACCTACATGTACAAAAATATTTAGGACAAATTTTTTGTGGTGTCAAAGCACTGGAAATGGAGGGGATGCCCATCAATTGGGGAATGGCTAAACAAGTTGTGGTATATGAATGTAAGGGAATACTATTGTACCATAAGAAATGATGAGCTGGAAGAATTCAGAAAAACCTGGAAAGACTTACATGAGCTGATGTTGAGTGAGGGGAGTAGGATTAGGAGAACATTGCACACAGTTACAGCCTCATTGTGTGATGACTAACTTTGATAAACTTAACTCTTCTCAGCAATAAAATGATCCAAGACCACTCCAAAAGATTTATAATGGAAAATGCTATGTACATCCAGAGAGAGAACTATGGAGTCGGGATGTAGATTGAAGCATACTATTTTCATGTGCGTATATTTGTATGTGTGTTCATGTGTGTGTGTTCATGGTTTTTCCCTTTTGTTCTGTTTCTTCTTTCACAACATGACTAATGTGAAAATATGTTTAACATTATTGCACATGTATAACTTATATCAAGATTTCTAGCCACCTTGGGGAGGTAAAGGAAAGAGGGAAAAATAAATGAAACTCGAAATCTTATAAAATATGAATTTTGAAAACTATCTTTACATGTATTTGGCAAAAATAAGATAATATTTACAAAAAAATAAAATAAAAGACTCAGCTCAAGACTTTGCTATTCCACAAAATATTTCCAGGCTTACCAAGACTTAATATTCATTCCTTTTGCTGAATTCCTATAGTTATAATTGCTAAATAGCATTCATTTAGCACATTCTATTCCTGTCATCTGCCTTGTGGGGGAGGCAAAGTAGTCAGATATCTTTTCCGTGTGTGATGATCAGAAGACCAGTTCTGCTATTTAAGAACAATGTGGTTTTTGCAGGTCATTTAACCTCACTGTCTCTCAGTTTCTTCATCCAGATAATTGGGTAGTTGAACTGAATGACCTCTGAGTTTCTCCATATATCTAAAGCTATCTATGGTATATTGTTAATATTATTCATTTAATGAATTTGAGGTTCATTCAACAAATTTGTTAAGCATATATAGTAGTTTGTGAATTACTTCAGACACGCAAAAAAAATCATTTTAGAGAACACTAAAAAGTTGACATGTCCATATATTCATAACAGAAATGGATTACACATAAAACTACAGATATTTTTTATGTATATTTTATTTCATTTTGGTCCAGTTGGATGGTGCAGTAGATATAGTGCTGGGTTCATCTTTCTGAATTCAAATCCAGTCTCAGACACTTACTAGCTGTGTGACTCTGTTTACCTCAGTTTCCTTATTAGTAAAATGAACTGGAAAAGGAAATGGTAAACCATTCTACTACCTTTGCTAAGAAAACCCTGAATGGTCAGGAGGATTTGGATGTGACTGAAACAACTGAACAACAGTTCTCAAAGAGCACAAATAGCTATTAGAGATATTGTATTAGCTGTCAGTGTGGAGAAGTCAAACATTTCAAGGATCATTCAAAGTATAATGAAACAGGATCAATTTCACTGAGTAGAAGGGAATGTGTGGTTGAAATGGAGAAAATTACCAAGAATTGACAAACTATTTCTGTGAAACAGTCTAATTAATACTGAAAATAAGCATAGACTTTCAGAAGGATCTAATATTTGGAGGGTTTTTTTCTTGATTCTACTATAGTTTAGCCTAGATTTCTTGATGAAATTTAAACAGAGAAAGTATTTTAAAAGATACATGGATAGAAAGATAGAAGCTAAATGCCGTTGTGGAGAAAAAAAAAACATGTCATGAATAATAGAACATAAAGCTTGGGGACCCTCTCCCAAATCTCTCTTGATTTCTCAACAACTCCCCAGCAATTTTCTCACCCCAGAACATGCCTCTATACCTTTTCTCCTCTTACATGATTGGAGGAATTCCTCCCAAAAACTCCATTTGAAGAAAGTTCTAATTCAGCTGTGCTCACTCCTCTATTCCTCACCTGATTCTACTTCCTGCCTACTCAATTTAACAGCTGGCATTTATATATTGCTTTAGGAGTTGCAGAGAGATTGAAAAACATTACCTCATGTGCTCCGCACAATGACATTATGTGGTAGGTGATACTATTATGACAATCTCACAAAAGAGAAAACTGACTGAGAGAGGCTATGTGACTTTCACAGGGGCAGATTGCTAGTAAGTGAGGATTAGATTTGAACTTGGGTCTTCCTGACTCCAAGTATAAAACTCTGTTCACTATATCACTAAGCTGCATCCATTTACCATAACAATATATAATACTAATATCAATTAATATAATAATGTATAGTATCATTTAATATAATTTTAATATATTCTATTTTTCCTATGTAATTCATAAAATTGTTATTCAAGACAGTGCTAAGTGCTCAGGACATTAAAGTAAACATGATTATGTCCTCAAAGAAGGCATTCTTCTGGTTAGATACATCATTTCTACAAGTAAGTCCATATAAAGTTTATATAAAGTAAAAAAAATAATTTCAAGAGAAAGACAGCATAAACTAAAGAAATGGATAAGCTTTGAGGTTTTGTACAATTCTTTGAGATCCTCCAAGGAAAAACATTCCCTAAAGCTGAATTTTCGGAACAGCTTGCTTCCTAATGATCTACTATTCTCTTACTTGAGGCAACATGTATACTAACTAACTAATATGCAATTGGGTACTGAATGTTGACAGAATCAAACAGACTCGTCACCTGACTAAACCATGGTATGTTTATAATGTGTGCAAAAAACTGCAGAAAGCACACGACAAAGGCACAAATCTGTGTGTCATTCCATTGCCAAAGTGCACAGCTCATTTCAAAAGCCCCATATCTAAGGGTCACTACAAACTAGAAGCAGTCACACTTGCTTCTAACCAATTTAATTTGAACTCTTCCATCCAGCATTATTGAATTCTCCCCAGTCTTCTAGACACAGAAAAGTACTGGTATGTTTAACCGTTCAATAAGGTTAGGTTTTAAGCCACACTAGTGTGGTTTTGTTGTACATTCAGTATCATCTAGTTTAAACATATTGAGCAATCAATTTGAACTTGTTATTGTCATTGGGATTTGAAAATTTAATAAGCAATTACCTGAGCACATTCCTTTATGTTTTTAATTTCTACTGAGATATTCAATTTCTAAGCCTAAAGCAATCATGCCCTCTCGAATGTTTAATTGAATGAATCCATAACTCTAGTCTGTTCCTGTCTATTTTTCAAATATGATGTCTAAAGCTAAGTGATACAATATCTTTTCAAGGAGTAATCTAAGAAGGAATACAAATTGGAAGGGTCTGGGGTGGATTTTACTTTTCGTGTGACACATGCTTGGAGAATAATTTCACCCCCTGTTGTCCCATTTGTAGAAATACATCGACTGCATTTCCAGTTGTAAAATGATGCTAATCCTTTGGCTTCATAGCATAACTCCCAATGTCTTTCATTTGATCTAGAATGGCTGAGAAAAACTCCAGAGAGTTGATATCTGTAGAACCCAATTAACTTTTTTTTACCATTTCCATTTTGTGTTACTTTCTAATCCAATATATTTCTGGGATCATTGTTTTTCCTACTTTATTTCTAGAGTAAGACTTCAAAGGAATAGTTGAGCTTTATCTTTTGTTTTTAACAGAAGAATTCAACAGAATTTAGGAGAAGAAAAATCTATACTACTATTATTCAAACTGGGAAGTTCTTGCACATTAAATACCATTTATCTGAACTTCTGCAATATGGTAGCTAGCACCTAGAACTAGAGAGGACTGTGCTAAAATGCCAAGAAGGCCATGTCCATACAACGTCTCCAGAGTTGATCCAAGATGTACAATCCGGTTAATACATTTATCAGAGATCATTGGGAATGTCACATAATGAGTGAAATTACTATCTCCATTACTCAAGCCCAAAAGTTTCTCCATGCAGATGAATCACAGCAATCTGTGCCAATCAAGCCATATAGCCCCAGTTCCATTGCTCTCCAAATGTGATAATGCACCAGATCTCTATACCCCAAATAAAATGGAGGTTCAAGGCTTCTACCTATATGATAAAAGCTTTGGGAATAACCACAATAGTACTCTCAAAACTATAATTTGTTTTGATTCTAGATGAATGGATCTGGAGTCAGGGAACTTAACTTGGATTTGAATCTCAGCTCTTGACGTAATTATTTGTAATAGTAAAACTGATTTCATAAACAGATCATTTGACTTTTCATGTGTGTTAGTATTACTTATTATTAATATTAGTTAGTATTACTTATTCATGTAGATTGTAAATTCCTTAGAGTATATTTTATGTTTCTTTGTGTTCACTAACAGCCTTCTGATTATCTATATGAGGGAGATGTATGCTTTCCAAAAGTATTTACTACCACATGTGTTGAACATAATAGAGTACACATGGAAAGGAGCTCCCTGTATACTTTCATGTCCCCCAGATTCTGTAGTTTGACCATGATATTGTATTCATTGTTAAATGAATTAAAAAATTAAATTTATTAAAGGCTCAGGATATAACAGTCTGACTAATGGGATCTCCAACTATTCAAAAACGTTTGCCCTAAGTATCTGCACAGGAAATACCAAGTGGATGAATAATGTGTTCTACCAGACTATAATTCAGTTAGAGGGAAAGGTAATACAGTTAGTACATCAGTATATCTATATTATATAGACACCACAGATGACAATAAACTGTACACAGAATTGAATGAAGTGCACAAGATTGTATTTAGGAAATTATGCAGTGGTTTAAAAATCCCAAGTTTCTCTTGGAACCAAGAATTTATCATTTCAAGCAAGGACGATAAAACATCTATTGATGTTTGTTCTATGGTTACAAATTTTGGAATACCACTATTTCTCTATATAATAAAAATTTCAGGTAACCTGACGAGCAATAGACAGATGTTAGACAAAGTAGATTATATTACCAAGAGTGGTGCTTGAGTCATGATATAAAAGATATCATCCAAGAGATATGGTTGGAAAGAGTCTGGGTCAAAATACAAAGATGGATGGCAACAGTACTGCATTGGTATCCATACACTGTAAAAAGGCCTAACTGTCCAATGCATCAGATGGATCTTCTATTGGGGATTTATGGGAGGACATAGACAAAATTTGCACAAAATGAGAAAGTGAGATGGGTTATTCTCTACACTGATGCAGGAAATACTCTCATGCATGAAATCAAAGACCAAATACTGAAAAAGTATTCTATCATTGTACCTATAATAAAACTATTAATATAATAGGTACTGAAGTATCTTGCATAAATAAATTGCGAGTAGTCATGATAGGAAGCAATTGTTGTCAAAAATGTCAAGACCGTTAGATTGAGAGTCAGGATGACTGGGTTGTAATCTCAGTCCTATCATGAACTATGCTGGTCAGTCAATTAGTATTTATTAAGCACCCACTATGAATAGACACAAAGAATACAAAGAAAGTTAAAAAACATACTTCCTCCTTTCAAGGAGCTCACAGTCCAATGAGGAAAACAACATGCATACGTTGTGTGTAAACAAGATAAATGCAGAATAAATTGGAAATAATCTTAGAGGAAAGATATTAAAATTAAGGAGGATTGGGAAAGACTTTTACAGAAGGTGGGAGGCCAGGTGAGATTTGAAGCAAGCCAGGCAAGTCAGAACACAAGGACAAGGAGAGAAAGTGTTTCAAGCATAAGGGCCAACCGATGAAAACCATGTGAAGTTGAACATGTCACAAAGTGATATCAAAGTCAAAAGGTCAGAGATCAAATCCCAGCTCTGCTATTTTCTTCCTGTGTGAAGTTGGTCACCTCACTTAAGTGCTCTATTCTCATTTTCATTATCTATAAAATGAGAGAGTTGGATTAAATGAGATCTTAGTCTTGTTCAAGCTCTAAAACCTGTGATATAATGACTTCCCTTGTCTGTGTCTCAATCTCCTCATCTGCAATATGAAGATGCTTTTAGATAGTTTCCACCATATATGTCCTTGCTAGCTCTTAAAAATCAATATTTTAAAATTTTCAGTTGTTTAATTTTGTATTCATTGGAGATATCACTCTCTATGTAAGTGAGGCTTCAGCTTTTCACTCATTTCATTTGTGGGAGCCTCTGTATAACAGGACAAACTAATTTGTCCTTAGCCCCAGCTCATAGCCTTTTTCTTCTAGAGTCTACCATTCACAGGCAAAATAGATGTTCTGAGCACCTTTTAGATTGCCTATTACATGAGAGGAGCTCCATAGCTGATAGTTACCCTGTATAATATCCAGAGGAAGGACTACTGGATACCAGAGATCTATATAGAAAAGCATGAAATCAAAAGATTGAATTAAAGCTGAGAGGAGGGTAAATTATAGGTTAAGAAATATAGACTAACCTGTCAAAAAGCATTTCTTCTGTAGGGGATAAAAGGTTTTCTAGATATAAAATCAGAAAAAAACCTTACTGTTCCGTGTTATAGGTATGATCAGAGAGCTTGTCTTTTACAGTAGAAAATCAATGGCTATATGAATTTTTAAAAACATGTTCAGGCTATTTTTTATACTCAACTTGAATATTGTGTTTCTATACTCAAAGCTCAAGTAAGCATGCCTTTCCCCACATGACCCTCTACATCTTAAACACTAAATCTCATTCTCATAATGATAAACTATGTGTTTTCTCTTTGCCTCCCTTGACACATTTTCCTCTGAAAAGAAATAGAAATCAAATCTCCACATTGTCAATATCATAAAGGTTCTATGTCACCAAAAGGGAGAAAATGAAGATGAATTTCATTTAACTATAGAGCTATATAACACAGACAACATAGAGGCAGACTTTTAATTTTTTGTTTACATGAATAAATGACTCCCCCTCTCCAGTACTCCTAAATGAAAGGGGACTATAAAATTTTATATCAGTTATTAAAGTATACTAATAGGAAGACATAGAAATCTAATTTTATTGAGGCAAACCTTTGAAGCTATCATGCTATTTAAAGAATAATTTAAAATAGCTTCATCACCCCCCCACAAAAAAATCATGGTGCCTTCCTAGGGTGAATTACCAAAAAGAAAATTAAGAAATCCTACTTTCACACTCAATTTTCACACACACACTTTGAAACAAAAACCTTTTTTCTTTTAAGTTAGATATCTTGCAGTACATTGGGAGCTGGCCTCAGAAGACCGGAGTTTCAAGCCTTACCACTGAAACATATGGATGGCAAACCGCTGTAGTATCTTTTGCCAAGAAAACCCCATGGACAATATGGTCTAGTGTCAAGAAGAGTTGAACACAACTGAGCGACCAAACAGCAATATGTGCCGGGCAGTATAATAAATATTGGGGATACAAATAAAGACAAAAAGCAGTCCCTGCTCTTGAGGAGTTCACTGTCTAATAGGGAAAACAACAAATGAACAACTGACTGTGTACAAACAACCTATACAAAGAATAAATATAAAATAATCAACAGAGGAAGATGACTTTTGGAAGATAATGCAAGTAGTGAATGACAGGGTCAGGGCTAAACTTGTGTTTCCTCATTGAGCGCTCTTCTCCTTATACCTTGAACACACTTCCAGACTCTTCTCCCATTAAAGGGAATTATTAATTTCACTGCTTGTTGTTTTTGTCGCTGTTGTTGCTGTTAGGGAGACAAGATGAAATTAACTTTTTAACAGGAAGCTTTTATTCAAATGGAAGTTCATTGCTTCATTTTTAACTTTTCTTAAATACTATATATATATATAACAATTATGTGACTTCAGAGAAAAGATCATAAGAAAAGAGTTTCTCCAAAGATATATGACAGACCTGACCTGTTCTGGTCATCATTTCTCTTCATTAATACTTAAGAGAAACAAAAGGAATCTATTTTAATGCTAGAAATGGGAAAATATACTTAACTCTTGGAGAGAGTTTAGTCTTCAAAGTGAAAAATAAATTAACAATGGTACCCAAGGAAACATCATTAATCTTTCCTTTAATTATGTGTTTTATATCTACATTTGAATGTTGCATTAAAAACTAATTTCTGATTCACTGACATGATTTCAATAAACTAAATAGATCTGCTGAACTTTCTCATATGTACAGTGTTTCCATTTATTTATATTACAGAGGGTGTGAGCAAGTGAATAGGTTCCTTTACCTTGTGGGTTAATAAAGAGCTGATGCCCTAAAATACACACACACACACACACACACACACACACACAAAGACAAAGTCAGAGTAAGATTTATGGAATGGGGAACAGAAGAAAAATTGTTTATCCAAACAAATCACAGTCTTGAAAAAAACTTTAATAGTCTTAGCAGGATTGATTTCAATTCCTTTACCCCTGTGAAAGAAAGAGAACCTGTATAGAAGAGAGTATAGATGTGAATAATGGTGTTTTACACACACACACACACACACACACACACACACACACACACACACACACACCCCTACACATTAACACATACATACATCTGTGTATGTATATGTATATACTTAACACCAATGTCTACTCACCCCGTTCAATGTTATTACTGATTAGGCTGGAATGTGGGAACGGCTGTTTGATAAAGACAATAGATGAAGAAAAGAGGTTAGCAATTATTGAGAGATTAGTGCAGTCTATCGAAGTACTCCTATTTTCCCCAATGAGTGAACAACTTTGAGAAAACAAAGCCCCACCTTCACATAATGTGTCTATGCTGAGCATCTAGATTGCCCCATAGAGTGAGAATCTTTTCCTTCCAGTGTAAAGCCCCAGTGAATAAAAGCGAGTGTTTTCCCTACTCTTTAGCTGTATTTATTTTCCACTACTTGCCCAGTTGAAATGGTGCTAATATGCCCCAGAGGGCATTGCTTCTGTCAATTTCAACAGAAGTAGCAGCAAGAACTTTATGAGGTGTATCAGTTTGGTTGTAGGTGGGTAGGCTCAAGTGCCCTGGAGACTTATCCAGGAAGGAGACTTTAGACTCAGAAGCCAGATGGTAGGAAGTAAGTCAATTTATTTATCTATTTAAATTTATTTTTCATTTTCCTGTTTTGAACTTGACAAACATCAACAAACCTGATCATTTCCATGCACAAAAAAGCAACTTTTATATAGGATTTACAAAATATTTCACATTATTTATCTCTTTTGACATTCACAAGAATCCTGTGAGGAAGGTGTTATTAAAGCCTTTTTGCAGAAGAGGAAATTGAAACCAAGAACAGTAAAAATTATTTGCCCAGGGTCATACAGGTCAAAAGTGCCTAAGGCAGTTTTTGAATTCAGGTTTTCTTGATTCCAAGTCCAATAGTCTGTCCATTATATGCCCTTACTGCCTGCAACAGGAAAGAGAGTTCTGTATACAAAACCTCAAATCTCATTGTTGTTGTTTTAAGTATATACTAAATGCAGTACATTAATTCTAGAAGTTGCCTGGCTTGTCTTTGTTTTCCTGCAAGCCTCCTTATGCTCCCTTCTGTGAAACTTTAAAATAGTTTATTTGCACTCTTTTCTACCTTCCTTTTTATTTTTAAATCATGATCACTATCTTACCTCTCCTGTTCTATACTCCCCCTTTAAAAATATAAAAATCATTCTAAATATCCTTTTTATAATGTGCTATCATAGTTACCTCAACTAGATCCAAATTTTGGCCACATAGGAGAAATTCATTGGCACCCTTACTTCATCAGCTTTCTGCCAATCAAGAGGTAAGCAGCGTGATTCATCTTTGGTCCTCTGGAATTGTATTTGATCAGGGCATCGGTCAGTGTAGCTTTTCAGAATTGTTTTTCAAAGTTGTTTCTCTTTACAATGTTGTGATCTAAGTTCCACTGGTTTTGTTCATTTCACTCTGCATTGTTTCACATTAATATCCCCAGTTGTCTGTGAATCCATCCCTTTTTTTTAATTTCTAAGAACATAATAATATTCCTTAACATCCACGTGCTATAATTTGCTCATCCATTGCCCAAATGATAGGAACCCCTCCAATTCTCCACTACAATCAAAATTGCTTCTTTAATATAGGTTCTTTCCATTTTGATTATCTTTTTGTGGGTTTATTTCCGGCAGTGATATTGCTGGGTCAAAACATATAAAAACATCAGTGAACTTTTGGGCATAGTATCAAAATAGTTTCCAAAAAGATGATACTAATTCAAACTTCACCAGAAAGTCATGGCTATGTCTGGCATCTCACACCTCATCCAATAATTTTCATTTTTTGTCATCTTTAAAAATCTGATAACTGTGGAGTGGAAACTCAGTTTTGGTTCATTTTTTCTTACTAATAATTTGAAACATTTTTCCATATGATTGTTGAGACCTTCTTTATTTTCTTTTGAAGGATGCTTGTTCATATCCTTTAATCATTTCTTTATTGGGAAGTGACTCTTTCACATATTTTAATTGGAACCCAAAATATATTGGTATAACGTTTATCAGATAAACTTCCTAGAATTTCCCCCAACATTTTTTCTTTGGAACTTAAATGCATTTTTGTTTTTATGGAAGTGTTTTAACTTTATATAACTACATTTGTCCATTTAATCTTCTGCAATTATCACTATCACATTTGGTCAAGAATTTTATAGATACAAAAGTTATTTTCTTCAATTTGTCTCTTATTTGTTCATCGGGTGACTTTTTTATAACTAGGTATTAACTCATTTGGAGATTCTAAGGTAATGTAGAGATGTAATAAATGATATTGATCTAAATCTATTTTCTGGTAGGCTGTTTCTAAATTTTTCCAACAGTTTAACATGGAAGAGTCAGCCCTTACCCTAATAGTTGGAAACTGTACTTTTACAGGACACTAAGTTACTATATTCCATTATCATAAATTCTAAACTTCTAATCTGACCTA
>CM053772.1:126871958-126917767 GCA_028658325.1 Potorous gilbertii | reverse complement strand
AAAAAGGAGAAAAAGATGAGGAGGGAGGGGTTTTCAGGCATGAAGACATCCAGTGAAAATGCTCTTTGAGTCTAGAGATGAAGGGTCCAATTCAAGGAACAGGAAGGAGGTCAGTGTCACTCTATCACAGAGTAGGTGGTAGGAAGTAGACTAGATAGGTAGGAAAAGGTCAGATTATAAAGGATTTTAAAAGTCAAACATTGTTTTTTTTCTGTTATTCAATTCTGGAATTGAGCGACTTGCTTTAAGTAGTCACTACATTTTATTGAAGATGGTACAGTCAGATTTTGGGATGATCAATTTGTTGGCTGCATAGAGGATGAATTGAGGAAAGAAGAGACAGATATAAGAAGGGAAACAGATATAAGTGATGAGACATAATATAAAAGAAAACTCAAAATAAGAACAATAATTGACATTTACATGATATTTTTTAAAATTCACAAAATGTTTTAAATATATTATCTCAATTCACAACTATTTTTAAAGTAAGATTGAGAGAGGATAGCTGTTTTACCTTTGATTACATAGTTACTCAGTGTCAGAGGTGGAATTTTAATCTGTGCTTTCCTGACACCAAGTTCAACCATTTGTTCATTTGGTGAAATAGGGAAAAGCAACAAATTAAACTTGAGATCTTAACCCAAGAAGAAAAGTTTGATATCCTAAATGTCACTGAAGCTTTGTGGGACAGCATTAGTGACTGGAATAAAATTATAGAAGAATATGCCTTACTCATAAAGAAAACCGTAGTTAAAAGAAATGATGGACAAAGATTATACATTAATAAGACATGTTTAGGTGAGTAAATCCAAGAAGTGGAAGTGGGGGGGATGGGGAAGAGTGGATAACATGAGAGTGAATATTAATGACAGGAAAAACATGACTAGTATGAGAATATACCACAGTCCACTAAGAAGGAAGGAAATACAAGAAGAATTTGAGAAACATATCTGGAATCCAACAAAGTACTGACAAGAGGCTGCAACTATATGAATATTTACTGGAGGTCATTCTGTCAAAAGCAGATAAATCCTTAACTTGACCAAACAATAATTTTGTCAAAAGTTGGAAGAAGTGCCTATGGGACTGATGTAATCCTATAGGTTTTGGTCAGTAAAGGGTAACTGGTTGTTAAATGTTAAAATAATGGGAATCTTGGGAGGAAAACTTAAACACTCAACTTGGTCTTAGGTTTGGATAGTGTAACATGCATCAGATTTAGGGAAAGCAAATTTCAAATGATGGGCTAGGTCTCAAGGCTCAAAATTATACAAAGCTAGTTAGCCCCAATGTTCTAAAAAAGAAAAAAAAAGAGAGCATCGAACAAGAGAGTTCTCTGTTTGTTTGTCTTTATTCTGTTCACAAATATATCTTTTCCTTCCCTTCCATCTCCCAAGGGGAAGGAGGCACCTTTGAACAACCGTGCACAGTCAAGCAAAACATGTTAGCTATGTTCAAAAATTTCTATTCCCTTCTGCCTATTTAGTTCATCATCTTTCTCTCAAGAGATGGAGTATTCTCATTGCTGGTCTCTAGAATTATGGTTCATCATTACATTATTGATAATCAAATTACATTACATGATTGATAATTGAATTATTAAAAATCTTCAAAGCTGCTTGCTTTTAGAATGTTATTGTTATAAACGGTTTTCCTGGTTGTGTTTGTTTCATTCTTTTCACTTCATTCATACAAGTCTTCCTAAGTATCTCTGATGTATAATATTTTTTATTTCTTATGGCAAAGAATATTTAATTATATTCATATACTATCATTTGTTCAGTCATTTCCTCAGGAATGATGATGGGCATCCCCCCAGTTTCCAATTCCGCTACAGTACAAAATGAACTGCTATATTTTTTTGCAATGTGTAGATTTTTCTTGTTCTTTTTTTTTGAGACATATGCCAACTAAAGGTTTTACTGGCTCAAAAAATATGCATGCACAGTTTTGTGATTTGGGGGAACGTATGTCTAAATTATTTTCCAGAATAGTTATATTACTCTATAATCTTATCAACAATACTGTGCCTGTTTTTCTGCCTCCCCTCCAATATTTTTATTTTTTGTCATTTTCATTTTTCATCCAATTTGCCAATGTGATAAGTATGAGGTAGAACATCAGAAATACTTTAATTTGTATTTCTGTAATTATTAATGATGTGCAACACTTACCATGAGGTTTTTAATAGACTTTATTTATTTTGGAGAATTGTCTATTCATATTCCTTGACTATTTGTCAATTGATTCATCTTATAAATTTAAATCAGTTCCTTAAGTATCTTGGAAATGAAACTTTATCATAGAAACTTAAGGGGAAAATTTGTTTTTTTTCCCCCACACCTATTAACTTTTTCCCTTCTAATCTTAGCTGCTTTGGTTTTCTTTGCTCAAAAATCTCTTAAAATTTTTTTAAATAAAATTCACCCACTTTATCTTCCATCATTTTATCTCTTTTGTTTTATTATGAAATCTTCTCCTGTTTAGAGATTCAAAAGGTATTTTTTCTTACTCCTTTAATTTCTGTGATGGGAACTTTCATACCATGCCAAATATCAATTATAGCTTATTTTGTATATAGCAGGTCCACACAACATATAGTCAAATGTTGTATGGGTCTGGTATATGGTATAAGATTGTTGCAGACCTAAATCTGATTTCTGCCTGACTGTTTTCCAATTTTTCTAGGACTTTTTAAATTAAATATTCCTTAATAAATTAATTAGGGTTATTGAATTTATCAAAAGATAAGCTACTTAGGTTCATCAATTTCTGTATTTTGTGTTATTCTATTTCTTTGATCAATACTTAATTAATTTGATTTTTGTGTGTGTGTGTTTCATTTTTTGTTGTCCAGTCATTTCTAACTCTTTGTTACCACTTTTGGGGTTTTCTTAGTAAAGATACTGGAGTAGTTTGCCAGTTCCTTCTCCAACTCATCTTACAGATGAGAAAATAAAAAGGCGCAGCATTCTATCCACTGTGCCATGTAGCAGCCCAATTTAATTATTGCTGCTACTAAATATAGTTTGCAATTTGACACTTCTAGATCCCATTTCTTCTGGATTTTTTCATCACGTCCTTTGAAATACTTGGCTCTTTTTTCTTCCAAATGAATTGAGTTTTATCTTTCCTTATAAAATAATTCTTTAGTAGTTTATTTGGCTTGGCACTGAATAAGCAAATTAAAATTCTGAAAATTTAAACAATCACATACAGGGAGAAAAATGAAGAACTAGCTCAGATAATTTGTGAAATACTGTGCAATGAGCTCTTGATGCCACTAGTTAGTTTTAGTTACAAAATTTTAATATCCATGAGAACATGAAAGGATAAATTAATTAAATCAATGGCAAGGGATAGAAGAGATACTGATATTGTCTCACAATTTCTAGGGATATGCAGCTCTCCTGGTCTCCCTTGTCCATGGAGATTAATATGACAGAAAGACTAAGATATAACAGCTTTGCATAAGGTTACAGGAATGCTAATTTTGAGCTAAGTGGGTCTAGGCCATCTAGCTCAAATCCTTCAATTTACATATAAGGGAACTAAAATCTAGTAAAGTTAAGTAACTGCCTCAGAGTCATATGAGCAGTAAAGTAAAATCAGAAATAGAATACAGGTCCTTTTGACTGCAATATCTGAGTTCCTTCCCCGACACCATTTTGTCTCAGTCATCTGGGTTGTGAAACATACCCTTTTATCTTAATCTATAATGTTAACATAAAGATAAGTGATTGTATGACTTCACCTTAGACTCAATCTAGAATATATTGATTTATTGATATGTATCTACAGAATTTTGACCCTAACTCTCAACTACATTCCCTAGCATTTATGCATGTACGACTCATAAAAATCCTTAGGTTGTCAAATCTGACAATAAATCTCAAGGAGTCCCCTTGTTTGAAATTCTATGTGGACATACTATAGGAACTCTCTAAATAGAATAATGAAGATAGAAACATCACTGATTAATTTAAATGTTTGAGATAGACGTGAATTGAAGTAAGGCCAGGAAACCAAGGATGAATGCAAAAGATTGCAGAATGTTGCAAAAGAATGCAAGTAGTATGAGTTATAAAAGTTATATAGCATATAATAATGCATAGCATATAATACATTATATATATAATTTGGAATGTATATAACATAAAATGTATATAATATGTAGTATATAACAATATAGTATATATAATGCAAGTAGTATGAGTTATAAAAGTTATATACCATACAATAATGTATAATATATAATATATATATATAAAATTTGGAATATATATAACATATAATGTATATAATATGTAGTATATAATAATATAGTATATATAATGTAAGTAGCAGAAGAGTTATGAAAACAAAATGCTAAAGCAGGTGAAAAAATTAGGAACAAAAAAGAGGGAGTTGTGTGCTTTGGAAAAAAATTAAAAGAGATAAGATCAACTGCTCAAGACAATGATAAGGGTTGATGGGAATAATTCCAGCCTCCATGTTGAACAGCCTTATGTTTTTATTTTGTCTATCATATGAATAATTTTTAGATTGGAAAGTACAGAACAAAGGTGATTAACAGGGAGCAGTTTCCTAAGAGAAGTTAAAGAGATAGTCCCAATGTACTATGGACTCTTTTGGACTAATATTCTAGTCAAGAGGATTTCTGTTACCAATTAAGTTTATCCAGATTAACACCAAATCCATATTTGAAATCAAGTCCTAAGTATTCAGTAGCTTCCCATGCTAAATGATCTAAGAAAAAATGGCATTAAAATATTTACTCATTTATGAAATAATAATAAAGTAACAGGAAAAGGAAACAGTATTAGCATGCAATTCAAAATAAATAGAATCTGATTCTCCCTTTATCCAAGAGTAATTTGGAGAAGAAATTCCCCCCAGACTTTTTCCTCCAGAGTTAGAGGTTAAGTATAGGTATGGTCTCAGTAGCCTGATTATACATCTGGGTGTGTGTATACTGCCTTAGTTCAGCCTGGATGAAACAAACTTCCCCTTAAATCTTTCTTTTTCCCTCAAAGACTTGGCTACTCAATGAATCCTCTCACCCCTTATGAATAGATTCACGAGCCAGGGAAATAAGTTCCATAGAACAAAAAATAAAATCTTCCCTTCTAGTTAATGTCCTCAAGTTCTATCTTTTCTTTAGATGCCACTTTATTTTCCAGGGCTTTCAGTCCTTCTATCAGTGACCTTACCTTAATTTATGATAAGCATTCCATCCAAATGCATCACAGTTTTAATCTCTGAAGGGTAGACAATAAATCATGTAGTGCTTGTTTGCCCAATAACTTCCCAAGAACTCTTATGACTTAAGTTATTTTTTTTATTTTCAAATCTGAAATATCTTTATTTCTCTGATGTAGATGAATAGGTAGAGAAAAAACCCAGGGATGTATAGACACCCCTAAGATAAGGTTATGATTTTCTTTACCAACTTGATCATTTTTTCATCTCTTTAATATGCAGATACAGTCAAAGATTTGTTTGGTTGATTGGTTCTTTTTACATACTCTGCCATCTTCCTGTTTTGTTTTGTTTTGAAGTCTTAGTGTCCATAAACATAGAAATCTAATTGAATAGGTGTCTGGGGCAATCCCCTTTACCTGGGAGGGTGAGGCTAACTGATCACCTCAATTTCATTGCTCTGAGCTTCCATAGATTAAGCCAACACCAATATGGTGATGTTTTGAGAACAAGAGACTGCAAAAGTACCTAAGGAGGGCTAAAACAATCCAGATCAGAAATAGAGAAGGTTCAAGCTCCTCTGCTGATCATAAGTAGAGACAGCTTCTAAGTAGTTTCTATTCTTCTAGTCCGGCCAGGATAGGGAGATCCATTCTCAAAGCAAAATAAAATAAAATTTAAAAAAGGTCTAGAGAAACAAAACTTATATTCATGAAACAATTAAATAAGAGTACAAGACAATATGTGATTAAATGATGAAATGAGTGGTAGAGACAAGTGCTGTTGAAATTCAAATCCAAAATTCACGTTCATTGTGCTTAGTGTGCACAAAGAATAAAAATGAAGTGAGGCTTGACCTGGACTTAGAAGGATTGGAAGGATTTGATAGACAAAAGTGGGGACAGAAGCATTCTGGATGAAGGAAATATGAGGAAAGGTTAGGAATTGGAATTGAACATAAAGAGCTTGAGAATCTAGATGATTATGGAAAAAATGAAGGGGATAAATTACATTTTTCCATCAATATTTCTGTTAATGTTTTGTTAAACTGAAGACGAGAAACCTGCAAAATATTATTCAAAATATTCCTCTGTGGTAAGTAAATAAGGTGAGAGGTTGAAACAGTTTCTCTTGGCAATTTCACTATGCAGATTCAAGCACATTAAAGCCAAATGACCTGTCCATATTGCAGGAAACCAGTCCCTCTTGTTGGATTTCCAGCACTTCCTGCTTCCTGATAAGATACACTCTTGAGTACTTTAGCAGGGCTACTGAGCTACAATGAAAACAGTCTTTCCCACATCATTTCTCTACTTTAGCCTCCAATATCATGCTAAACTCAAATGAACTGAATTATATGAATTTAAAGAATAAT
This sequence comes from Potorous gilbertii, assembly GCA_028658325.1. Taxonomy (NCBI): domain Eukaryota; kingdom Metazoa; phylum Chordata; class Mammalia; order Diprotodontia; family Potoroidae; genus Potorous; species Potorous gilbertii. The sequence goes on along the minus strand of CM053772.1, from coordinate 126,911,187 downwards.
TTCCAATGTTTCAAATGTCTGCAATCACTTACTTTACCATCACACAGAGTATATTTCCATCAAAAGTTCATGTTTTAATTGAAAACCTGTATTTTTTATCTACTGCCAAAATCATAGCACATGTAGAGCTTTTATTTCTTCATACAATGAAACTAAAGGGTTTCATCAATGTAAGTGTATGAAGATTGCATAGCACACCTCTGCCACAGAGATTAATTAGAGAGTCATCAATATTGTGAGCATTTACATTTGTGCTGACTCATTAAATGTATCACTTTTCAAAAGGCCTTCCTTGGCTCTCTGTCTCTTTCATTAGTGTAGTGGACCCTTGACTAATGTCTCCTGCTGGTTCTGAAGCACTGCTCTGCTGAAAGCTCAACACATTAAACCAAACCAACTCTGGCTGAAGACTTAGCTGAAGGAGACATTGAAATTTGACTTTTATTAAGTGTGGTTAAAGATATAGAATCTTGTGGTAATTTCAAGTACCTTGTAATTACTAGAGAATATTAGTATTCACAGACCACTATTAACCCATCAAGTGCCATCAGAGGGTAATGAAATAGACTGTCTTTGAGCATGATGACCTCAAGGTCATCATCTTCGCTCTTAGGAATATTTTTGTTATTAGATATGTTATAAATATAATTTGTATGTGACAGAACACAACTCTCCTGCAAAATAAATAAATAAAGCCAGTCAGATTGGTTTTTTTGTGTTATAGTTTTCAATGTACTGTTTAAGAATAAAGTAAAAAGAAATAACAAAACAAATATCTATAGTATGAATATTCTGAAAGGAATTATTTATGAAGTTTTCATTATCCTGAAAATTTATAGAGCAACTCAGTATGGAATGGTACCAGCTATTTCTCTGTTTCCCTATCTCCTAGTTGGCACTTTGCTTTTTCCCACTAAGGAGACCTCTCCCTAATGCTCTGATATAGCCTTCTGGGTTTGCCTATCAATTGTCACACTGTACTTAAACCACATCAACTTTTCTCCCACCCTCTTCTCTCCAGCAAGGAAACTAGTATCTAGTGGTTCAGAGCCATAAAGTATAAATGACCTTCACTTGCACATGAAAATTTAAATACATACCTTACAGATTTTTTTAAAAGTCTGAAATGATTACTCAATTAAATTCAATTTAACATGCATTAATTAAGGACTACTATGTTTAGCTGGAAGCAAATAAAAAGGAAAAGAAAAGTTCTGTCCCTGAAGAGCTTATATTCCATTGAAATGGGGGAGGGGAAAAAAAGGGAACAGGCTATTAAGTGCCTCTTACATGCCAGACACAGGGTTAATTGCTTTAGAAATGTTTTCTTATCTGACCCTCATAACAACCCTGAGAGGTGCTATTATTAGTCTCATGGATCAATCAATCAAACATTTATTAAGCACCTGCAACATGTCAGGAACTGTACTAAATGCTGGAATATAAAAAGAGACAAAAGGCAGTCTCTGTCTTCAAGGAGTTTACAATCTAATAAGGGAAATGTTTTTTTCCTTTGTCTTTCCGTTTCAAAGGGCAGTGCCATCACTGATAATATATTGATTTGCCATTGAATTTGATTTAATTGAGGCAGAGTTGCATAACGTTGTCAGCCTCTCTCTCTCTCTCTCTCTCTCTCTCTTCCTGAATCATGGAAGACCAGTGACAGGATAAGTGAGGATGATTGGTTATGGCCTGAGATGTGCTGAATGACCTTGCTCTATTCAATGTTTGACCAAGTTCTAAGTGCTAGCACCATTGCATCTTCTTCAACTTTCTTCATGCCACTGGAACAAATTTTTCTCGTTCACCCATTCTGGCAGGTGAAGCCTTGACATGCTTGGGGTAGACTATATCCCAACTCACTAACAGGTTTGAGGTCTCACCATGTTTTAGCCCATATGCTGAGAAAGTTTACTAGAATGTGACTATTATGCATGCAGATCTTCTTGGAGTCACAGGAGAGAGTTAGGTGAATCAGTTAGACACTAAATGTGGATGAGCAGCCATGAAATAGGCTCAGCAACACCACACACAAGAGGTGCTATTTCTCCTAAACACAGCAAACCCACCACAGATATATACAAAGCAAATTACATACAAGATATATAGCAAACAAGTAAAAGAGGCAAAGTAGTAGAATTAAGAGGGGTTGGGGAAGGCTTCCTGTAGAAAGTGGAATTTTAGTTGGGATTTAAGGGAAGCCAGGGAGTCAGCAGTCAAAGTAGAAGAGGGAGAGCATTCTGGCCAGAGGGGACAGCCAGAAAGAATGTGCTGAATGAAGTGAAAGAATATCCGGCTTGTGGAATAGCAAAGAGGGGAGAGTCATTGAATCAAAGAGTACATTTTGGGGAATAAGGAGTAAAAGGACTGAAAAAGTTGGAGGGATTTTGAAGGGTTCTGAATACCCAACTTAGTATTTTGTATTTGATCCTGGAAGCAATAGAAAGCTATTAGAGCTTATTGACTTGAGGGGTGGGGAAGAGGTAGGAGACAGGAAGGATGACAAGATCAAACCTGTGTTTTAGGAAAATCACTTTAGTGGCTCAGTGGAGAATCAGTTGGAGTAGGAAGAGACTTCAGGTAGCCAGACCCACAAACAGACCATCAAGGGTGAAGTAATGAGGGCCTGCCCTAGAATGGTGGCAGTGTTAGAGGAGAGAAGGGGGAATATTTGAGAAATGTTGCAAAGGTAAAATTGGCAGGCCTTGGCAACAGCTTAGATATATGGGATGAGAGTTTGTGTACCAAAGGGACTGAGATGATGGTATTGCCCTTGGCAGTACTAGGGAAGTTATGTATGTGTGGTGGGAGGAATAACGAATTATTATTTGGATATATTGAGTTTGAGATGTCTACTGGGCATCCAGTTCAAGATGTATGAAAAGCAGTTGAAAATAAAAAATTGGAGGTCAGCAGAGAACGGGGCAGAAAGATAGATCTTACCATCATCAGCATAGAGATGGTAATTAAATCCACGGGTGCTGATGAGATCAGTAAGTGAAATAGTACCAAGAGAAAAGAGAAGAGGTCCCAGGACAGAACCCTGAGGGACACCTAAAATTAGAAGGTATGATCTGGAGTAAGATATAGCAAAGGAGACAGAGAAAGAGTGGTCTGACTGTTAGGAGGAAAACTGTCCAACAGTGTCAAAGGCTATAGAGAGATCAAAAATAAGGACTGAGGAAAGTTCATTGGATTTGCAAACAGAGATCATTAGTAACTTTGGAGAAAACACTTTAGGCAGAGTGATAAGAGAGGCACCTATAGTAGATGACCTTTTCAAGAAATTTAACTATAAAGAACAGAGAGAAATAAGATGATGGCAGGAATGGAAAGATCAAATGAGGTTTTTTTTAAATCTTTTTTTCATGATAGAGAATTGTGGGCATGTTTGTAGGCAGTAGGAAATTAGTCAGGGGAGAAGGAGATATTTAAAATATGTGAAAGAATGTGGGTAACAGAGGGGGCAATCTGTTGGAGGAAACAATATGGAATAGAAGGGTTAGTTTTGGTAAGGGGTAAGTCACATTTCATTATGTGAGAGAGGGATAAATGGAAAAAAAGTGTCAGTAGGATCCTGGGTGATAGGAGTTGAAGAAGAGGGAGTTCAGACTAAATATTTTCTATAGAATATGAGACAAAGTTTTCAGCCAAAAAAGTAGAGGGAGTGGGAGTTGTGGGAAGCTTAAAGAGGGCTGAAGGGATTTGGAAGGGTCACAATAAAAAGTAAGATACTGAGTTGATAAGAGAGGTATGAGTGAGATTGCCTAGCAGCAGTGAGGGCTCAGTTGAGGTTATGGAACATAAATTTGTAGTGAAGCCAATCAGAATAGTTGTGTGATTTTCTCCATGTTCATTCATCCGCACATGGGCATGTATGAAGGCAAAAAATGATGGAAGCCATCCAAGGTTGAGACTTGGCTGGGGATAATCAGTGATATAATTCAAGGGACTCAAGAGAGGACAATATGAAGTTGATTTGGTGCACTGAGGAGTCAAGATGTGGAGAAGAGGAAAGAGTAGATAGTGCAGGGTAGATGACTTGGGAGAGAATTAAAGAGTAAAGGGTTTGGAGATCATAGTGAGGACAGAGAATAGGTTTATATAAGGAAAGGAAGAGGGAGAGGTGAAAAATTAATAGATTATGTCCAGATAAGGGGATTTCAAACCTATTAAATATGGGGATAGTATATTTGTGGATTATGGGAAGAGCAGGAATATGACCATCTTTTTGTGTGGTTGAGGTGAGATGGGGGAATAGTTAATGGAAAGTAAGTAGGTTAAGGAACTGAGTGCTTAGGATATTTTGATGAAGAATCAATGTCTTTGATGTCCCCTACCAGGTATCAAAATCATTTAGGAAAAAAAGGAGTGACCTGGCAATTTATAGATAAAAGACACTAAAATTTTGATTTATGGTAGATATTACTAACATTAACCTAAAAGGAAGATGCATTCCTGAGTGATAGAGAAAGGAGAAGAATCTAGCAGTGACAATGGGGAACGAGAAGTATTCCAACTCCCTCCTTCAACTAGTGAACTAAGGAGCTCAAGTGAATGAGCCGACAGTATTGGATAGGGTGGCCAAGAAAGTTGTGTCACTGGGGGAAAGCAAGGTTTCATTAAAAGCTAGTAGAGGGAAGGCGAGAGAGAAGAATTAATTTAAGACAAGGGAAAGTTTTTGCCTGTAGAAATCATTCCAGAGGGCATAGTAGAAGAGCTAGATGGAGTTAGGATGAAACTTTGGATTGGCAGGCTTCAGTGAAGAAGGAGGAATCAGGTGGTAGGGGCTATGAAATGGAATTTGGATGGTGATTTACAGGAATTGAATCATTTTACAGTTGAAGAAACTAAGACATCTAGGAAATGTTTGAGGCCAGCTTTGAATTTACATTTTCTTGATTTCAGGTCCAATGTCCTATGCCCTGTGCCACCAATGAGCATATGGGCAAATAAATATATGCACAAATTATTAATAACATGCACAGAAAAGTATGTACATATTGTATGTACAAAAGGATGAAAAGTTATATCAAGAAGAAGTAAGCATCATCAACTTGGGGGATGAGGGAAAACCTCACAAAGAAAGGGATACAAAATTGTGCTTTGAAGGATGCTTAGCTTTCTTCCACTTAGAGTAAAGGGGGCTGACCTGGAAGACTATTGATGCAAAAATATGGGCTTGGATGATGGAATGTTGTATATGGCTAGCCAGCCAGTTGGGTAGAATATATAAGGGGTAAAAGGGAGTAATACAAAATAAGACTAGAAGGACAGATGGGAGTCATAGTACTAAAGACTTTAAATGGTCAGACGGACTGATGAGCTTGCATTGCATTCTTCAAGCAGAAAACAGATACTGAAGAGTTCTGAACTGGGGATGGAGTAGGAAGTGTGAGTGACATTGTCATATCTCTGTTTTAGGGATATAAATTCAGGAGCAGCATAGATGATGAACTGGAGATGAGAGAGATTGGAGGTAAGGGAGAGAAAGCAAGAAGCTACTATTGTAGTATAGAGGAGAGCTTATAAAAGAGTTGAAATTAAGCAGTGATTGTGAGTGGAGAGAGTGGGATAGATGTAAGAGTTATTGTGGAGGTAAAATAAATCAGATTGTAACTGATTGGATATTGTGGGGATAAGAAAGAGAGTTATGAGCTAGGAAGAAGAATAAAAGATATCTACAAAGAATGGAAGACTGGGAGTCCCTCAATCAGAGTAGAAAAATTTGGAGTAGAAAGTGTTTCGGAGGAAATACAAGGAGTTTGGAATACGTTGTGTATGAGATGATGATAACTTTGGAAATTATTATAACTGCTAAGGATAGCCCTAGTCTAAAAGAGACTAGAATCCAGTAATTCTGAGATATGTATATAAGTAAATAATATATAATAAAAGGAAAATTGAGAAAAGTGCTCAAGAGAAGCATGCTGTGAATATGGAGTCAGAAAGCTACCTCCAAGACCTGACAATAAACCTCATCCCTAACATATCAGACAAGAGGTTACCAAGTCTGTTTTTGAATTCCTCTATTGAGGGAGGAAAATATTACTTCTTAAAATTCCCAATTAACTTTTCTAGCTCTCAATGTTAGTGATGGAAATGGGATCTGAACCCCCAAAAGGAAAAGTCTCTGGATTTTTCCATTTGGCCCAGGACCCTGACATTGGCCTGGTGTACCTAGCCATTCCCAGTCTCTTTTTGTTAGCTCTCAGTCACCCCAGACTACTTGGCTACTCCTAGATCCTTTGCGTGGTCTTTCTGTATATAAGATCCATTTGACCCTCCATTAAATTGCTTAGATTCCTTAAGAGCTTGGCCAATGCTCAGGTCCTTACAATATGGCCGTTAGAGCAGATTCTTAAAGTCTTGCCCATCCAATCTGTGTTCTAATAAACTGGCTGAAAGAAGACTTATGTTGAATTCATGTGATGCAAGACCTTGAATTCTGGGGTCTCAGGACCCCTAGACCTCAACATATGGAAGTATCTCTACATCAAAATTAAACTTATCTCCTAGAACCATCCATCATTTGTTTCTATACCTGCCCTCTAGAGTCTATAAGAACAAGTATAATCCCCTTTTCACAATCTTATCACATCCTTTCCCCACTCTTAAAACTTCACTTCTTCAAGCTAGATCATCCTCAAGTCCTTCAACTAATCCCTTCTGGCAAGACTTTAAGACCTCTCACCATCCTGGTGAACTTTCTCTAGACAGTCTCTGAAATTACAAAAGTCCGCCCTAAAATGTCACATCCTAAAATGTGGAATTGAACTAGTGCTACTGAGATGGTCTATCTAAGATCATACACAGCAAAAATTCCATTTCCCTAGTCCTGGATACTTTCTTAGATATACAAATGGATGTGGATGTAGTCCCCACAAATGATACAGAGTGCAACCTGTTTATGCCTGCTCATTCTATCATATTCTTGTCCATGTTGGTTCACTCAGTATACCAGAGACCTTCTTTGATATCTCTTGAAATAAATGCAGAATTGAGCACCAGTCTTTTCACCAGTTATTTCACCTGCTTAAACAGGGCTTAACATCTACTCCCTTCAGGCTAGGCTAGTTTTTCCTTAAAAGGAACTGAGATTTAATTATTCTAGACTATAAAGACTCAAGTCCTAAATACAAAGGTCACTGTAGAAGAAGTCACTGGTTCTCGAGGTCCACTTTGGACCCACTTATCTCCAAGAAAATTGGGGTCAGAGAAGCTCCACCTACCTGAATAAGAACAATATCCTCATTGAATACCTTTTGCATGCTGTGATTAAGTAAAACTTCTTTTATTAATTATCAGATGGTTTATAATTATCCTATTTTATTTTTTAATTGAAAATTTTTAATGAACATTTTCTATATGTACAAGTGACTGTATTATATGTCATGAGAGATGGAAAAAGAGTTCCTGCCCTCCTTCAATTTATAATCTCCTTGAAGAGGTGACACATATACATATAAACATATGATATTCTAATATAAAACAAAATATGCTAAATGTCAAACAATTGTGCTAAGGATTAACCCTCTTTAAGAATACTTGTGGGTGGCTAAAGGAATGCTGGGCATCTCTAAATACTTTCTTTCTGCTAAAGTGGGACCAGAAGAATGAATCAGATCCAAAGCCCCTCAGTAAATAATTCAACTCTACATTATCTAATCAAATTCTTTGTATCCTTTCACTATGACAAATCATACCTTACCAAACCAGAATCTTGGATTCCTTCCACCATATACCTCTTTTCCTAATCCTGTGCTACTCCATGGAGCTAAACTAAGTGGCAAAACTACAAACTTATGCCATATAAAGTCAAAAGACCCCAAATCTAATGGGGCAAAATACTGGTAATTTCCCGTACTCCACAATAGATTTGTCACTATAGTAACTATTCAAAACTTCTTTCCTTAAGCCTCCCACATTATTCTAGCTTCTTACACCTTTAAGTAAGTTTCTATTTCACTATTATTAAAAAGAGAATATTTTCATGGAGATCCTTCTTATTTAACATAGTCCCCCACTATTTTCTTCATTCCATTCTCTGCTGACAAGGTGGTCTTTCTGCTGGCCAAGTTAAACCCTCTATTTGCATACTTGATCTTCTCCTCTCCAGCAAACTGTCCCCACCATCATTCTCATTCTCTTTATCTTCCTAGTCTGGCTCCTTCTCTGCAGTCCACCTACACATCAGCATTGTTAAAAAAACAAAAAATAAAAACAGCAAAAACACTTCACCCATCCTATTGTCTCCACCCCCACCTCCCCTCTCAGCTCTACTTCCTCTCTTCACATTCATTTCTAAACCCTCTGCACTCTGCCTCCTGTCCTCATCATTTATTTGAAAGTGCTCTCTCCCAGGTTAGCAATGATTTCTTAGCTGCCAAATCTGATGGGCTTTTCTCAGCCCTTATCCATCTTGACCATTCTGCAGTATTTGACATTGTTGACCACCTTCTTCTGGATTATTTTCCTTTCTTTCAATTTTTATGACACTATTCTCTTTTTACACCTTGTACTTGTCTGTCTGCTCCTCCATCTCCTTTGCTGCATCTTCATCCATAAAATACATATTAAACATAGGTGCATTGGTTCTTTTTCTTTCCTTTCTCTTTCTTTTTCTCTTCCTTCCTTCCTTCTTTCTTTCTTTTCCTACTATAACAGCTTGAGTCTCATCCCTTCCCATGAGTTAAATTATCATCATTACTAAGATAACTTGCAGTCTTTATATAGATTAAAAAAAACACTTAGGTTTAAGGCTTTTCATTTCCCCTGTTAAATGTAATATTATACTCAACTCAACATTATAGCCTACGGAGATCTTTTTGAAATCTGTCATCTATGGCCCTCTTAGTGTTATTTCATTTGCAAATGTTCTAAGCATACCAGCTATTGCTATATAAAGATGAAGCAGCTTACCAGCATAGTAAAATCTCCTTAAGGTTAGAGACTGATTAATTTTACTTCCTTTGTCTCTCTAGTACCAAATATATGTAGTGCAGTGGATAGAGTACCAGTGCAGGAGTTGAGGGCCTCAATTCAAATCTTACCTCAGACCCTTGACACTTGCTAGCTGTGTGTGACCTTGGACAAGTCTCATCCTGAGTCATCTCCAGTCATCCTGATAAATATCTGCTCACTGAATTCAGATGGCTCTGGAGGAGAAGTGAGGCTGGTGACCTGCATAGCCCTCCCTCACTCAAAACAAAATCAAGTGCAAGTCATGTCATTATTTCTCTGATGGCATGGTCTTCTTCAGCAACAAAGGATGAACACACACACCAAATATAGTGACTGGCACATAGTAAAGTTCAATAAATATTTGTTGAATTGAGTTAAATTGATGAAAATCATTAATAAAAATAGTAAATAGTATAGGAAGTAGAACAGATTACATATGAGGCCCTTCCTCAACCATCTCAACTAAGGACATCACTTCCTATTTCCCTGCCCAGAGCTCTGGCTTCTCTCCTCCTCCAGAAGGGAGGACTTCACTAGAAACCTCCTCCTAAATTAAGATCAAACTCTCAATCATATTTTGGGTCCTGGTATTCATCTGGATCTAGAGAAGCTTTGATATAGAGCCATATTCAAATGAGGCCTTTTAAGGCTGGGTAAGATTTAAATTGACAGAGATGTGAAGGAAAGGCATTCCAAGAATAGGAAATTGTAAGAGCAAAGAAACAGGTGGAAACACATTTGCATGACACTTTAAAGTTTGCAAAACAGTTTGCGTATATGTATCTTATTTTCTCCATTAGAACATAATCACTTTGGGATTATAGACTTTTTTTTTCTGTCCAACATAGTTCCTTGTATACAATTCACCCTTGAGAAAAAGATTCTTGATCTGACTCTTATAGTAACTCAAGAAGGTACCAATTATCTCATCGTCCCCATTTTTCAGGTAAACTATGGTAGTTGTATCAATGTGGTCCTCATGAGTACATAGGGCCATGGAAAAAAGTGGTTGTTAATCAACACAAGATCCTACCTGTTAGGGCATTGTCTAGAATAATATTGTTACTATTGGTCAGTCAGGTCTGACTCCTGACTCTTTGTGACCTGTTTGGGGTTTTCCTGGAAATGATGCCGTCATTTGCATTTACTTCTCCATCTCATTTTACAGATGAGGACACTGAGGAAAAGAGGGCTAAACGTCTTACCCTGAGGCTAGACTTGAACTCAAGAAGACTTATCTACCCTACCCAATCTAGATGTAGGATCATTCTATCTTTCTCTTTTGCCCCCATCAACTTAACCACATCTTCCTTTTTTTTTCCTTTGCTCATGCTGATGGAGAAAGGGTCCTTACTTTAGGAAGCAGTTTACTTGGATTAGATAAATGAATAAAACAATCCAAACAATGGACAGAAGTGGCAACCATTTCAATTATCCCAAGCTCCTACTCCTTATCTTTCCCCAAAAACTCACTTTTCTTTTCTTCTAAACTTCCCTATTTCTCTTCAGATAGCTATCATTTTTTCTAGTCACTAAACTTTAAACTTTTTGTGTCATTCTCAACTCCTCACTTGCACCCACTACATATGTCTAACTAGTTGCATAATCTTGCAGCTTTTACACCTACACAATCTCGTGTATCTTTCTCTTCCACCTTCACACAGCCATCACCCTAGTTTAGGCACTCGACATCTTTCACCTCAACTGCCAAAATGGCCTTATAATTGATCTCCCTGCCTCAAGTCTCTCTCCACTCCCATTCATCCCTCACAGAGCCACCAAAATGATTTTTCCTAAAGTACAATTCTGAATATAATCACTCCATGATTCAATAAACTTTAATGTCTCCCTAGGCACTAGATCTCTATGATCAAATATAAACTCCTCTGCTTACCATTTAAAAGTCCCTTCACTATCTGGCCTCAACCTGTCTTTCAAGATCTATTCCACATGGGTCCCCACCACACAACCTCTGGTCCGGCCAAATTTCCCTTTCACTGTTCCTTTTATGTGGTGTTCCATCTCCAGTCTCTGTCATTACACTGATTCTCCACCATTTTAAGAAATCACTCCCTCCTAATATTAGAATGTGTTAGAATCTCAATTTTCTTTATAATTCAGGCTAATTTCCACCTTCCACATGAACAAGTACCATCCCTCTAAAATAATCTGGTATCTGTCATGTATATACCCACATATATAACTGCTTTCTCTCCAAGTGAGATAGCAAGGTCCTTTAAATCAGTGACTGCCTACATTTTGTCTTTGTATCTCCAATGCCTTTCACTGTACATGACACTTGGTAATTACTTAGTATATTTTGGTTAATTGAATTATTGATTCCCCTCATCTCACTCAGGATGGAATCCTAAGTTTGCTGGATCCTGTTTAAGAGAAAAGATATACTAACTCACATGCTAAAGACAAGTCTCCCTCAATCTCACCAGATGTGGGAGTAATTTAGTTCATTTCCAGGGTCAGTACTAGCTGGAAGCTATAGTTCTTTGCCTGCCTGGAATGGTTATGGTGACTTTGACCCTATACCCACTTTCTCTTTGTGTTTCTCAATTGTCAGTTCAGCTTAGCTCTTCTCTATTCACCCTCTTCTAAATTTTGTTGTCAAATCAAGATCCAGCTCACAGAGGTATGGGAGGATCTACTTGATAATCTTTTCTAGCTTCAAGCAAAAAGATGATTCTCATAGCAATGAACTTCCTCCTGTCTATATCTCTGTTCTCCTAACCTCCATCAAAATAGATGCGCAGTGATGTCCATAAAACTTTGTAGCAAGTAATGTCAAGGACACAGATACCCCTTGCAACAAAACCTTCTGGTAGATTTAGTACATGGGGAAGTCCCCTTAAGTCCCTAGACACAGGTCCATTATTTCCAGAAAAGGAAATTGAGGCTCAAAAAATTTAAGTAAGTTGACCATAGTCACAATGTGTAGTGTAAATTTCCAGGTCCCTGATAATCCCACCTGAAAGTAGCAAATAGAGCAGTGTGATTGAAACATAGTTCATATGAAAAGTAGTACATCTGTGAACATTGCTGGAGAGATTCAGAATGCTGGAAATCCCTATTGTCCAGAGGTCACAGAACAGTGATATATTAAACTTATTATAGCAAAATGGAGCAAGAAAATACATCTTGAGTGCCCAAGAGGATGGCACACTCTGTTTTAGGCATGCTGCCACTCCAGGCCTTGGGACCTTGGGATCTCCTGTTATAGATAGTGATGGATAGGATCTGTGGGAGCTAAGTTTCAATTCCTTCCCTGAGATATGACAGGTGGTGCTAGAGCCTATTGCTACACTGTGGATAGGAGTCATTTTTCTCCAGCTTAGGAAGAAAGAGAGAGGGAGAGGGAAAAAGAGAGACAAAGAGACAGAGAATGACAGAAAGACAGAGAAACTGACATAGATACAGAGGCACAGAAACAAAGTAGAAAAAAGAGAGAGACAGACAGAGACAAAGACAGAGAGAGAGACAAAGAGAGAGAGGAGAGGGAGGGAGGAAGGGAGAGAGAGAGAGGGAGAGAAGAGAGAGAGAAGGAGAGAGATAATCTGTCCTTTCTGGGCTGCTAGCCAAAAGCATCTAGTGTTCACAGTTGCTACCTTGTCTGTAACCCTTCCAATTTCTTTGCTATCTCCTTTGTTTTCTATAAAAAAAATCAGGTGGCCACCAACAATACTTGTTTGTGTGATTAATGATGGCAGTGGATAGAGAGAGACTAGGAGAAGGAGTTTTTTTCCCCTTTAAGAAACAGAGACACTATTCTCTTTCAGCTGAGGCATTGGGGAAGGGTCAGAAAGAAGTCCCTTCTGCATTCCTACAAGAAAGAGAGTGTACCGTAATTATCCCCTACACTAAATATAGAGGAACCCTTGAGGCAAACACAAGCACATATAGGAAATATCTCTCAGAATGAAGGCTGTGGACAATGGTGTTGCTGAGGATGAATGCCACTGTTAGCAGCACAGCAATAACAAATGCCACTTTAATATTATTACATACCAATAGATTGCTGTATGATTGTCACACAATACATTATTGTGTACCAATTATGACCATATAAATACTACCCTAGCACTTAAAGTCCTGTGCTATGTGCAGGTGCTGTCCATCTCTTTTCCTCTGGTACAGTAAGGTCTCCTACTATAATACCTAGTTCCCTTTCAGAGCTCCCAAATGAGATTATACATTTCACTATTATCATTTCTGTTTTCTATTTGTGCTATAAGAAAATTAGAAGTAGAAGGATTTAAAGTATGACTAGTCTGAAATTCTCAATTTGCAAGTGAAGAAACTGAAAACAGTGATTAAGTCCCTTGGCAAGGTCTCTTGGGTAGGATGTAACGGAGGTAGAGCTCAGATCTAGAACCTATGAAGTCACTGACAGCATCCTTCTCACTCCACCACACTGACAGTAATGTAACTTCAACTTCTACAAGGGTTTTACCCCTGGAAATGTTCAAAAGGGTTGAATGAACATTTACTTCCCTCATTAGACTGAGCACCTTGAAAGCAGGGATGGTTTTTTGCCTTCATCTCCCCATCCCTTTACACAATACCTGGCACATAATAGGCATTTAAGAAATGCTTACTGATGACTAACAAAGGTTTTGTACCTTATTGTAGAAGAAATAGGGAACTACTAAATTCTACTGAGTGACACTGTGAGAAAATCATTCCACAGTTGTGCAGAGAATGGGACTCTATGGGGAGAGACAGGCAAGAAGACCAACTGGACCACTACAGTGGAGTAGGTGAGAGTCAGTGAAGTCCTGAAATGGTCTGGTGGCTGTATAAGTAAAGAAGGATCAAATGTGAAGAATTTTGTGCATGTAGAAATTACAAGAATAGACAAATGATTGTACACACACACACACATACACACACTATTTCTCTCTACTATATATATGTACATATACATGTATATATGCATGTATGTATACACAAAATACATTTTATACATACATGTATATATGAGTGTGTAATGAAAGCTAGTATCAAGTAGAGGATGACACTGAGTGAATGAAAGGATACTGTCACACCAATCACACTAGGAAAGTTTGGAAGGGGGCTGGGTTTGTCAGTCAACAAGCATTTGCTAAGAGTTTACTATGTGTCCTTGCCCTCAAGGAATATTTCTAATGAAAGATAACAGGGACACCTGTGGCAGAGACTTATTAGATTCAGGCACTGACATCAACTGGGGAGAATAGGAAAGCTAGTGAATTCTGTTTGGGACATTTTACCTTAGGGATGTCTTTGTGACTTTCAGATTGGAATTTACAACGGGCAGTTGATTTGGAACTAAAGGTCAGAGAGATATAGATAAATATATAGATCAGTGAGTCATTAATATAGAGATGAAAATAAAATCCATTGAAACTGATGAGGTCTCCAGTGAGAGTGTATAGAGAGTAAAGTGTTTGAGACAGCTTGGGGAAACCCAAAGTTAAGTAGATATGTTATGGATTATGAATCAACAAAGAAGACTGAGAAGCAAAAATCAAGTAGGTAGAAGGAAAAGGAGGAGAAAAAACGTACAATGGAAAGAGTGTCCAGGAGGAGAGGTTGGTCAATATGTTAAAGGTAGCAGAGAGGTTATTAAGGATGACTGAGAAGAGACCATCAGATCAAGCAATTAAAAGATTGCTGGTGACTATGGAGTGAGAGGAGTTTCATTTGAATGAAGAGGTTGGAATCCAGTTTGCAAAGGGTTAAGGAGTGAGTGAGAAGGAGGCAATAACCATAGAAAGCTTTTTCTAGGAATTTAGCTAAGAAAGGAAAGATTGTGTGTGTGTGTGTGTGTGTGTGTGTGTGTTTGTGTGCGTATGTATGTAGCTCTGCAATTTAGTTATACTGCCACTAGTTGAAACTAGTTTAGTTATGCTTTCACTAGGCAGTCCATCAACAAACATTTATTAATGTGGTCTTAAATTAAAGCTAAAGCTTAGACAGGCTTTATCTGTTATCCCAGATGGTGTGAGAATTCTATTTTACTTCCCTGAGTATAGTTCTTGAAAAGTGGAGATTGGCCCCCTGAGATATGTATCTCAAGAATAATGCACTTTAAAGGCATGTTCCATCATAATGAAGAATCTATGCACTCGTTTCTCTTTTCTCCCAGGAATACAGAGCCAGGACATATTTCCCATGTAGCAGACTTACCTGGGTTGAACTCAGGGAAATACACGCAGGAAGGAAGATCTCCATGCCTCTGGTGAACCCCTCTTTGGGGTCAGCTCCATTGCACATATTTCTGTAAAGAAATTCATGCAGCTTTACAGCTAATTATGGTTTAAGCCATCAAAGATATGAAAGCAAAGTGGCCATATCAAGATTGCATTTACAGCACCATCACGTTTCTTATTTTAATAGACAAGACTAAGTACTCGTAGGCCAGTCACCGCTCCTTTCCCAGATGGCTGAATGTTTATGCTTTTTGTTCCCACTGCCCACAGAAATTGTTTCTTCACTCAGACTTCCATGATAGATGTATAGGTAGCTATATAAGATAAAGTCCTAGAAGCGGAAAGCACCTTAGATGTCAGTTCATTTTCCTTCATTTTTCAAGCTTTTTGAGGGACAGTGACAGTGACTTGAGGGACAGTGATTTTGTTTTTTCTTTGTATCCCTAGCTCTTATTGCAGTGTTAACACATTTACTGTGTTTAATATATGCTTCTTGACTTGACCTGAAAGGTAGCTGTGTCATCTTGGACAAATCATTTTGTTGAGGTTCGGGGTGCTCAGGAACCCAAAATACCTACATGTTGGGTCCTGCTGGATGAATTTGATTCAAGCCTTCTTTCAGTCAAAGTAAAACAAAGTTTATTAAAAATTCACCAAATTAGGTTAACACTTAAGGAGGCTAAGCATTTGTAACTCTTATTTTAACAAGCAGGCCAGATACAATCTGAGCTAGGTTGACTCTGAGCTAGACTGAATCTGACTGCCTTCATGGAGGTGAGATGGAACTTAAGTACAGAAAGACCCTGGCAAAGATCTAGAAGTGGTCTTGTAGTCTAGGAGGAGGGTCTAAGGAGGATCTTGATGAGACTGGGGTAATTAGTGATATAATCAAGGGTGGGAAACAGCTTTAGGCAATTGGGAGGTATCAAACAATGGAGGGCTTGTGTTTGGAAGCAGGTGGGACAATTCTGAGGTAACAGACAAAGGAGGGTCAGGCTAGGTAGGTTAAGGGTAACAGATTTAAGTATGAAAAGCCATTTTAAGTGAGAACATTAAGGAGAGTTCAAAGAGGTTCCCAGAGTCTGTACCCCATCAGTTTCTCTAGGTCTGTTTCCTCATCTATAACATGAGAGGACAGGATCAGATGACCCCATAGGTCTCTTATCTTATGAAGAAACTGATAACCTCCAGGACAGTAGAAGTAGCAAAAGCAAAGAGTAAGAACATTTGTGTTAAAATAGCATACAAACACATTGTGCACCAACCCACCCAAGTGAACCATAGGGAGCGGAATTCCTACACTGTTATTTAAAGCAATCCCCTGCTCACACAGGCCTTCCAGTGTTCTAAATGTGTAGAGCAGTATCTGCCCTCCTCAAGAAGCTGCAGGTTATCTATTCTGCAACATGGTTTGAAAAGATAATCTGTTTTTATGGATAAAGGGAAAGAATGGGTGAAAAAAAAGTGCCACATGTGACTGAGTTGCTTCTTTTCATACACAGTAGGCTTTCATGACATACTGATCCCCAGAGTGAATAAAGCTTTGGCCAGAAGCTAGAAATACCTGAATTCAAATGCAACCCCAGACACTTCTCACTGAGTGACTCTGGGGAAATCACTTGCCTCACTTTCCTCAACTGTAAAATGGAAATAACAATAGTTCCTACCTCCCAGGACTATTGGGAGGATCAAATGGTATATTTGTAAAGTACTTAGCACAGTGTCTGACACATCATAAGTGCTTAATAAATATCTGTTTCCTTACTTCTCTCCCCAGGGAATTGTCTTTGATAATTCTGTCACTTAGCTTCCAATGTTTATCTCATCAGACATAGGTTATAGGCATCTGACTTGCTCAGCATCATCCTGAGATGATGATCATCTCTCATTGGCTGTTACTTTTTTTTTTGTCTCAGCCAGAAGAAGATAATTCCTCTCTTAACTATAAGTGTTAAATTAATCACAGAAAAGGCTCTAGTTTGCCTTTCTGTTTTCCATTCTTCAAGTCTTTGCTTTCTCTAAGCACAATCAAACTGCAAAATGTGGAGATTATCTAAGATGATTTCTAAGGGCTCTTCTGAATCTAACAGTCTGTGATTTTGTTATTACAAGACTGAAAAAGGAAAAAGACTGTGTTGGATAGTTTTTATTGAAAGCATAAAACTTCTCAGGCTATTTCCTTTTCAATTAGTCCGGTGTCCCAAATTATTGCTAATAGCAACAGACTGTTAGAGATGTAAAGAGATATTGTATATAAATCAAGTTACAACTTGCTTCAGCTGAAACAGTAAATAAATTAAAGAAGAAATAAACTTGAAAGATACAGGTATAAAATGTGGTTTAATAAACAATTGTGAAAGAACTATTGTTTCTGAGGCCTTTCTACCTCACCGGGGAGAAACGAAATTGACGTAGAGCATCGTCTCTGGTCTCAAAGATTTTTATAATCTAGGAGGGTGATGGATTACAAGTAACTGCAGTACAAAATAATACATACATGAATGATGAGAAACCTTACATAACAGTTAGAGGTATGGCAAGACTTGGATTTGTTACTTTTCAAGGGGACTCAAGTTGCTAAAGATTGAAGGAGTTAAATTTATTTTGAGTTTGGGAGTAGACGGAGCTAATGAGAATTAATGACATTAGGGCTAGAGGGCATTCTGGTGTGATTGGTTTGTATTTTGGTTTGAGTGAAACTAAAAAAACAAGCAAAAAAGAAAACTAAGCAAACATAAAAAAAAAATAGATGGGTGAGGTAGCACCATCTCCTTCCTTTCCTCCTGTTTTGTTTCTCCATTCTCTTTTGCAGATTCTTCTTTTAGTCTGTCTACTGATAAATGACAACAAAATAATAACACATACATACTTTTAAAAACTCTCCAATTATGTTTTCATAATAACTTTCCTTCTTGCCACACTGAGAGGAGATGCGACTCCTCAGGTCTTTAACAACTTAGTTCCCAATGAAAGCAAACCAGCTTAAGCCTTATCAGGAGTGTTAAAGAGGGGCATCCTTGGAATCTAGAAGACCTGGATTCGAGTCTTGCCTCAAATATATACTGACTATGTGACCACAAGCAAGTCTTTTTAATTCCCAGTGTCCCAAGATAATTCTAGTGAGTTGGTTCTCAAGCTTTTTGGTATCAGGAAATTTTACATTCTTAAAAATTATTGAGAACTCCCCAAAGAGTTTCTGTTTCTGTTGGTGAGCAAAAGAATGTCTAGCAACATTTACAATATTTGAAATAAAAACATTTTAGTATTATTGTGAAAAAAGTTTTGACCTTTCAGACCCCTGGAGAGGCCTTAGAGAGCTCCAGACAGGAAAATACTGGAGACAGTTAGAAGGGGCTAATTATTGTATTTTCAGAGTAAATATTTACACCTCAGAAACTGACCATCATTACATACCTCTCACTATTTTGTTGATTACCAAGTTTTAAGAAACTGATGGTAAAAATGTTAATAGGGCAGATTAAACTTAAAAGTATGTTATATGCCTTTTTTCCTTCCGGGAGCTGGTTGATAAATATTTACCAGCACACTCCTGCCCCCAGGGATCTTCAGAACACATTTTAAGAACCATTGCTTATACCACTTCTAGAGTTGTTTCTCAGAGATTAAACTAATGAGAAAAAGACTCACATGTATAAAAATAATTATAGCAGTTTTTCTTGTGGTGGCAAAGAATTGGAAATTGAAGGGATACTCATCAATTGGAGAATGACTGAACAAACTGTCATATCACGTGACTAACTCATGGTAGCTTTTCCCACCCACCCATTCCTCTTGAATCTACAACTCTTCATTGGGTAGAGTAGGAATACCAGAGTCCTCTAAATGGATCACTCAGATTGGCTTTTGGGAATACACTGACAATGCGCTCATGTGTTGTCTAGGCTCCTGGCATGAGATAAATCTGTATCCATGTGTGTGTATTCATCCTTCGTTGCCGAAGAACACCATGCCATCAGAGAAATTCTCACATGTGAGTGAATATCCATTTGAAGATAATGATATGACTTGCACTTGACTTTGTTTTGAGTGAGAGAGGACTGTGCAGATAGATCAACAGTCTCACTTCTCCAGAGCCATCTGAATCCAGTGACCAGATATTCATCAGGATGACTAGAGATGACCCAGGATGAGGCAATTGGAGTTAGGTGACTTGCCCAAGGTCACGCAGCTAGTGAGTGTCAAGTGTCTGAGGTGAGATTTGAACTCAGGTCCTCCTGACTCCTGCACTGGTGCTCTATCCACTGCACCACCTAGCTGCCCCAAATCTGTATCCATATGCCACTGCTTTCTCCGTTTCTCTTTTAAGCAGTGTGATGAACAGTATTACACCATAAAATGATTATGCAAAGAACATTTTTGGACTGAATTCAAGAGTTATGAGGTGGTAATGATTATGTGGTGAAATATGGTAAATTATTAAATTTAAGATGTGTCATTTAAAAGTTATATATTTTTTAAATGATACAAATTTTAAAAAAATAAAGGGTTAAAGTCTCCCAGTAATTGCTTTTGTTTTAAAGGGACAGTGGACCAAGTAAGTTTGGGAAACTCTGCTCTAGACTGACAATTTTTGCTGGCAGATTGGCAATTGATGCTGACAGATACACATAGTAAAGACAGGAGTACAGATTCGGTGAACTTCGAAATTGTCCACATAGTTTACATTTTATTCTGCTCAAATTCTCATAGGAATGGTGTATAATATCCTACTACTGGCAAAACAATGGCTGCATGAGTGAAGGAAACATGCCCTACCTCCAGACACTCAGAACTATTACAATTCATCCAGCAATTTTAGAAGAGTCCTTGAGCAATGGAAGCACTGCTGATGCAATAGTATATGATCTTATGGGGTTCCAAGATAATTTTCCTGATACAGATTACTGATGTGATATGAAAGACTACCCTAGATCACTCAGACTTCACCAAAAATCAGTGTATGTCTTCTGGGTAGCCATACAGGAAACCAGTTAGGAGACTGATGTAATAATATAGGTGAATAAGAATGAGTGCCTTAACCGAGTAAGGTCGTGTGTATAAGTAGAGATGAGGTCAAATGTGTGAGATGTAGAAGAAATAAAAAAGACAATATTTGTTAACTGATTAAATAAGTGAAGTGAAAGGGTAAGGAGTCAAGGCTAATTCTTGGATTATAAACATGAAAGATCGAAAGACTGGTGGTTCCTTTGACAGAAAAAAGGAAGTTTGGAGGATGGATAGGTTTAAGAGAAGAAACTTTGGACATACTGAATATGAAACATTTCTGACACCTCTACTTTGAAATGTCCAAAAAGTCATTGGTATACAGGATTGAAGATAATAGGAGAGACTAGGACTGGATAAATAGATCTGGATAGAAAGAAATGATGACTAAACCTGGGGAACTGATGGTCACCATCGATCTGCTACATCGTGTGTCCCTTTTCTTAATCGCGTCATGAAAAAATTGGGCAATGAATTTGAGTATTACATTTATTTCTGCCAGAAGGTTTTTCTGAGCTAAAGCTATAACTTGAGGACAGGCCTCTTTTAGCTTATCTTGGAGTTAAGAAATGTAGTTTTGAATCTTCTCCATTTCCTCGTATACCAAAGCAAATACGACTGTTTCCCAAACATCAGAAAGTATAATATAAAATCATTGTCGTCCTTCTTCATAGTATTGCGTGCATGTTCTAGAGATATCACAGGCTAACTCTACTTAAGCTTTCTTCTTGAGTCTCAAGGTCTTAAAGGTTTTTAATATTTTATAAATTAGATATGCAAACTGTTCTGCTTCTAGAAATTAATAAGGGGTAATATTAGGTTTTTATATTTCTGCCAAAGACAATACCTAATTTATTCTCAAAGTATCTGTCTTGGTCAGAGTGGATCCTGGAAAAGAAGATAAATATCTATCACACAAGCCAAGCAATTATAGCATCTTAATGACTTCTAGTTGTATAAGTGTGTGCATAGGGAACAAAATGGTCTAGGAGAGAAGGATAAAGAAGGGAAACGATAAGCACTTACATAGCACCTACTATGAATCAGCCACCTTGTTAGCAATTTTTACAAATATCATCTCATGTGATCCTTCCAACAACCCTGTGAGGTAGGTGCTATTATTGGTTTTTTTAAATTGAGGAAGTGTAGACAAACAGTACTTAAGTGACTTATGCAGAGTCACAAAGTTAGTGCTTGTTTGAGGCCCGATTTGATTTCTGGTTTTCCTAAATTACTGTCTTCTTTCATAGATCAGGTGACTGGATCCAGATGGCTCTGGAGGAGAAGTGAGGCTGGTGACCTGCATAGCCCTCTTTCACTCAAAACAAAGTCAAGTGCAAGTCATGTCATCATTTCTCTGATGGCATGGTCTTCTTCGGCAACAAAGGACGAATATGATCTATAGGGTAATTGTATTTTTCTTCTTTTCTTCTAGAGGTAGAAAATGTGTACATAACATATCTAAGAATTTACTGGTGCTTATATTTTCCATGTATTTAACACAATTAGTTAAAATTTGTTCATAGACACATTGGGCAAAAGTTGCATACTTCTTATAGACAACTTGACGTCTCATGCCCTAAAAATTTACATATGTGTCTATATATACATATATATGTGTACGCATATATATGTACATATGCATATATGTATATATACATACATGTGTATATATATGCACACATACATATAAAGACTACAGGAGGTTGAAAGCACAGGTAATATATTTACTGACAGGAATATAGAAAGACTTCATAGAATGTTTTGTGTTCATCAAAAGTACTTTATAGATAGAATCATATAATTTAGAGCTGGAAAATACACATCTTGAAGACTCCAGACTCCATTCACTGATCCATTACTGGAGATGGGAGAGTGAGTCTGATCTTAGTCACAAATCACAACTAAGGCTGATTTATCTCTCTTATCAAACAAAAAACTTTCAATTTGTTAAGGAACTGAGATAAAGATTGGGCCTATGATTTCATTGGTGTTGGGAGCAGCTGTCATTTAGGAATGCAGTCTTTGAGTTCAGATTGGTATCTTCTCTGCAAATTATAGTCTCAGAAAGTTGAGTGAATTCTGAGGGATTAAGAGACTTTCCCAGAGTGATAAAACAATATGTGTCTCTCTATTTCTTATGCAGAGTTACCTCTTCTCTTTCAATTTTCTCAATTTATTAATCAATATATTTCTTCTAAAATACTTAGCTGTTATTTATTAGTTTTTACATATCAAGTATATTTCGTGAACGCTAATACATTTTCTTCTAAATCATAAAAACCTCTCCAATCTGAAACATTTGCACTATACTGACTATAATTAATAAAAAATCCCTTAAAAAGAATGTATTATACTTAAAAGAATGTATTATACTTTCCTGATTTTTCATTTCTCTGAAAATGAAGCTTAAAAAAAAATTAAACAACTTATTCCTCCCTCATTTTACTGCTTTCTCCCACCTACAACTTCAACACTAAAGAACAACAACAACAAAAAAAAATTAAGGTCTAAATGTTTCAACATGATGAAATAATATCAAAATTTGGAACTTCTCTTTTATTGAGATTGGGCCTCCCTTTACTAGAGTACAGCAGAAGTACAGTGACCATTTTGGGGTCAGATTGCTTTGACTGTCATGGAAGTCTTCAACTGACCCATCTGCACACAGGACCAATGCACCAATCCAGGAGCAATCTTTTAAAAATTGCTTAAAATTTCTACAAGTGTATTGCTATTCTTATATTTATTTATTTTTAATATTTTTTGGCTTACAATGTAAAGGAAATATGAAACAATGTGTTGGGTATAAATCAGAACTCAGGAGAGGCATCTCTGCTGTCTGATTACTGACAGACACCTTTGACTTCATCTGGTGTCATAGAACCTTCACTTAGCTAGTTCAGTGGAATCAACAATCTGATATTTCTAGTGAGGTGCTTCACCACTATGAATATCCTGTTTTTCTGCTTCCTTCTTATTTCCGGTTGACCCCTTCAGAACTTCTGTATCTCCATTAAATCAGAGTGAAGTAAGGACATAGTGAGAGAGTACTACTGATGACTGACAAAAGATACAAAGGAATTTTCCCTTTCATTAGACAGTTTTATTTTATATGATATTAATCATGCAAGTAAGCTCTTAGATCTATGTATGTCAAAATAAGTAATACAGAAATTTTAGATCAATAGATGACTTTAAAAGCCAAACAAAACTGTTCATAGTAGCACCTGGAAGATAATTCTACAGCATTAGGAAGGAAAAGGCCTAAACTCTATTTTTAAACTTAGAAACTCTGGGGGAAGAGAGGATTAAGGGGAGAAAGAAGGAGGAAAATCTCCACTATGGATCAATGGAATCCATTTTGTGATCTGAGCTCTTCTTGACTCAAATAGAAATGACCTGTTCAGGTCTACTCAAGATTCAAAGAAAACTTTCCTTCCTAATGCCCAGGTATGAGCAAAGCACCTCCACAAATCAGTTATCTGTTAGTGTGGCAGCCAAGGGTAACTAGATGGTAACAGTTAGCAATGACCTCTCCTTCCAATGCAGATTTGTACATATAGGTCCTTTTTCTTTATCTTTTATCTCTGTAGGGGTATAGATCTAGTAATGGCATAGCTGAGGTAAAGGGGATGCCCTTTGGACCTAGTTCCAAATTATTCTCCAGAAAGGTTGGACCAGTTCATAACTACCAAAAGTTCATTGGTGTTACTTACTTTCCTTCATCTCTTCAAGCTTAACTTAGAAGGGCCAATATCTCCCACTGCATCCTGAACCATCTCTAGTTACCCTGACCAGTATCTGACCACCAGACCCAGATGACTCTGGAGGAAAAAGTGAGGCTGGTGACTTTGCCCAGTCCACTTCTCTCAAATCAAAGTCAATTGCAAGTCATGCCATCATCTCCTTAATGGGATGGTCCTCTTTGAGAAAAAAAGTCAAACCACAACAACCTGTGATTTTTACTAGTTGTGAGGCAGAACTTCAGTACTGTTTTAATTTGCATTTCTGTAATCAATAATCTAGAGTACTTTTTCACATAATTGTAGATATATTTGATTACTTCTTTAGAAAAATTCTAGTCATATCTTTTGACAAGTTATCAATTGGAGAATGCCTCTTATTTTTTAATAAGTTTGACTCAGTTCTCAATATATTTGAGAAAGACATTTATTGGTAAACATATTGTAATTAAAAATTATTACTTAGTTGTCTGTGGTACCATTTATGAAAACATATTATCTTGTCTCTTTTAATTAGATTTTTTTCCCCCTTTGTATGATATCATCTGCCTTTTTTACTTCAGTGGAAGCATGAAAGTTTCTGCTCCCTGTCCTTATTTTGACTCTATGTTTGTGTCTTTCCATTTCAAGTACGTTTATTATAAAAAAAAATGTTGTTAGATTCTGGTTTCTAAACCATTCTGCTCTCTACTTCCCTAGCTAAGTTCATCTCATTTACATTCAAAGTTGTGATTGCTAGCTGTGCATTTCCTTTCATCCCATTTTCTTCTGTTTATCCTTCTCTCTGTCTTTTTATCCTATCTCTCTTAGAAAAATAAATTTTCCTTCTTACCACTGCCTCCTTTAACACACTCTCCCTTTAATCACTTCCTCCCAATTCCAACTTTCTTTTATTTCTTTCCTCTCTTTTTTCCCTGTTGGGTAAGATAGATTTTTATACCCAAATGACCATGTTCATATGTTCTTCCCTCTTGGATGGAATTCCCATGAGAGTGAGACTTAAGAATTGAAAACTCCCACCCCATTCCCCCTCTACTGTAAAAGCTCTTCTTTTGTACCTCTGTTATGTGCAATCATTCCCCTCCTCATTCTACCTTTCCTTTCCCCTTTCGTCCCTACTTTTTCCTTCCCTTCATTTTATTTTTGTGGCCATCCCAACAAAATCCTCCTATTCCCTTACTCTGTGTTTATATAGATTGCTTTTAACTTACTAATAAGGATAATGTTCTCAAGAGTTACATGTATCATCTTAACAAATAGGAATATAAACAGTTTAACTTTATTGAGTCTTTTATGATTTTTCTTTACTGTTTATCTTTTTTTTAAATTTCCTTTTAAGTCTTCCTTTTGAATGTCAAATTTTCTATTCAACTCTGGTCTTTTCTTCAAGGATGCTTGAAATTCCTCTAATTCCTTAAAAATCCAATTTTGTACTGAAAGATTATGCTTTGTTTTGCTGCATAGATTATTTCTACCTATAATCTTGGTTCCTTTGCCTTCCAAAATATCATATTTCAAGCTGTGTGGAATATGTGGAGACTGCTAAATATTGTGTGATCTTGACTATGACTCCATGATATTTTAATTGTTTATTTCTGACTGCTTGCAATAACTTTCCTTAATCTGCAAGTCTGGAAGTTCACTATAATACTCTTATAGTTTTCAGTTTAGGATTTCTTTCAAGTAATGACTCGTGGAAACTTCCAAGGGGCCAGTTTTCCTTTTCATTTTTAAAGAATTATTTTCTTCACTGAACCTTTGTGCCTCTTTCTCCATGTGACCACTTCTGTTTTATAAGGAGTTGTTTTCTTCCAGGAATTTTTGTCCTTCTTTTACTATTAGGTCAATTCTGCTTTTAAGGTATTACCTTTTCCTCAGCATTTTGGTGCCTCTTTTCCCAAGCTGTTAATTCACTTCCCATAATTTTCTTGCATCATTCTCATTTCTTTTCCCCAGTTTTCCTCTACCAGTTTTATCTCTCTCTTTTTTTAACTTTTCAAGAAATTCTTGCTGTCCTTGTGTCCAGATAGCATTTTTCTTTGAGGTTTTCTTTGTCACTTTTTTCACTTTGTTATCTTTTTCTGAGTTCATGTTTTGATCTTCTCTGCCACTGTAGTAATTTTTTATGGTCAAACTCTCTTTTTTTTCCTGTTTGCTCATTTTCCCTATTTCCTGATTTTGGACTTTATGGTAAAAAGGGGCTTGGCTCACATCCAGATGGGGAGGCACTGTCCAAGCTTCTGACTTATTTTGCAGTACTCATCTCAGAGATAGTTTTGGAGGCCTGAAAGTTTTTGGTGCTTCTAAGTTAGTGTTCCCTGGGAAGAGGTGCAGTCAGTGCTCTCCCAGTTTGAGCTCTACTCATTATCTAGGAAGGGTGTTTTCTCTCCTACAAGTGTAAGAAATCTTCTCTGCATTGGAATTGCAATGATGGTCCCTTGTTTCCATGTGACTGACTAAAGGCTCTCCTCTTTACCCTGAACTACAACCCAAAACTATTATAAGCAATAGAATTTCCAATCAGTTCCAACTGCACCCAATGTTAGTAATGGATCCCCTGTAATCTTTTTCTTGCCATTTGTCCAATCTCCTTATTATTTCTTGTATGAACTCCTGAAACTTCTGCTGTCACTGTCACAGTGGTCTCCATGGCCTGCTTTTGGTATGGCTGCATTCATAGCCTCCTCCACATGCCCTCTGGAATGGTCCTTATCCTGGTGCCAGAGACCACTCCTGCTGGTCTCTTGTCTTACACTGAAAAAATGTCTCCCTCTGACCTTTGTTGCTTCTGCAACTTCAAAATTCAGTTTGAGATGTTATTTACATGTTGTTTGGAGGGAAATATTAGGAGTGTTTGGCTGAGTTGCTGCCTCTACTCCATCATCTTCCTGGGAATTTTCTTGATGATCGCCCCAAGAGGGGTTTAGTTTTTGGGTCAATTTCCACTGTACTGCTAACACATTCATATCTTGCTTAAAACTTGAAAATATTATAATTTTGTAATTACTTATTATATTAAACCACTTTCTCTAGTGAGAGAGATGTTATCTACATTTTACATATAAAAAAGAGTTACTTTATATTTACATATAAAAAAGTGTTAAATGATGTGCTCAAGGTCACATAACTAGCATTTCTTGGAGGCAGAATTTGCATCCAGGTTTCCAAAATTTAAAATCTCCCACTGAGCTATGCTGTTTATTATTTGGAATTTCAACCAAACATTATAATCTATATCTATACCTATGCATATGAAACATATATGCACACAAACATGCATACAATATATATATGCTTATGTATATGTTATATATATACATATACTATATATATATATATGAAAATGCTTACTGATGCTCTTCTTTTAAATCTTTTAGAACAATATTTATTTTCTTTTTACCCATTCTTCTGTAAAATAATCTCTTATACTATGGAGAGAATGACATAAAAACTGAGAAGAAGACAAGTAACCACATCTATGTAGTCATTTGTGTGCAGCTGCTGAATTCTCTAAATAACAGCTGGGCAATTATGACTATCAGCCTTGTCTTCTGGAACACAGTGTCTGAAAATAATTTGTATTTAAGTTAAAGCTTCATTGCTTTGGTTCTTTTATGGCCCTCCCTCTTTCCTCCCTCCCTCCTGATGCCTCCCTCAAGCCCCTTTCTTCCCCCTCCCTTTTCCTAACACAAAATAAGAGGGTTTTGTACAAAGTTGGTACATTTCCTTTCTAAGAAGAGATGATATTAAATTTTATTGCTGAGATAGTTTTTCTACCTTAGGCATACCTTTCAACTTTGATTCAGTCATTCAAAATAGGATATGAAGGCAGTTAATACAAGCCTTAATATGCTTCTAGAAATGTACTTTCCAATTCACACTTTCTGATTTCACAGTGTTTCCATACACCCTTCTTATAGGTTTTTAAATGAATTTAACATGTTATTCTAACTCTTACATCTCTATGGGTCACCAGGGAAATTTCAAACTGTTTTTAGAATTGTTTGTAAATTCCATATGACTCTTTGCAAATGTATTCATTTGTTTCCTACTACTCATCTTTCCCCTAAGCTTAAATTTATATTCTGTCCGATTTTGTCCTATGGGAAAATGAAACTGTAATCTGTGTATGAGAAACTAGACTGAATAGTCTAATTTGAAGCAGGAGACTGGTAAGGCTCTAGTCTCTGGTGACTGGAGTGATAGAAAAAAGAGCAGATTTATAATCCGATTATATTTTAAGTCAACAAGCATGTATTAAGCACTTACTATATCTCAGGCACTATGCTAAATGCTGGGAATATAAATGTAAGTAAAAAGAAAAATGGTCCTTGACTTGTAGTAGCTTATGTTCCAATGGCAAAAATGACCCATGAAAGAAAAGAAAAAGTGGAGTGTGGGTTAGCGTGTGGCTGACTCACCCAATCAGGGCCATAATGGAGAATGGTGTCCAGAATCAAGAGTAGAATGAGAGAGAAATGTTAGAGTGACCATGGCTATTCTGGGCATTTTCCTCCAAATGGAGATATACAGAGAGATATCCTTCCCACCAACATCCTAACTCTATAAGCACATGTGTCTCTAAACAAAGTTATGTCTAGAATGTGGCCACTACCTTTTTATGTGTTTTTTTGACTGGTGCAGAGACTTATGAACTCTCTTTTTCCTTCATGAGTGCTCTTGCAGTAGGGGAACAGATACTAAAGTAGTTGTGGCAGAAAGAATGATAGCAGAAGCAGCAGGAGACTGGTGGAGAGAGGAGTTACCTATAGAAGGAAAAAGAAAAGAGCCCACTTGATGTTGATCAGGCTAGATTCAATAGAGGTGAAATGTGGAATAGCAGTAGTCCTATTAGATATATCTACATGTGTCTAAAAAAGATTTGAGCATTAGCCTCTAGATTGATTATAACCATTCTGGGATAAGTTATTGCTTAGTAGGGCAGCTAAGTGGTACAGTGGATGAAGTGCCTGGTCTGGAGTCAGGAAGACCTAAATTCAAATTCTGCCTCAGAGAGGTATTAGCTGTGTGACCTTGGGCAAATCACTTAATCCTGTTTGCCTCAGTTTCTCATCTGTAAAATGAGTTGAATAAGGAAATAGTAAACCATTCCAGTATCTTTGCCAAGAAAACCCCAAATGGGGTCATGAAGAGTTAGACATGACTGAAACAACTAAACAGCTCTTACTTAGCATTACCTTTTCTCCATGGGATTCAAACTACCACTTTTATGCCTTGAATACCTTTGTACTTCTCTCTACCCCATTCCTGAACTGCAAGGAAGGATTTCTTGGATGACAGTCAAAATGTATTTTTTTTCTCAGAAATCTGAGGTGTGGTTGGAATTGGATCATTAGTAAACCTAGTCTTATTGAGGAGACAGAAATATTCCAAAGCAACAGGTCCAGATAGAGCATGGAAAATGGTGATAGTACCTTAACTATAGTACATACTAACATACACACACCAACATGTACACATGCATAAATATATACATATGTATTTGTATGTGTAACTAAACATATTCACTACATCTTACATTATATTAGCTTATATCATACAGTTACTGCATAGGAGACATGGCCTGGAAGTCAGGAAAATCTTCCTCTCCAACCCTAGCCACAGAAACTTTTGTATTATGTGATTGGATAAGTCACTTAAACTCTTGGGCCCATATTTCTGTAAATTGCAGAGCAGGTACTAACTTCTATCATTGGAAGTGCTTTCCTCTCCAGGAGTTTCTTATACAAATGGGATTATAAATTTATCATCTCTCATCTTCTAATTATATCATATTATATATCCGCTAATGTAATTTTAAAAGAGAGCATAAATATTTGAACCAAGGCCCCTAAATCTGCATTGGAAAGAGAGGTCATTGCTAACCGTTACCATCTAGTTACCCTTGGCTGCCACACTAACAGGTAATTGATTTGTAGAAGTGCTTTGCTCATACCTGGGCATTAGGAAGGAAAGTTTTCTTTGAATCTTGAATAGACCTGAGCAGGTCATTTCTATTTAAGTCAAGAAGAGCTCAGATTACAAAATGGATTCCATTGATCCATAGGGGAGATTTGTCCCCTTCTTTCTCCCCTTAATCCTCTCTTCCCCCAGAGTTTCTAAGTTTAAAAATAGAGTTTAGGCCTTTTCCTTCCTAATGCTGTAGAATTATCTTCCAGTTGCTACTATGAACAGTTTTGTTTGGCTTTTAAAGTTATCTATTGATATAAAATTTCTGTATTACTTATTTTGACATACATAGATCTAAGAGCTTGCTTGCATGATAAATATCATATAAAATAAAACTGTCTAATAAAGGGGAAAATTCCTTTGTATCTTTTGTCAGTCATCAGTAGTACTCTCTCACTATGTCCTTACTTCACTCGGATTTAATGGAGATACAGAAGGTCTGAAGGGGTCAACCAGAAATAAGAAGGAAGCAGAAAAACAGGATATTCATAGTGGTGAAGTGCCTCACTAGAAATATCAGATTGTTGATTCCACTGAACTAGCTAAGTGAAGATTCTAGATGAAGTCAAAGGTGTCTGTCAGTAATCAGATAGCAGAGATGCCTCTCCTGAGTTCTAGTTTACACTCGACAATATGTTTCATATTTCCTTTACATTGTAAGCAGAGATTTTCCCATCTCTATGGTCTTTGTGTCTGCATAAATTCTTCCAGGACTGGAGGAAGTACGAATCAAACCTTTTTTTGGAAATCTGAGTTATATTTCTTTGTCTCTGAAAAATAGGATGCAAATTTCCCTAGAACTCCTGTGTTCAAATTGATTCAATGCCTCAGAAACTTTTGGGGCATAGGAGAGCAATGGAAAGGACTTGCAGATATTTAGTAGGTGTTATTTAGGTCGATTTTTCTATGTATTGTCTCATTTGATTGTACTAGACCTGATAGAATCTACTAGTGAAGTTACTTCCTCTACAAATGAAGAATAATGCCTGCTCTGAAACCTAACGTTTGTGAATTTTTAAGTATTATTTATTTACTTGTTTTTCCTATCTTCTGTCAAAATGCTGTATTCAGTATTCCAGCATGAGTGCTGGCTCCTAGGGGGAAAGAATTCCATTGTAGCAAGGTCAGATAACTGATACTGATTGAAATATAGGACATTCATTAAGAGTTGGTGTTGGGCAAGTGAATGGGCAAGAAGACAGTACATTTACAAATCTACTTGCCCCTTCAAACACATACACATGGGCATTTAGCAGAAATGACACCAGTCAAGGAGGAAAGGTAGAACTGAGAAACAGAAGGCCATTAAATGTCTGGCAATCCTAGTGAACATAATGTATACTCAACTATTTGGATCCCAGGATGCTGTGTGTAGCTCACTAGGGTGGATGAAAAACTAGTGAATAACATCAGTGATCCCCTTTCATCATGAAAATAGTTAATTTTTGAGGAAATCCAAGCTATTAATAACCATATAAAAATGTTCCAAATAACATGACTAATGCAGAAATATGTTTTGCATGACTTCATATGTATAAGTATTATATTTCTTGCTTTCTCAGTGGGTAAAGGAGGGGATACAGGGAGGGAGAGAATTAGAAATGAAAATAAAATGAAATTGCATTTTAAAAATGTAAGTTTATGAATTACTAATAATTACAAACATTCAAATAAAAAAAAAAGACATCCCACCTGACATCTGTGAGATGGGAAAAGACTTTTTTTTAAAAAGTGGTGCTGAGGGAAAACAGGCACATGAATATGTTATTAAATTCTCCCTACCCTTTGACATACATGTATATAAATATGTATGTGTATATTTACATATACATCTTGAGAGAGAGGTATATGTATATGTATATATATGTACACATATTTATAACATGTATATATGTGTATATTTATATAAGTATGTATATGTTATACATAAAAAATATTATACTGATTCTTTTCTTAGTAGTAAATGGCTAGAAACTAAGAGGATGCCCACAAATTAGGGAATGACTTTACAAATTATCTTAAATGAATGTACATTGTTGTGTCATATGAAGGCTATTAAATGTTGGAAAGTAGTGGGGGCAG
The DNA here is from genome assembly GCA_028658325.1 of Potorous gilbertii. Classification (NCBI taxonomy): domain Eukaryota; kingdom Metazoa; phylum Chordata; class Mammalia; order Diprotodontia; family Potoroidae; genus Potorous; species Potorous gilbertii. The sequence goes on along the minus strand of CM053772.1, from coordinate 126,879,218 downwards.
ATGCATTGAAATCTAGGAAGATTTCTATGAACCAATGAACAGTGAATTGAGCTGGACTGGTAAAAACAATTTATATAGTAACAATACTATAAAGGAAAACAACTTTGAAAGACTTAAAACCTTTGATCAATGCAAAATTGACTATTACCCTAATTTGCACATTTATCAGGAGGATTTTTTTCCCTCAATGGTAGGGGTATGAAGAAGGAAAGTGAGTTAGGGAAAGAAGAAAGAGAGGAGGAGCGAGAGATGAAGAAATGGAGGAGCGAGAGAGAGAGAGAGAGAAAGCACAGAGCATTTTTTTAAACAATAGAAGATAATTGGATGGAATCACACTTATGACAACTTTGAAAGTCATATGTTGATTTTATTGAATATTTTAAAAGAGAATTATACATAACAGAGATATAGTTTCCTACCTAATACTCTTTTTCTATTCTACTCTGTATATGGGGAAATGGTCATTTTAATTGTGTTTATTAAGTTCAGAATAAATGTACTAGAAAAATAGAAGGCAGGAACATAGAGCTACCTTTTTTATCATTTTGTATATAACTCTTATCCAATATATTTTTTTAAGACTGGGGAAAGGAAAGTTTCTTTTATATTACTTGTCGTAAGAAATTAGACCTTCTTAAAATCTCCAAGCATAAATTAAAGTTTAGTTAATGCCAAAAGTTAAGTTTCTTTAAAATAGTAAATGAATAAATATTTTGTAACATGGTAGATCATAAATCATATGCCATTCATTTAAGATCTGGAAAAGACCTCAGGAATAATGCCATCTAACCACTCCTTTTATAGATGAGAAAAGTGAACCCCAGAGAGGTTGTGATTTTTCCAGCATCACACTGATAGTTGTTAATAGTGCTTGGAGTAGAATCCATATCTCTTAACTTCCAATGCAAAACTGTTTTCACTGATAATTTTCATTAAGATGCAGAGGAAATGAAGTAGACTTCAAACTACTTTCAACTTGAAAATGTGCTCAAATTGACTGCCTGCCTCAAGAAGATTCATTCTAAAGTCTTAAAAAGTTTACAAGAAAATTGATATTTTATTTATTTGGATTATTTTGAAGTGACTAAAAAAAGGAAAGAAAGACAACTCAGATGTTTATGAAACAAGTAATATAATCCCGCTAGCCAAGGTTAATAGTTTCAGTCTAAGTAATTTTTGATTGCCTGAGAGTTTGTTTTTAACTCCCATTCCATTACTTAAGAACACAATGCCATTTTCATTAGGCATTTTCATGAAGCCAAACTCTGATTACATACTTTTAATTTAATGAATGATATAACCTTCCAGTATAAAACATCAGAGGATAGAATGAAGCTGCAATCCATCAGCACTTTTTTTGCTTGCCTTGTAAAATAAAAAGCCAGATTTAAAGGGAGTTTTTGGTATCACCAAGATTCCAAAATAGATGTGCAGTCTCCATTTGTGCAAGGAGCAAGCATGTATTTCATAGATAGAAACACATGGAAATCCACCCACTGAAGTCACAAAAATACAGTGTAGCTACTGGGACCACTTGCAGCTGTCTGAAAGTCATTGAAAGGCTATTAAATGTTGGAAAGTAGTGAGAGGCACTGAAAGACTTTTTGTTTTGAAAATCACGTTCCTGTCCAGTGTTTCTCCAATTAGTTTCACTGATCAAGTATTTTTGGTAAAGTTCTCCCCTTCTCCTCACATATATAATACTCCTCTGAGGTTAAAGAAAGAACATGGAAATAAACTTTAAGGCAATCATCTTATTACAAATTCTCATGTACTTTAGCCAGCAGACAGACCAAAGTATCTAGCAAAATTATTTTAATTAAAGTGAATCTGCTTAGCACAGCATATCTGGGCAATCAGCACTGGAGTACTCAGATACAGGCCAAGAAAGTAAGCGAAATGTGTAACTGAGAAAAGAATTGGAGTAGAAGAAGGGGATCAATATCTGCCCCAAATCTCTTCTACCCAAGCAATCTGAGCCTGGTGGATTCAAGAGTTCTGAGTCACACTAGGACTAAAGATTTGTATAATTGAATGTTAATGAACATTGACATCAACCTCTTGCAAAACTTTAAAAATCTGATTATTTACTTAGAAATGTCTCTAAATAACCTATTATAGGATCAAGTGGAAACTAATGACTTTATTAGAAATCAAAAAATTATCAACTAAAACCAAAAGAATGAATAATTAGAAGACAATGTGAAATATCTCATTGTAAAAACAACTGACCTAGAGAAAAGATCCAGGAGAGATAGTTGAAAAACTATTTGGTCTACCTGAAAACTATGATAAAAAAAATGTCTAGACATCACCTTTCAAGAAATTATCAAGGAAAACTGCCCTGATATTCAAGAACCAGAGGGGGGAAATAGAAATGGAAAGAATCAACTAATCACCTCCTGAAAGACATCTCAAAAGGAAAATTCCTAGGAATATTGTAGTCAAATTCCAGAAGTCCCAGAACAAGGAGAAGATATCATAAGCAGCCAGAAGGAAACAATTCAAGTACTATGAAAATACAATCAGGATAATACAGGATTTAGTAGCTTCTACACTGAGAGATAGGACAGCTTGGAATATGATATTCCAGAGGTCAAAAGAGCTAAGATCAAAACCAAGAATCGCCTACCCAGTAAAACAATATACTCTTTCAGGGGGAAAAAATGGAATTTCAAACAAAAGGAGGACTTCTAAGCATTTTTGTTGAAAAGACCAGAGCTGAATAGAAAATTTGACTTTCAAATACAAGAATCAAGAGAAACATGAAAAGATAAGTGATCATATGGAGGTCAGATGAAACAATACGCAGAATACTCTCAAGGTCTTTCTGAAGAACTTTGCAATTAATTGTGAAACCTGGAACGAGATCTCACAAGACTGTCTATCATGGGCACTATACTGTAGAAGCAAAGCAATAGCTCAAAATAAACATGAAAGGCTCAACTTTAGAGACATCTCCACTCCAAATATTTATATGAACTATTTGTGTCTGACTTGTGGTAAAGCCTTCTGAGCTTCTGACCAGCCAGTCAGACACACTGTACCTTGACCCCAACATAGTGATGTCATTTTGGTCCTCGGCAAGAATGAAGGACAACAATCAACCTACTATATTTTACTTAATTTTTCTTAAATCAACGTTTATTAGTCATATTAGTCGATAATTTTTGCCCTTTCTTTTGTCTTTCTTAGGTTTTGGTATTAGAATCATATTTGTGTCATAGGAACAAATTGGAAAAGTTCCTTATTTTTCTATTTTTGAGAAGCATTTCTACTACGTTAGAAGTAATGTTTTTGAAGGTTTAATAGAATTCACTTATAATTCAGCCTGATTCCGGAGTTCTTTTTTCTTTCAGAATTCATGTATGCCTTTGTTCAACTTCATTTTCAGATTTCAAGTTATGTCATCATTCTACATTTTCTTTGTTTAGGAACTTTATCTTTTTTTCTTAAATATATATCCATCTAATCTAAGTTATCCATTTCGTTACTAAAAAATCAGGCAAAATTATTCTAATAGTTTTATTTATTTACTCTTCAATTTTGATGAACTCTATTTTTATAAGAATAATTTGGCTTTTCTCTATCTTTCTTTTAAATTGGTCTAGCTATTTTTCTTTTTGTCAACTTTTTTTCCTAAAAGAAATACTTAATTTCAGTTACAAGGTTCTTTTCTTTCAGTTTTATTATTCTCTTTGATTTTAGAATTTATACTTTGGTGTTTTTTTCAATTTTTGCTTTTCTAATTTTTACTTGTATGCCCAGTTCGTTGATTTATCTTTTCTTTTTTTTCGTTTGCGAAAGTGTTTAACTATATAAATTTGCTCTAAAGGGTTGCATTAGCTGTGTCCCAGAACTTTGGTATGACATTGTTCTCTGATTGCCGCAACTTCTTTTGATGAAACTTTCTATTGCTTCTATGACTTGTTTTCGATGCACCAATCCTTTAAGATTCATCTCTGACTAGTTTTCAGTTCTTTTTCCAATCGGTCTTTCTTGGTTATGCTTTTTGTTGCACTGTGGACAATAAAGGGGATGTCTAGTTTTTCTGAAAAAAAATAACTTCTATAATTAAAAATGCTGTCAAAGGAGATAACTAATGTGAAAGATGATCAGTCTATAAGCATTTATTAAAGTACTTTAAACACATATAATATGGCATGTTGTTATTAATATCAATCTCATATCTTTTTATGGAATTCAAATAAAAAGAGTCTCAGGGAAACTCATTATTTTGTTATTTTTCTTTTATATTTGATGTTCTGAAGATTATTGCCTTGATCTACAGAGTAACTACTTTTCTGTAACTGGATAAAAGCATTGGAATATATGCTCATCTTCTCTATGATCATTCAAGGCATCTTTGGAATAATTCCAGTATCAAACAAGATGTTTGTGCATTATCAGGTTTAAAAACACATGATTTTGATTTCATTTGGCTAAGTAGTTACATTATTATAGCCTTTTATTCTATGTGGCTTGGATAGTTTGAGCATTTGATATTAATGTCATTTATTAAACTTCTTAAATTTTATGGATCAACATCATGTTTGGGTACTTATGGGCCACACTTTTGTCTTTTATAAAATTAAAGTTCTAGGGCAATTCAGCTGTTGAATTCTCAAGGATATTTTGAGGTATTTATTAGGATTCTTCATTTGCTAATTTTGAGCACGTTTGTAAGGTATAATTATAGTCACTAGGTCATGTCTTTTTAGGATTTGGTAGACACTAAGTTTTTGCAACTTGCAGCAATATATTTTATAATTTCTATAATTTATTTGAATACCTCGCATTGATGAGTCATCCTTTAAAATAACCCTTTCATAAATATCAGATCTTGAACCACTATAATAAACCTTTCCATATCTATAAACAAATCTTCACCAGCCAAGTTGATTTGATACATCTTTCTTAAGATAGTATTGGTCAAATTTATGTGGATTCTAGCCACATAACCTTTGATTCCACATTGTATCACCTCCCTGTGCTTTTTCAATTTGTTCTCTAGCTCCAAGCTTGCAATATCTGATCATTCTCATTCTTGGTACAAAATGAATATATATATTTATATATATGTTCATATAAATGTATACATACATGCACATGTGCATGCCTGGGTGTACATGTATATGTATCTATAGATGTGCATGTGTACATCCACACATATATATGTATATATATATATATATATATATATATATGTACATATCTTCCTATTTAATTAGTGAGTTAAAATGAGATGTTGATATTGTTGGAAAATTTTTCCATGTGTTGAAGTATCTATTTATTATTATTTTCCATGGAGCCACAGAATGTCATTCATTCATATACATCAAGCGATTTACAGGATATTTTCATAGAATATCCTCTTTGAGAAACAGTTCGATTTTGGAGTGTTAGCAATGAATTTAAGGCTAGACAGAATAATAAAAGGCTTAAACCTGTTTCACTGGAAGATACCATGTTTAATATAAAATGATTTTTTGACGTTATTGGATTGGTGTCATGTTTTGAATAAAGACTCATTTTCCACATGGACATTAGATTCTCCAGCATTCCTCCTATGCTTCTTCCATTGTGGATATTTCAAGTCATAACTAAGCCATGAGTACAGAACTGAGTAAAAGGTTTGCAGTAATCAATAAAGCCAATGCATACATTAAAGCACTTTTAGTTGGCTTGTTTAATAATCACCAAACTAACAATGAATTGATGTTTATACTACTAGGACTTTGGATACACCCTTTCTGACCATTAGAAAATATATTGTGTTCTTGTGTTTAAATGTTTACAGTGATACAAGGTGATAATGCTTTGTATAAAAGCAGACAAACAAGTCATTGATCTACATTTGGAAGGGTTACTGATGTTCTTATCTTTTCCTAATATCTATATTTGATGTATTTTGTTAAGGAAAATGAGAGTAATCTTGTGTCAGAGAGAGAGTTGTCAAGTCATTTACCTCTGCGAAATGTAAGAACCAATAATTTTGGACCTTATTGCACCTGTATCTCTCTTTCTTTCTCTCTCTGTGTCTCCTTGTCTCTGTCTCTATCTCTGTTTCTTTTTGTCTTCCTATCTCTTTTCTTTCATGTAATTTCATTGATTCTCAATGTTATATATTATATATATTTTTTTGTTGTCATTGGTATCTTTAATAAGGTTATATTATATATATATAAGGTTATATATATATATATATATATATAAGGTTATATATTATATATATTTTTTGTTGTCATTGGTATCTTTAATAAGGTGATGAGGTGTTCATGTTTTCTAATGTCCATACTAGCTAGATACTGATATAATCCTTCAATATATCTGAGTATATTTCATAGTTTTCATAATCTGTTTCTGTCATGGAAATATTTTATTAATTCCTAATAGCCATTTGCAATATTCCTAGTGATAAAGAGGTAACAAGTTCTCCCTCCTTTAAGTAGGAGTTGGAAAACCATTTCTCAGATACCCTACAGTGGGAATACATTTTATGAATGGTTTGGATGAGATAACCACTGTGGTTTTTTCCAACCTAACAGTCATGTCATTCCTTCTTTTTGTTAATTCAAGATAGTACTATTACTGCTGGAGCAGTTAGGTTGCACAGGGCATACATAGAAGACCAGATCTGGAGTCAGGAAGATCTGTCTTCCTGAGTTCAAATCTAACTTCACTTACTAGCTGTGTGACCCTGGATAAGTCACTTAACCCTGTTTGCCTCACTTTTCTCATCTATTAAATGAGCTAGAGAAAGAAATGGCAAAATTACTCCATTATATTTGCCAAGAAAACCCCAAAAGGGGTGACAGAGACTTGGATGTGACTGAAATGAATGAATATAACAATAACTGCTACTCCTCCTTATACTAATAATTATGTAGATATTGTTTTAATGCTATTTCATTTGATTCTCACAACTCTGAGAGATATGCACTATAATTAGCCTTCATTTTCCAGAAGGAGCTAAGGCAGAAAGAGGTTCAATGACTTGCCTTGAGTCACACAGATAATGTGTCTGAATTAGTATTTGAATTCAAGTCTTCCTAACTCCAAGTCCAGTGTTGTAGACATTTCACCACCTAGCTACCTCAGTTAGTCACATTCTTCTTTCTAGGGTCCTTGCAATGGCAACACCCACTACACATTCTATTGTGTGGAGGTCCTGAAATTTTTTCGCATTCTCCGTGAAACATTGTTGGAGAAAGCCTTTGTTATGATTGTCATAGGAAATGCTAGAGTTTTTAAAACATT